>CAUYUJ010001936.1:30000-37500 GCA_963575745.1 Prorocentrum cordatum | reverse complement strand
ACCCCCTCCCTCCTCCCTCCCTTCCGCCTCCTCCTGCTCCTCCTGCTCCTCCTGCTCCTCCTGCTCCTCCTGCTCCTCCTGCTCCTCCTCCTCCTCCTCCTCCTCCTCCTCCTCCTCCTCCTCCTCCTCCTCCTCCTCCTCCCTCCTCCTCCGCCAGGCTCAAGAGGATGTGTTGTCTGTTTCGGGTGGTCCTCGGCCACAGACAATCATTGGTCGGTGGGTCGCGGGTGGCCTACCGCCACCATATTGTTGAAGCGGCGCCTTTTTTTGTGGAACATACATCACCCGCGGCGCCCATGGCGGCTGGGGTGACATTCGAGCTTGCATGCGACCCACGCCAAAGTCCTGTGACCACGATCCCGTGGCAAACCGTTTTGCCCTTTACGCGGCATTGCTTGCAACGACAGGCAACATCGTTGCTGTTGCAAGCGGTCTCGCGACCTATGTTGAACCTTGCCAATGTGGCTCAAACCTTGGCCTGTTCGGCCCGAGTTGTCTGGAGGTGGAGTTGGGACCCGCGCCCACAAAGCGGCGCGCATGTCATGGCCATGGCCCTTATTCTTGGTCGGGCGCAATGTTTCTCACAACGTGGTTATCATGAGACATCCACAGCAACATAAAATGCTCCAGATGCATAAATGACCGTACGCCACGATGTGTACGTAAGTTGTGAGATCGTGAGCGCATATGATGCGCTCACGTCAAGACGTGATAACACGTGAGCGCATCTTTTGCGCTTACACCAGCAAGCGCATTTAAATGCACCTGCTGCGCCCCAGGGATTGGGGGGGCGGTTAGCCGACCCGAGCAAGCTTGGCGAAGGGAGCAAGAGTTGCAACATCTTCCCACCCCCGGCCGCATGGCCGGCGACCTCCCAAACTAAAGCCTTTTAGGGTTTAGGGCCGCTGGCCCCTAAATTCCCAAATGGCTCCAAGCGCTCCCGGGCGCTCCCAGGCGCTCCCAGGCGCTCCCACGCGCTCCCAGGCGTTCCCCGGCGCCCCCCGGCGCTCCCAGGCGCTCCCAGGCGCTCCCAGGCGCTCCCCGGCGCTCCCCGGCGCTCCCCGGCGCTCCCTGGCGCTCCCCGGCACTCCCCGGCGCTCCCCGGCGCTCCCAAGCGCTCCCCGGCGCTCCCCGGCGCTCCCAGGTGCGCGCCGGCGCTCCCAGGCGCTCCCAGGCGCTCCCAGGCGCTCCCAGACGCGACCTCCAGAGTGCCATCTAAGTCAAAGCAATATTGAGGTCGGCCACCATCATAGCGTTCACGTATGTGTGTGTGTGCGTGTGGTGCAAACCAACTAGAAAAACATTCGGCACCACGCGTGTGTGTGCATCCAGGGCAGAGAAAAAAAAAAAAAAAAAAAAAAAAAAAAAAAAAAAAAAAAAAAAAAAAAAAAAAAAAAAAAAAAAAAAAAAAAAAAAAAAAAAAAAAAAAAACGTAAACATATGCATCCGTACTGAAGCCGTCTTGGGACGTCTTGAGCGCGTCTTGGGTCGCCCTAGCACCTTCGGTTCAAGAGTGAATCACGCGCAGGGCGAGGCTGAGCTCACCACATATATGTATGTCCGCCTCGAAGGCAGTTCCCGCTGAGATGGTTGTGCCACCCATGAAGCGCCGCCGCAAGGCGAAGGCGAAGCCCGAGGTCGCACCAGAGATAACTGTATCGGAGGCTCCGAAGTCAGGCGGCACGTCGACCGACTTTAGCACGTTGGCGTCATTGTTGCAGCCCTTCAAGACGGCCTGGGACCAAGAGGGCGCCAAGAAAAACATCAACAGCATCCTCTCGGCTGAGATGATGAAGGCGTTCGGCTCAGATGTGGCGCCCAAGGAGCCTGAAGAGGACAGGGGCACGCCTGCTCCGAGTGAGGCCGAGTCGCTCTTGTCCTCGGCGGTCGCGAATGGGAACTTCGCGACCGACATGTCGTCGAAGCTCGGCAAGCTGTGGAACGATGCGAAGCGAAATGATCCGACACTGGCCGCGGCCTACAAGGCCGTCGGCAAGGTGTACGCGGCCCAGAGAGCGTTCCGCCTGAAGTGGGCGAACAAGGAGGCTGACAAAATGAAGAAGGAGCGGATCCACATGCACACGCAGGAGTTGCTCGGACAGGTGAAAGGGAAGTACAAGACCTTCGGGATGATCTGGGCTGAGGAGGGCAAGGACGCCATCGGGTTTGACGTGGCGTGCAACGTGCTGCAATCGTGCTGGGAGCTCCACAGCAAGGGCCGCAGCCTGCATGGCAGGCCGTGGTTGCGAATCAACAACCAGAAGAAGTACCCCGAGTTCCTGGTGACGGAGGAGTCCGTGGAGCTGAACGACAAGGAGGTCTGGGGCTACGAATCTCACTGCCATCTCGAAGATGCTGATGAAGGCGCAGCTGCAGCTAGTGGAGGCGTTGGAGTTGTTCCTGGAGGCCCTCCTGCAGCCGCTGGACATGTTCCTGGATGCGCAGCTCACGTACGGGTGCCGATCGAGGGCGCTGATCCCATGGCAGGTCTCGACGACATCGAGACGACGCCTGGGGAGAGAGGCAAGGCTAAGAAGCAGCTGACCCCTGAGCAGAAGCTGGCCCTCAAGAGCCTGCTGAAAGACTTGGCAGCCCTGAGCAAGCTCAAGGTCTCCGTCGCCCAGGCGCGCCAGGACTGCTCCGAGCTTATGACGGTCATCGCGTCGAACAAGACGTGGGAGTACATGAACAACGAGTCAGTCGTTCCTCAAACCTATGCGTGATGCGCGCGACAAGCTCGAGACGTTCAAGGCCACCTCGCAGTTCTGGAGTGACGTGATGATCCAGGACGACTTTCCGAAGTATGCCAGGACGACCTGCAAGCCGAGCGAGATCAGACTCGCGCTCGCCAAGAAGGATGAGTTCGTGGAGTTGTGTGAGGCTCTGGCCACGGAGACCTCGAACCTCAAGAGGATGCACGCCTCGAGGAAGCCTACCCGAAAGTGATTTCAGCCTGCCATTCGCCCGTGCCCCATCCAGCCTACGGGATGCCTGATCCTCTAAGTGCAACGCACTATTTAGAGGTAGGCGTGTTTTCTGCGAGCAAGGTCGGTCAGGGGCTGGCGGAGGTCAGAAGACCTACATATATTGGCAATGTCCTACACATCTATATGTTAAGATACATCTTGCATGAACAGTCAAGGATTTTCTTGCTTCAACTGAGGTCAGGGGCTGGCGGAGGTCAGCAGACGTCCATAGTTTGTTAATGTACTACTCATGTCTATGTTGAGATACATCTTACATGAACGTTCGAGGCTTTGCCTATCCCGACTGAACATTTTCAGAACATCGTGGTTTAAAACTCTGTTGAAACTCTGTGAAACTTAGTTTCAACGAGTTTCAACAACTAGCTGTTTTTGATGAATGTATCAGGGAAAACACCACTTTTGAAACTTCTTGAAACTCAGGGTCAGAATTTGAAACTTTTGAAACTCGTTAAAACTCAAAATGGAAAATGCGCTCACCAAAGATAAGCTACTTTTACGATATGTTGACGATCAAAGCAACATCACCTGACATACATACGTCACGAGCGCGTGAACAACGGAATAAGCATGACGAATAGGGCACGGAGGGCGAGGAGGGTGAGGATGAGGATGAAGGAGTGAGTGGGATCTAGTCTCCCCCTCCTCGCCCTCTTTTCGCTAGCGTGAAGTATCTCGAACAGTTATGTCAACTCAGCCAGCAGTCCAGACCTTGCCGCTCAGAGCTGGATGGATTTAGAAGCGTTGCTGCTTAAGCAATTGGGGTTTGCGAAGATTGCGTGAGCGTTTCCTGAAAAAAAAAAAAAAACATGAGGAATACAGCAGGATTCCCAAGACGTCCGAACGTTCTGATCTCCGACACCCCACCTGTTGAAGTTCGAGGCACTCCAGATCGAAAGGTATGCTGATGCATTGCGTGCGCCCTGTCCTGTTGCCCTCACTGACCCCAGCCTCCTTTTTTGATGTGAGGACGAAGCGAGGCTCACGGGCGAGAAGATGAGGGTGGGAGAGTGATGTGACCTAAATGGAGTCCAAACTTGTTGAAACCACCAGCTGAACCGATAGCTCTCTGGCCCCCGAGCCAGAAGCATACATCGGCCCAGCTAGTGGCCTAGCTAACTCTGCGTTAGCATGGACCCCATCTAAGTCACATCCCCCCCCTGCCAGACTGAGCCCAAGCCCCCTGGTGTGTGGACGGCTCTGTCATTCGCCTTTTGTTCCCATTCCCCCCCTCCTTTCCTCCTTTTGTCATCCTCATGCCCCTCCCCTCTCCTCCACCTGCCAACTTCTCGCCTTCCACCGTTTCTCACCCTGATCTCCCCGCGTCCCGAGGAACAGGAGCAAGCGCAGAGTCTGGGTATTGCGAGCGGTCGCGAGCCCGAGGGCCCCATCGGGATGTTTCAGGGGCCGTGGTCCAGGGGCCGTGCAATCGGGATGTTTCAGGGATGTTTCAGGGGCCGTGCTCCAGGGGCCGTGCCATAGCGCGGCCCGCGCCACTTGGGGCGCATCCGTTTGCTGTCCGAGGACGAGGCCCTGTTGGCATCCACCTGCCAAATCGCCGCATCAACTTGTCGGGGCAAGGGCGTCTCCTCCAACCCCCATCGGGTCGGCCTGGAGTTGAGAGGAAGCGCGAGGTGGCAGAGGCTCTGTCTTGGCCCAAGACGTTTCCAAGGTGGGGGTCTCAGAAAACCAACAATATTCTACCACATTCCCCGTGTATTTCAAGATGTTGCGAGGTAGCTTCCAACGCGGCTCCAAGAGGTCTCCAAGGCAGTGCCAGGACGGGTCCGAGTAACCTTCCAGCCGCCGAAAGTCCTCCCCCCTCACCTTGAGCATTTCACAAGTTAGTTGCCTTCTCGCTTTTTTCTCTTCCGATTGGCCTCAATTTTCTTTCACGGTGGCCTAAGAAAGCTGTAAGAGGGGGTCCAGAAATAAGTCCCACGCACGATCTACCGAGAGCCCGAGAGACGCCCAAGAGCGCTCCCAGGTAGCCCAAGTCCACCACCTACGCCCCGCCCTCGCTCTCCCCCAGCCTGCTTCCAAAGATCTCAGAGAGCTCCTCAAGAAAGCGCCAATGGGTCAAACAACGCTTCAGTTGTGGATCCGAAATAACAATGCTAGATCTTTCGCTGTACGATGTTATCCTTTCTCTTGTCAACTTCCGCCTCGGGATGGCCCCAAGCACCAGTGCCAAGAAACCCCGAAAATGATGAGCACGAAGACCTTGTGTTGTATCATTCAACAAATGATCGAGCCAATGACGGGCATCGAATCAGGGCATCTAGCCAATCAATATACTCTGGATGGGCTGCCATGGTGGGGATGCGGGAAGCGTGCGTGGTGCCGACAAACTGCAAGTGCACCCGTGTGTGCGTGCGTCACGTGAAATACGTGTGCGTGTGTGTATGTATATTCACAATGTGCATCACCACAAACGCCATTAAAACGGAAACAATAGGCATTTTGCCTCAAGCTGGTTGCTTCCCCAAATAAACATGCCGAAACGACATCGTGAGGAATGGATTTCAGACCCTTGGGGTCAGGATGGTGATGATCCATGGGTCGCGCCAGATTTGTCAGATTCAGTAGATGAGGCGATCGAGCAACTGGCGCAATACATTGTGTTTCTCAAGAGGTCTCAGTTCATTAGTGCCAAGCAGGCATGGTGTCTTGCTTGGTGGTGCGCACGATCAGGGCTCAGAGGGCCAATTGAAAAACTCGCCAAAGACCCTTCGTCTCAAGGATTTTCCCGTCACTTTGATGCGGCTGTCAGTGCTGGTAAAGACATGAATGGTGCATACGAGGCTGAGATTCCTTGTCGCGTGCGGGGTGAGAGCACACATGGCACAGAATGGACGCCAATAGTTCTGCCTTCAGATGCGATCGGCCTGGAACTGAAGCGAGATCCAGATTTGATCTCGAAGCTTCGACAACACATCGCAGACGGTGAAGTCCCGCCCTCCTATCTGGGATGAGGAAAGCAAAACAGATCAGCTCTCTTGGGCCTCCTCCTCCCTCCTCCTCCCTTCATTTTTTATCGAGGGCGATGGGGGGGGAGGGGGGGAGGGGGGCCAGGAGAACTGGATATGTGTTGCTTTCCCCTTCCATTTTCATACGCATACAGTTGCGGTGAATGCGCCGCCTGATGCGCCGTGTATCCCGTGCACATTGTACGCAGACGGCGTGCCGTTTAGCAGAGCGGATGGCGCTTCAACATATTACCTTACGAATTTGCTAACACAGGTCACACATTGCGTGGCGGTGCAGCGAAAAGGTGATGTGTGCTCATGCGGTTGCCGTGGCTGGTGCAGTCATTTTGCAACCCAAGCTGTTATAAGTTGGGATCTCGAGAACGCTGCCAGGGGCGTCAGGCCGCTTGAAAGGCACGATCGTAAACCCTGGCTACCTTCAGACGCTGACCGACAAGCCTTCGCTGGGCAGGATATGGGCTTCCGTATCGCTGTGGTGTTCTTGAAGTGTGACTTGGCCGAACTCAGTGGCTCGCTGGGCCTGCCAGGAGTCTCACATGCGACTGCTGGATGCCCGAGGTGCGATTCGACTTTAGCGAATCGAGGTTCTATCGCAGGCCTCAGCCCGTTCAGTTCACCTTGGGCTGAAAAGACCATTGATGGTTATCTCGCAGCAGCCAGCAGTTGCCAACACAAAGTTTTAGTTACAGACGAGAACTTTGCGTCGCTTCGAGCTCGCCTGAAATGCGACAAGAGGAAAGACGGAGCACATGGCAGGGCCCGCACTGTGGATTTCCCACCACTAGGGCTTCTGAAAGGAGACAGGCTAGAGCCGTCGAAAGATATGCATTGCCTCGTCCATTTCGACACGTTGCCAAAGCCCTTCGAAGTAGTTTTCTGGAGGAGAAGTTCTGAGACATGTGTGAGGCATCAGTCCCCTTTGTTCTCGGACACTACTGGGATTACGCCAGACATCATCGTGCCAGATTGGCTACATGGCCTTTCCTTGGGGGAGTTCCAGTTCTGGATCAGCCGTTGTTGGTGCAGTTTGTTGGAGGCAAACGTTTTTGCAAGCCAGAGCACAACTTGGCATTCTCGAAAACAAGAGTTCGTCAGGAACGTGAAAGCTCTTCTGTTCGCTTGGTACGGCCAGCAGCGCATCCAGGGTAGGAACATCACTTGCGTGCAGGACCTCACCGTCGGCATGTTCAAGGATCGGGAGGGCGACATGGGAATGCATGGGGGAGAAGCAAATTATGCTCTGGAGTTCACTCTGTTCGAACTCCTGCCCAAATTCAGCGCGCGTCTTCCCGACGCCCCCGATCTGTTGGCAGCCGGTGGTGCTCTCTGGAACATCTTGACTTTGATTCGAAGCAGAAAGACTGGGGCCTTTCCAATTCAGGATGTGGTGGCCTTTGTCGACTCTGTGAAAACTTACTGCAGGGCATGTGACGGCCTCGGTTTACATGCTAAGCCTAAACGTCATCAATTGATACACGTGGGTCATTTGATCCCGAGGTTTGGCACTCCCAGCGCCTGGGGGTGCT
>CAUYUJ010001936.1:20000-27500 GCA_963575745.1 Prorocentrum cordatum | reverse complement strand
CCTTCGTGCTCCTCCTGCTCCACCCCCCCATCCCCTTCCCTACTGTGTCTCTTCCTCCTCTTCTTATTCTTCTATTCCTTAACCTCCTGTTCCTACTCCGTGTCGTCCTCCTTCCCCTGTTCCTTCTCCTCCTCCTCTGTGTTCCTCGTTCTCCTCCTCTTCCTCCTCCTCTTCCTCCTCCTCCTTTTCCTGTTCCTCCTCCTCCCCGCTCTGCCTGGCTCAAGAAATGGATGTGCCTGTTCCTCCTCCTCCTCCTCATCCTCCTCCTCCTCCCTTTCCGTCTCCTCCTCCTCCTCCCTTTCCGTCTCCTCCTCCTCCTCCTCCTCGTCCTCCTCTTCCTCCTCCTCCTCCTCCATCCTCCTCCTCCTCTTTCTCTTTCCCCCCGACCGCCCTCCCCCTCTCTTCAACCCCTCGGTGTTCCTTGTTCTGCTCCCTTCCTTCCCTCCTTTTCCCCTCCTCCTTCCTCCTCCTTCGTTTCCTCCTCCTCCTGTTCCTCCTCCTCCCATGGTCCTCCGCAACCTCCTCCCCCCTCCTCATCCTCCTCCTCCTCCTCCTCCTCCTCCTCCTCTTCCTCCTCCTCTTTCCTCCTCCTCTCCTCTCCTATCCTCCCCCTCCTCCTCATCCTCCTCCTCCTCCTCCTCCTCCTCCCTCCCTCCTCCTCCTCCCTCCCTCCCTCCCTCCCTCCCTCCCTCCTCCTCCCTCCCTTCCTCCTCCTCCTCTCCCCTCCTCCTCCTCCTCCTCCTCCTCATCCCCTCCTCCTCCTCCTCTCCTCCTCTTCCCTCCTCCTCCTCCTCCTCCTCCTCCTCCCCCTCCTCCTCCTCCTCCCTCCTCCTCCGCCAGGCTCAAGAGGATGTGTTGTCTGTTTCGGGTGGTCCTCGGCCACAGACAATCATTGGTCGGTGGGTCGCGGGTGGCCTACCGCCACCATATTGTTGAAGCGGCGCCTTTTTTTGTGGAACATACATCACCCGCGGCGCCCATGGCGGCTGGGGTGACATTCGAGCTTGCATGCGACCCACGCCAAAGTCCTGTGACCACGATCCCGTGGCAAACCGTTTTGCCCTTTACGCGGCATTGCTTGCAACGACAGGCAACATCGTTGCTGTTGCAAGCGGTCTCGCGACCTATGTTGAACCTTGCCAATGTGGCTCAAACCTTGGCCTGTTCGGCCCGAGTTGTCTGGAGGTGGAGTTGGGACCCGCGCCCACAAAGCGGCGCGCATGTCATGGCCATGGCCCTTATTCTTGGTCGGGCGCAATGTTTCTCACAACGTGGTTATCATGAGACATCCACAGCAACATAATATGCTCCAGATGCATAAATGACCGTACGCCACGATGTGTACGTAAGTTGTGAGATCGTGAGCGCATATGATGCGCTCACGTCAAGACGTGATAACACGTGAGCGCATCTTTTGCGCTTACACCAGCAAGCGCATTTAAATGCACCTGCTGCACCCCAGGGCAAGCTATCCAAACGACAAGCGACGATACTAATTCTTCCTAATTCTCAAGAGCCCCAGGTGGCGCTCGGCGCGGCTTCACCGCCGCGACGATGCCCTGGCCCATGGACACGTGCTCGCCCGTGGTGAGCGCCGCCCTCCCAAGAGCCAGCCAGGCATAACACGCGGCGGCGGTGCTGTCCTCGGAGCCGTACCTCGGCGGCCGTCTCCCCCTGGCCCCTCCCCCGAGGGCGGGGTCGCCCGCGCTGCTCCTCGCCCTCTTCTTCCCCCTCCTCCTCCTCCTCCTCCTCCTCCTCCTCCTCCTCCTCCTCCTCCTCCTCTCCCCCCTCCTCCCCGGCCCCCTCCTCCTCTTCCTCCCCCCCCATCCTCCTCCGCCTCCTCGCCCTCCTCCTCCTCCTCGCCCTCCTCCACCCCTCCTCCTCCTCCTCCTCCTCCTCCTCCTCCTCCTCCTCCTCCTCCTCCTCCTCCTCCTCCTCCTCCTCCTCCTCCTCCTCCCCCCCCCGCCCTCCTCCCCCCCCCCTCATTCCTGCCGCTCCCCTGCCCTCCCGCGCGGGCGCCACGACGCGTTGAGCATGATCTCGCACTTCCCGGGGTGCTGCTTGCACTGCATCTTGAAAGTCCTCCCCTCCCAGAGCCGGTAGCACTTGCCGGGCGCCGGCAGCGGCGGAGGCCGCCCAGCTGCCAGCTGCGTCAAGTCCTGCACCTCGCGGGGCCAGCGACGACCCTGCTGATCCCTGAGCGCCAGTCGGGCGCAGAAGGCGTCCAACGTCTCTCCGGGGAGGGTTCCAGCCAGATTCTCTGCGGCAGTCTGGGCTGCCGTCCGGCGCCGGCGCTGCAGGCTATCGAGGCGGCGCGCGGGGGCCTCGTCGTTCAGCGCCTCGATGAGGCCAGCATGCGCGCCCGCATCGTCGTCGTCGGCACAAGGCTCAGCGGCGGCCTGCTCGCCCTCGTCGGGCGGGGTGCGCTCGTTGAGGGCCTCCACGAACGCCTGCGCCTCCTGGGCGCCCCCCCCTCCACGCCGCCGCCGCCGCCGCCGCCGCGCGCGCGCGCGCCGTGCGCGCCCGCGCACGTGCGCGCACGCACAGACACAGACGCAGATACAGACACACACGCACATACACACGCTCACACACATACACACCCGCACCACACACACACACCTACCTCGCCACAGGTGCTGCAATGCTGACCACTCCCCTGGCGACCCCAGCGGTGTCGTCAGCCAGAGCAGTAGCGCAGCGCTGCCATCACCCCCCAAGATCTGATATAAGACACTTTGTACACACACACAGGATCCTCCACGCTCATCAGCCCGCTCAACGCGGCCGCCTCCATGCGCATCTGATCCGCAAGATCGCGCGCATCAGTGCCAGCGCTGGAACTGTCAAGCAGATCACTCACGAAGTCCATGCCGTCGCCCACGGCAGCCGCGGCCACGCCCACGTCGTCTGCAATCGGAGCAGCTGGGGCGTCGCCCACAGGTTCCAATGACGTTGAGACGCTGCCCACCTTGGCTCTCAGGCTGCGAAACTTCGTTCTCACGCCCAGGAGGCGCCACTTCTCGACATCAGCCCACTTCTCGTAAGCGCTGCCTGTGCTCCATATCCTCCTCTTCTCCCCCTCCTCCTTCCCCCCCCTTCTCCTCCTCCTCCTCCTGCTCCGCCTCCCTAGCCGATCCGCCCACTGCGTCGCAATGATTCCCCCCGTGCCTCCTGGGGCCCCTACCCCCCCTGCCCCTCCTCGTCGGCTCATCGGGGCGGGTGGGGGAGCGGGTGGAGAGAGGCAGGAGAAAGAATATGAGAAGGAGGGGGAGGGAAGGAAGCGCCTGGCCGAACGTGCCGGCTGGGAAAGCCATGGTACATCATCGCGAAGGCAACTCTGGATGGACGACTGGCGGGCAGCGAGAGTATGTCCGCAGCCGTGTCCTCCTCGTTCTTGATCAGGTACCTGCCAGCGCCCCCAGAAACGCACTTGCCGAACTGCGTGTCGAGGACGCTGGGGTGTGGCGGCACATAGGGGCGTCGCCGAGCTCGCAGCGCGTCGGATTGACCAGGGCACCTACAGGGGCTCTCAGACCAAGAAGGCCCTAAGCCGTTGCCAACCTCCTATCTTTCCTCGTATGTCACTGTCACTCCACCCTCCCACTGCCAGAAGTTTCATTTCTGAAATAGATCAGGGATGACCGGGATGATGGATGATGGGCCGGACACGGGACGGGGCGGGGATGGACGGGGCGGGCCTCGAAGCGCCCGCGGGGCGCGCAGGGGGGCCGAGCCAGCGGCGCCATGCGATATGCGATG
The DNA here is from genome assembly GCA_963575745.1 of Prorocentrum cordatum. NCBI lineage: Eukaryota > Dinophyceae > Prorocentrales > Prorocentraceae > Prorocentrum > Prorocentrum cordatum. The sequence goes on along the minus strand of CAUYUJ010001936.1, from coordinate 23,738 downwards.
GGAGGCGGCAAGTCGGCAAGTCACTAAGGGGGCCGGGGAGTGACAGCGACGACGACGACCTCTCTCAGTCCGTTCCTCCTCCTCCTCCTCCTCCTCCTCCTCCTCCCCCCTTCCTCCTCCTCCTCCTCCTCCTCCTCCTCCTCCTCCCCCTCCTCCTCTTCCTCCTTCTTCTGCTTTCCATCCTCCCCCTCCCCTCTCTCCCCCATCCTTCTTCCCATGTCACCCCTCATTCTCTCGCGCCCCCCCCCCTCCCCCCATCCTCCCCCCCCCCTCTCGAGGGGGGTGGGGGCGATATTGCGCCCGCGCTGACTCCTCGAGGAACAGGAACATCTGGCCCGCAGGGTTGATGCCAAACTGCCCGTTCGCTGCGCACAGCAAGACGTACAAGCGCTTCGTGGGGTCCCCGGGCGGGTCCTCCACCGTGGGCGCGTCGCACGCAACGTCCCACACCGAGACCCGGAGAAGCGCGTCCTGCTGCACTGCCGACGGCGGGAATGAGCCCGCCCAGGCAGCGAGAATGCGGGCCTGCAGGTCCAGCGTGCGGGGATCGGAAGATCCGACGCACATGCCGCGGCATTGGAAGCCGTAATCCACGCGGGCCGGCACGGTGGGCCAATCAGCCTTCTGGCAGACCACCTCGTTGACCTTGAGTTCGAAGTCTCTGCAGTGAGTCCCAATCCCGGCCCCTGCGAGGTGCGCCTCGAGCACCCGAGGATCAAGTGGATAGTTCTCGACCGGGCTCTCAAGATCAATATCGTGGCTCGCCTTGCTGCTCTGCAGCGCAGGATTAGAAGCCGGCAGAGGAAGCGGGATCTGCTTCGGATCTGCAAGGGCCCCTTCTCCGCTACAAACGGCTAGGCCCACCAGCATGCGGTCGCGCCCGGGGGGGGGGGAGGGCGTCCTGCGCTGCGCGCGGGGGCAGCGTAGCCTCGGGCGCCGCGGCTGTAGCGGCAGAACTCCTGCTCCAGGCAGGCCGCCCGTGCCGCCGCGCTAGCTCCTCTGCCGCCAGCCGCTGATGCCGCTCCTTCTCCAGCTTCAAGTTCTGCCGCCTCCGCTTGCACGTTGCCTTATCATGGTCGGACTCGATTTTGTCCTGGGCAAGACGCTCGGGCGTGACCTTGCCCCACTCCTGCTGGAAGAAATCCCAGAACTCCTCCGTGCCGACGCTCCAGTGGACACCGATGGCTTTCTGGGCCTCCAACAGATGATCCTCCCAGCTGCGGCGGGGGTAGGGCGGGCCACGTGGGGCAGCGAGGTCCAGTGGGGGGGGGGGGGCACGCGGGCCGCGACCGCGCCCCATGCAGTCGGCCTCGATTGGACAGGACTCGACGCGCGAGAGGGCACGCGAGAGGACGCAAGACCCCTCCGAGGGCCACATTGCCACAGGAATACGTAGGAGGCACGGGTCGCGAGACACAGGACGCAAATTGCGACGCAAGGGCGCCCTTGATTTGGCAAGGTCGACCTACTAATCTGGGCCGACTGTAGTCTCAGTAGTCTCGGCGCCCAGGGCGGGCCGCCCCCCGAGAGGATCGGCCCCTTCGAAACCTGAGCCTGCGCCTCTCTGGTCCAATCCCCTTCCGCCCCGCGGTCCTTGAAGATCTCCTTGACCGACTTGCCCTTGAGGCGGGGCTGCTTTAGTTACTGCCTTGTTTTTTGCTTTGCGTTATTGTATCTTTATGCCTTCTACCCGTGTGTTGAGCCATTGCTTTTTGCTGCATTTTTAATTCTTCCGTTTTTGCTTTACTCGTCCCGCCTGTTTTGTTTGCCCTGTTGGGAAAGCATATTCTTAGCTTGTTTTTCGCCTGGATTGGCTTGCCTTATGTGCTGCTCCGGCGGCTCCGGCCCGGGCGCGGGCGGCGGCGGGGCGGCCGCTGCCGCGGGCGCGGCGTCCAGCAAGGCCGGGGCAGCCGCCGCCGCAGCCGCTTCTCCTCGGCGATCGTCGTCGCCGTCGCCCTCGTCCTCGTCGTCATCGCCGTCGCCACCGCGCTCCGTCTTGACCCGATCTCTCCGCCAACATTGCCCTCCCTAGCCATCCCGCTGTCTCCGTCGTCGTCGCCGCCACCGCCGCCGCCCCCGTCGGATTCTCACCCGCCCCTCGCCCGTGGATCCTCGGGCGAGTGACGGCGGATGATACTTGGCCTCCTGCGCGATCGCCAGCGCGCTGCTCGCCTGCTTCAGCGCGCTGTTGGCGGCGAGCGACGTGAACGAAGTCTGCTTGTTCTCGCCCAGGTTGGCGTAGCGCCGGTTGGTCGCGTGCAGCCGCTCGGACGTGCTGATCGACAACGTGTGGCTCAGGGCCCAGCCGAAGATCCACGCCTGGTTGGCCTTCAATCGCATGTCGATCTTCTTGCGCTTCAACTGTTGCGCCACACCAGGACGACAGCAGCACTCAGGGGTCGCCCGAAACTCCGCGACGATGGTCGCCTTGCGGCGCTCGTCGACGCGGGGGTCTGACAGCGAGGCCAAGCAGTATGGAGCACGAAAATAATGCTGGTGCCTCAGACTCAGACTCCGGCATTTGCTACCTACAGTCGGACCTGATTGGAGAGGGCGCGCGAGAGGACGCAAGACCCCCCGAGGGCCACGGCGCCGCAGAAATGCAGGAGGCACGGGTCGCGAGACACAGGGCGCGCCTTCATTTGGCGGGGTCGACCTACGAGCCCAGGCCGACTGTCAGTAGTACTCCTTCTTCTCCTGCTCGATTCCTCACCCCTCCACCCCCTCCCCCCCCTCCTCCTCCCCCCCCCTCCCTCCTGGAGCCCCTCCTCGTTCATTCCCTCCATCCCAGAAGGCCGCCTGAGACTTCCTCGCCATTGATAGCCTAGCTAGAAGGGTTCTTACTCTCTGGGCTGAAAGAGGCCGGGCAGTGGCAAGCGCCCCAGGCGGTTTCCCCAGTATCAGTATCCGCCCCGCGGTTCCCCCAGTTACGTCCCCTTGACTTAGCTTTGCTCATCTCATCTTAGCTTAGCCTAGCTTAAATTAGCTTACCTTAGCTTAGTTTAGCCGCATGCATAGCCTAGCTTAGATTCGTTGCCCTAGCTTAGTTTAGTTTAGTCTAGCTTACACCAGCGTTGCTTAGTTCAGCTTAACTTAGCGCAGCGCAGCATTCGCATAGCAGCATGGCATCGCATAGCATAGCATTGCATAGCATAACATATCATTTCATAGCACAGCGCAGCAAAGCATAGCGCATCACGCATCACAGCACAGCATACCATAGCACAGCGTAGCATAGCGCAGCATAACATAACATAACACAGCAAAGCTTAGCTTAGCATAGCACAGCGCAGCATAGCATACGCCGCATAGCATCGCATAGCATACCATACCATAACATAGCATAGCGCAGCACCTCCTCTTCCTCTCACTCCTCCTCGTCCTCTCATCCTCCCTCCCCCTTCTCCTCCTCCTCCTCCTCCTCCTCCTCCTCGGCATCCTCCTCGTTCCTCCTCCTCCTCCTCCGCCTCCCTCTCCTCCTCCGTTCCTCCTCCTCCACTGGGCACGGCGCGTCGCGGAGCGATGCATTTAGGAAAACAACATCTACATCTACACCAACAGCTACAGTAACATCAACACCTGCATCTACATCTACATCAACATCCACAGTGAGACTCACACATACACTTACATATCCATATCCACCTACATCTACACCTACATATACATCTACAGATACATACACATCTACGCCTACAGCGACACCTACACCTACATCCACATCATGTCCACATCTAC
>CAUYUJ010001936.1:0-15000 GCA_963575745.1 Prorocentrum cordatum | reverse complement strand
GAAGAGGGAGAGAGGCCCCGTCCTAGCCCTGAGTCCCCAGGGCGCCCAAGACATGGAGCTTCGTCCAGCCGCGGCGCCGAGGGGCCACCGAGTCCCCCGAACATGGGGGGGGAAGAGGAGGAGGAGGCCGACGACGACGACAATGCGACAATGAGTGAGAGAGAGAAAAGGAAAGAGAGAGAGAGAGAGAGAGAGAGAAAGAGAAAGAGAGAGAAACAAGAGAGTGAGAGAGAGGGAGGAGAGGAGAGGAGAGGAGAGGAGAGGAGAGGGGAGGAGAGGAGAGGAGAGGAGAGGAGAGGAGAGGAGAGGAGGAGGAGAGGAGAGGAGGATTAGAGGAGAGGAGATTAGAGGAGGAGGAGAGAGGAGCGGGAGAGGAGAGGGAGAGGGAGAGGAGAGGAGAGGGAGAGGAGAGGAGAAGGAGAGGAAGAGGAGAGGAGAGGAAGAAGAAGGCAGAGGGAGAGGGAGGAGAGGAGGAGGAGAGGGACCAGGAGAGGAGGTTAGGAGAGGAGAAGATAGGAAGAGGGAGAGTAGAGGGAAAAAGGAGAGGAAAAGGAAATGAGAGGAGAGGGGACGGAGGAGAAAGAGGAGAAGAGAGGAGAGGAGAGGAGAGGAGAGGAGAGGAGTGGAGAGGAGAGGAGAGGAGAGGAGAGGAGAGGAGAGGAGAGAGAGAGAGAGAGGGAGAGAGAGAAAGAGAGAGAGCGAGATAGCGAGATCGAGAGCGAGACAGCGAGGGCCGGGAGGGTGCCGGAGGGGGCGGGTGGGCGAAAGTGAGGGAGAGGGGGGCGATGAATGACGGATGACGGGCGATGATCCGGGCGACGCCACGGCAAGGATGCACAGGCGCCTCTCTGGCCCAACGGGACAGCTCGGAGCCCTGAGGGCGCTCATGCGACGTCCAGGCGCGCTGGCGCGATGCCTGGCAAGGGTGCCCGAACGCCTTACCGCTCCAGCGCCGTCGAATGTTTTTGCCTCGGCCAGGCGCCCCGCGCGCGCCGCGCGGTCAGCGCCGCCGGGACTAGGCGTACCACTCGACCGCCCTCTGGTCCCGGTAGAGCACCCACACATCGCTGAACGGGAACGCCGGGTTGTCCGGGGCCCTCATCCACACCCCGCCCTCGCGCGCTGCTGCGTGGCGACGAACGGGGCGGAGCAGGTCCCAGATGTCGAAGTCCCTGCAACCGACGACGAAGACGAGACGACGACGACGACGACGGGGTCTGAGGATCGCGCCGCATCGGCGATACATCGGCGGTGCATCGGCGACGCATCGGCGACGCACTGGCGATGCATCGGCGACGTCGGCGATGCAATGGCGACGAAAACGCGAAGAACATCGGGCTCCGCATCGAGACGCATCGTCGATACATCGGCATCGGCGATGCGGCGCAATCCTCCGACCCCACTAACTCCGACCCCATCTAGGACGCCTAGATACAGCGGGGGCGTTGACCTAAGGAACCATACATTTAAAGGAACGAGGCCCCTCTTCCCCATAAGTTAAACTTCCGTTTCCCATGGAAATCCTCAGAACAACCTGAGGCAAGTTGCGAAACAAAGGAACCCCGAGCCCCTCCCCAACGAAAAGAAAAGGGTTCCATCTTCAGCGCCCCGACTGTGCTAAGACGGCGACGGCGCGACGCGGGCAGTGGCGCTGCTTCGCCCCCCTCCAACCCGCGCGGCTCCGGGGCGGCCGGCCACGGCGTCCACTCCATGTCGTCGTCCTTGATGGCGGCCGCCGCCCCCGCCGCTGTGCCCTCCTCGATGGCATCCTGCTCCGCGCCGTCCAACCCGCGCGGCTCCGGGGCGGCCAGCCACGGCGTCCACTCCATGTCGTCGTCCTGGTCCTTGATGGCGGCCGCCGCCCCCGCCGCTGCGCCCTCCTCGATGGCATCCTGCTCCACGCCGTCCGCGATGGCAGCGAACCCCACCTTTCCCCTCAGAAGCCATGGGGGGGGGCGGTGGGCTGGTGGGTGGGGGGTCGCGTGTGGCCCCCTAGTGGTGGCCGCCGCGCCCCCCGCCGCTGTGTCCTTCTCGATGGCCTCCTGCTCGCCGTCCGCGATGGCCGCTGCGCCCTTGGCCGCCGCCGCAGGAGAGGCCCCCTGCCCGGCGCGCGGCGGGCTGCGGCTGCGGCCGCGCTCGCCCTCGCCCTGCTCCGCGCCGTCCGCGATGGCTAGGGGGCCACATGCGAACCCCGCGATTTCTGAAGGGGAAGGGTGGGGTTCACTTCGCTCGGGGTTCACTTCGTTCGGGAGCCCCCGAGCGAAGTGAACCCCGCCCTTCCCCTCAGAAGCCGTGGGGGGTAGGCTGGTGTGGCCCCCTAGTGGTGGCCGCCGCGCCCCCCGCCGCTGCGCCCTCGATGGCCTCCTGCCCCGCGCCGTCCGCGATGGCTAGGGGGCCACATGCGAACCCTACCCCTACCCCTACCCCAGCGATTTCTGAAGGGGAAGGGCGGGGTTCACCTCGCTCGGGGTTCACTTCGTTCGGGAGCCCCCGAGCGAAGTGAACCCCACCCTTCCCCTCAGAAGCCGCGGGGGGTAGGCTGGTGGGGGTAGGGTTCGCGCGTGGCCCCCTAGTGGTGGCCGCCGCGCCCCCCGCCGCTGCGCCCTCGATGGCCTCCTGCTCCGCGCCGTCCGCGATGGCTAGGGGGGCGCATGCGAACCCTACCCCAACGATTTCTGAAGGGGAAGGGTGGGGTTCACTTCGCTCGGGGTTCACTTCGCTCGGGAACTCCCGAGCGAAGTGAACCCCACCCTTCCCCTCAGAAGGCGCGGGGGGTAGGCGTAGGCTTGGGGGTAGGGTTCGCGCGTGGCCCCCTAGTGGTGGCCGCCGCGCCCCCCGCCGCTGTGCCCTTCTCGATGGCCTCCTGCTCGCCGTCCGCGATGGCCGCCGCGCCCTCCCCGACGCCGATCCCATCCGCGATGGGCCCATCGGCGATGGCCGCCGCCGCAGGAGGGGCCCCCTGCCCGGCGCGCGGCGGGCTGCGGCTGCGGCCGCGCTCGTCCTCGGGTTCGTCGTTGGGGGCGGGGCTGTTGAGCGGGGACTGGAAGGACGACGATTTCGGCGAAAATGGCGATCGCGGCAACGATTCTGTTGGCGTCGGCGTCCGCCCCATCCTCGCCTTTGGACGCCCGAAATGGGCACCGAAAAAATTGGTACGATGCCCAACAACAAATGTTGTCCCAAACCGACAGCGGCCGCTGTTTGGCAGGCGGCCTCCTGTCTCATCTCGAATGGACAGGCCGCAGCGGCGTGGACAGCGAGCCCTGTTCAAAATGAACAAGATCCGCTGTTGGGCATTGTGCCCATTCTTTTAGTGCCCATTTCGTGCTTGCAGATCGCCAGCTTCAGCAGCTCGCGAGCATCGACCAACGGCACGCCGTCTTTGATGAGGTCCTCCAGGTCGACGCACGAGAGGTCCGAGGGCTCCTGAACCCCGAGCTCGGCGAGGACCCTCGCGTAGCCCGCGAGGCGGCGCTCCCGCATACGCTGCAGGAGGGCCGGGTCCAGCTCGAGGCGCAGCGCCGACATGCTGCCGCCGCCGCCGCCGGCGGCCGAGTTGATCCGCGCGCAGCTTGGCTCGGGCCCAAATGGCGACGGAGGCACGAGAACATAGCGACTTTACGCGGCGACTTACGCAGGACGCCAGCGCAGCGCGCCGCGCGGATACTGGATACTGGACACGAGGGCGCTCACGCGCGACCGAACTTACGAGTGACTTACGCGGGCCGCTCCTCCTCCTCCTCCTCCTCCTCCTCCTCCTTCTGCCCCTCCTCCTCCTTCTCCCCCTCCTCCTCCTCCTCCTCCTCCTCCTCCTCCTCCCCCTCCTCCCCGCCCTTTACCTCCTCCTCCTCCTCCGCCGCGGGGAGGCGTTTTTGGGGCCGTCGTGGTGGCCTCTTGGGCCCCCCGCCCCCCCTCGCCCCCGCCCCCCGCCTCCCCCCTCCTCATGCCCCTCTACAGGAGAGGATCGATATGTTTTTAACTTAACAACATATCGATCCTCTCCGCCTGTTTTGTTTGTCTCTCTCTCTCTCTCTCTCTCTCTCTCTCTCTCTCTCTCTCTCTCTCCCTTGTCTCTCTCAGTCTCTCGTTCTCCCCTTCTCTCTTCCGTCCATCTCCTTCACTCGTCGTTTTTCTTTTTTTTCTTTCTCTGCCTCATTTTTTTTTTTTTATCCTCTCTCTCTCCTCCCCCCTCTCTCCTTCCATCCCTTCCCCCCCTCCTCTCCTACCCCCACTCCTCTCTCTCTCTCTCTCTCTCTCTCTTCTCTCTCTCTTAGTCTATATCTCTCTCCTATCTCTCTATTTTGTTTCTCTCTCCTCTCTCTCCTCCCTTGCTCTTTCTCTTTCTCTCTTCCTCTCCTCTCTCTCTTCTCTATCTCTCCTTCCTCTCTCTCTCCTCTCTCTCTCCTTCTCTTCTCTTCTCTCTCTCTCTCCTCTCTCGTCCTCTCTCTCTTTCTCTCTCTCTCTCTCTCTCTCCCGGCCGCGGCAGGCTCGGCAGCCGCGACGGCGATTGAGACCCGGGCGCGGGGAAAAGGGGGGGGGGAGGGTGGAAGAGGAGGAGGTGGAGGAGGAGGGGGGAGTTAGGAGGGAGGAGGAGGGGAGGAGGAGGAGGAGGTAGGAGGAGGAGGAGGAGGAGGAAGAGGAGGAGGAGGAGGAGGGAGGAGGAGGAGGAGGAGGTGGCGGCGAGCACCTGACGTGCGCCGGCACGGACAGGCTCTTGCCCTTGCCCTTGGTGCTCACGCGCCGGACGCGCAGCACCAGCTTGCGGGGCCTCCCCGCGCGCCCCTGCGCCTCGAGGGTGACTCCTCCGGGCGGGGGGGGGGGCAGCGAGGAGGGGGCGGCGGAGGAGGAGGAGGAGGCGGCGGGGCTCCAGCCCGCAGCGCGCCCTGCAAGCGCACCCGCTTGCAGTAGGCCGCCACGGTGCCCACCGCGGCGCCCGTCGCCTGGAGGGCGGGGGCGAGGGGGTCCGCCGCCTTCCCCCGCTCCTCCTCCTCCCTCCCCGGCCCGGGGCCCGACGGACGCCGATGGCCCGATGGCCTTCTTGAGGCGGCCGACGTGGAGCCGCAGCCCCGCCGCCTTGGCCTCCTGCGTGCCCGCCCAGCCGCGCTTGCGGCCGCGGCGCGGCGGCTCCGCGGGCGGCGCCGCGGGGGCCGGCGGCGGCGCCGCGCGGGGCGCAGCCCCAGGCACTTCGCCGAGGAGATCCTCGACGAAGTCCATCGGGCCCGGGAGAGGGATCTGGACGCCCGAAATTGGCACGGAAAGAATGGGCACAATGCCCAACAATGTCCCAGACCAACAGCTGCCGCTGTTGGGCAGGCGGCCTTAGGCCGCGGCGGCGTGGACAGCGACTCCTGCTCAGAACGAACAGGAACTGTTGGGCCGTGCACCCATCCTTTCCGCACCCATTTCGGGCGCCCAGAAGGGAGGGGCTGGGCGGCTCGAGCAAAGACGGGCCGAAGAAAACGGACGCTTAAGGACACGAAGAAAACGGACGCTTCAGGATCCAGGATCCAGGATACAAAGAAAACGGACGCTTAAGGACACGAAGAAACGGACGCTCAAGGACACGAAGACCTCCTCCTCCTCCTCTTCCTCCTCCTCGTTGCCCACAGCCTCCTCCTCCTCCTCCTCATGTTCCTCCTCCTCCTCGTCCTCTTCCTCCTCGTTGCCCTTCTTGCCCCCCCCCCCCTGCCTCAGCGCCGCCAACCCCACCACCACCGCCGCCACCTTCTCTTCCTGCCCCACCTCCTCTTCCTTCTCCCCTCTTCCTCGCTCACCCCTCTTCACCGCCACAGCCGCCCCCCCGCCCCATCAATGCCCGGTTAGCCGGGGAAGAGAAATTACCATGCGACGTACCCAACCCAACGGCATCAAGTGGCAAGCGGAGTAGGGAAACCTTTTACAGAAACAGTGGCAGTGCAGGCGGGTCGATGTCTTGTGCGATAGGGCTATAGGCTATAAGAAAATAGTAGCACGTTGATAGCACAATCACAAAATAATAAAAACGTCAACTTAATAGTAAGTCTAGGAAACCACCAAAAAGCATCACACCCTCTAGAAATCAGCCGAGAAGTCGGAGGGGTGTGTGAAGCAAGTCGTTGTCTTCACATCGTAGGCAAACATCTACACTTGAGTATACACACCCGTAAACGAAACGAATGCAATCCTAGCCGGGAAACGCAAAAGCAATCAAGGTGGCGCCTCAATGGCGCATTCTTTGTCGGCATGCTTTACTAGTTGTTCAACAACAAAATACAACAAATCAGTAGCACGTTGGCAACGCAAATGTATCTATATGCACCAGTACAGAACGAATGTCTATGAATGCGGACACCCTACTCGGAAAACAAAACTCAAAATTTTAGACCTCGCCATCCCTGGTGGTCTGCGATCTGTGCAACTGTCACCATTTTCGAGGGCTGCTGGGGGGTCCAGAGGAGTGACGCCCTACGCAGATTCAGATTAGACCTCGCGACGTCGTCATCCCTGGGGGGGTGCGATGTGTGAACTTGTCGCCACTTTCGAGGGCTGCTGGGGTGGCCAGCGGAGCGACGCCCCACGCAGACTTAGATTAGGCCTCGCCGTCCCTGGGGGGCTGCGATCTGCGAAACTGTCGCCACGTTCGAGGGTTGCTGGGGGGTCCAGCGGAGTGACGTCTTACGCAGATTCAGATTCGACCTCGCCATCCCTGCGGGGTCTGCGATCTGCGAAACTGTCGCCACTTTCGAGGGCTGCTGGGGGGTCCAGCGGAGTGACGTCTCACGCAAATCCAAATTAGACCTCGCCATCCCTGGGGGGGGTGCGATCTGCGAAACTGTCGCCACTTCGAGGGCTGCTCGGAGGTCCAGCGGAGCGACGTCTGACGCTGATAATCTGAGTCTGCGTAGGGCGTCACTCCGCTGGCCACCCAAGCAGCCCTCGAACATGGCGACAGTTTCACAAATCGCAGCCCCCCCAGGGATGGCGGATGGCGAGGTCTAATCTGAGTCTGCGTAGGGCGCCACTCCGATGGCCACCGCGGCAGCCCTCAAAAGTAGCGACAGTTGCACATATCGGCGCGGGGCGCCACTCCGCTGGCCACCCCAGCAGCCCTCGAAAGTGGCGACAGTTTCACAGATCGCAGCCCGAAGAGAGGAGAAGGGAAGACAGGAGGAGGCGGGAGGAGGAAAGAGACGCGACATCAGCGTTCTATTCATAACGAGTACTCAACGCAGGAGGGTTTGGAACATACAACCGTGATCCCACTCTTTAGATCCCTGCTCACCCACCACCCGGAGGAGGAGGAGGAGGAGGAGGAGGAGGAGGAGAGGAGGAGGAGGAGGAGGAGGGGGAGGAGGGGGGGGGGGCGGATGAGGACGATGAGGGGGGGGACGTGCCTCCTTGCGCTTCGGTCTAGAGCCACGCGCGCTTTGCGCGCTCTTAGGTTCATTCTACTACGGCAGCGCGAAAAAGGAACACTCTTCTCGTTCGTCTCCGCCCTCCCTACTTTCCTTCCCTCTCCCCTCCCTCCCCCCTCCCTCCCAATGCCTCGCCGATGCCAATTCCGAATCCCTGGGGGAAGGGGGGGGGCAGGGGAGGGGGGGAAGATGAATGAGGAGAAGGGGGAGTAGGAGAAGGATTGGGAGAAGGAGGAAGATCAGGAGGAGAAGGAGAAGGAGGAGGAGGAGTAGGAGGAGGAGGAGGAGGAGGAGGAGGACCGTGATGCGTCCCTGCCGCAAGGCCGAGCAAGGCCACCCCCAGTCCATCCTCCCTCCTCCTTCTCCTGCTCCTGCTCCTGCTCCTGCTGCTGCTCCTCCTCCTCCTCCTCCTCCTCCTCCTCCTCCTCGTGGTACCTCCCCATCTCTCTGTCCACCTCCTCCTCCCCCCCCCCCGTCCTCCTCCTCCACCTCCTTCGTCCGCCTTCTCCTTCTCCTCGCCCTGGCACCGCCGGTGGGTCGGCGACGCCCGACATGATAGACGGACTCGAGCATGGCAATCCAAATTCTGCCCCCCGAAAAATCGCACATTCCAGCGAAGAGGGCTCTATTTTTCTTCGCCGCCGGGGGGTTCGGAAAAGTTGTTTTTCTGCCCCACCCCCCGCAGCATATCGATGTCAGCGGGCCCCCCCCCCCCCGCAGCATGTCGACGTCAGTACCCCCCCCTTTCGACGTCAGCGGCCCCCCCGCGGGGAGACCCTCGACCCCCCCGGGGTGCAATTGCATGGTGACCCACAAACATGCTTCGCGCCCTGCACAGGGCAAGGGCAGAGGCAATGGTGGCCGCAGCGGCAAGGGCCAGGCCCAGGAGGAAGCAGCACCGCCAGCAGCGCCCCCATGGCGCCAGGAGAGGTGGCATGGCGCTGGCTGGCGAGAGCAGAACTGGCACGCCGAGCCTGCAGGTGAGGACCCGCCCTGGCGCAGGGAGCCGTCGCGGCCACGACGCTCTGGCCAGGCCAGCCCTCGCCAATGGCAGCAGCAGCAGCAGCAGCCCAGTCAGCCTCCCTGGCAGCAGCAGCAGCAGCAGCCCAGGGCGGGCAAGGGTGGCCAGGCCAGCTCCAGCAAAGCGGACCAGCGAGCTCAAAAGGTCATCGACTCAGTGGCGGCCTGCACGCTGGACGAGGCCACCACCCACCCAAAGTGGCAGGCGCCCCCAGCCGACCGCGCAGGCATCCAGAAGTTTCTGGGCACCGCCGACCAGAGGCTGAGGAAGCTTGGCGACCTGGTCATTGCCAAGCAGGCCGCGGGGGACAGCACGAAGGAGCAGTTGATGGAGATCGCGGTCATCAAGTATCAGAAGCTGGTCACGAGGAGGCCGAATGACCAGCTGCAGGTGCTCAGCAAGAGGCGCAAGGCCGTCAAACTCGAAGTCATCGCCCTCGAGGCCAAGACGAACGAGCTGCGGGACGACCTCAAGGCAAAGCAGCAGGAGTTGAGGCAGCTCGAGTCCAACATCGCCGACGTGCGGGCCGTGCTCGCCGACGGCGGCGCGGCGGACGACGAGGGCGACTGGGACACGGACGGGTTCGGCTTGGCACCGAGCTGGGATGCCTTCCACAAGGCCGTGATCGACAGGCGCCTGAACAGCGAAGCACCTGGTGACGGATTCCCAGCTTGGCCAGCGGGAGTGGTGGGGCGATCGCCACGCTCAAGAGCCAGCTCGGCAGGCAGCGCAACCAGAGGCTTCGCAGATCAGGTGGCCAAGGCGAATGCGGAGCGGGCCCACCAGCAGCAGCGCCATGCCGAAGCCGAGCAAGAGTTTGCTGCCGAGCTGGCGGAAGTCAGGAGGGTCGCCCGAGAACAAGCACTCCGCCACAACGGCGAGCAGGCGAAACTCAGGCTGGCACTCAAGGAGGAGTCAGAGCAGCTGCAGCGCATCACCGCAGCGGAGAGCGCAGCCCAGCAGCAGCAGCAGCAACACAAGGCCCTCCGCCATGAAATCAAGAAGCAACAAGCCGAGCAGCTCGAGTTCGCGACGCAGATGGAGGCCAGGATAATCAGCCATGACACAGCCTTCAGTCGAGCCAAGGCGGAGGCCGAAGCCGCGACTCACCGGGCAAATCACCTGCATGAGCAGCTTGAGCAAGTTCGAGCGGAGCACCGGGAGAAGCCGCAACCCCAGGACAGGGTCTACCAAGACCTGCTGCGGGCAAGAGCCGAGGCGCAAGAGGCACTGCGACGGGCCCAGCACGAGGGCGCCCAAGCGGCAGCTACAGCGGGCACTCTCAAGCAGCAGCTCGCCAGGCAGGAGCTGGTCATGGAAGAGAAGTTCCAGGAGGCCAAAAAGAACCACGCCCTCGAGATTGAAGCTGCCGCCGAATCAGCCAGGGTCCAGGCAATCGCCCAGGCCCAAGTGGTTGCCAATGCCAAGGGAACAGGGGCCCTCCCGCCGGCAGAGGCGGCCAGGCTGCAAGGGATTGTCCAGACAGCAGCACGGCAGCAGGAGCGGCTCAAGCAGACCAAAAGCGAGCTCGAGGCAGCTGAAGCCCGCATACACGAGCTCCAGCAGCACTCCGAGCTTGAGGCGGGCGCTGCGCAGCGCGCAGTACAAGTGGCATACCATGAAGCAGCGGAGCTGAGAAGCGCCAACAAGGAGCGGCAAATCCCGCACGAGGTACAGGCATTGCAGTTCGCCCTGCTAAGGACTAGAGCAGAGGAGGAGGAGATCGCGAAGGCCAGCCTGAAGGACAAGGAGGCAATGCGGGCAGAGCTCGAAGGCAGTGCTGAGCGAATAAGGTCGAGTCTCACCCGCCAAGTCATGATCGAAGAGGCGAACGCACATGACTTGCAGCTGCACACAGAGAGTCTGCGACAGGAACTGAGCAGCTACGCGGTGCAGCTGAGCGAGCAAAGGTCCAACGCAGAGGTGCAGGAGCAGGCGCTGGAGGAGGAGCTCGCCCAGGCCCTCACCTTCAGGATCGCCAGCATGGAGGAGGCCTCCGCCATGGAAGACTTCGCCAGCCAGCAGAGGACGGGCAGGGAGGAGGCCATCCACCTCGCGCTGCAAGAAAGCCTCCAGCGCTCCAGCACGCTGCACACCGAGCTAGACGCCATCGCAAAGAAGGAGCAGCAGGGCGCGTCGGAGACAGAGGAGCTAAAGCTGAGGATGCAGAGCCTGGAAGCCATTGCAGCCAGCAGGGAACGTGAACGCAAGGCCATGGTCAACCTGTACGCCGAGATGAGGCAATACGGGCAGGAGGGCTACGACTTCACCAAGAGGGCAGCTCATCACCTCGTCCAAGGGGGCCACCTCCCAACGTCCCAAGAGTCCATGGACGACTACCAGGAGGCCGCTGACCTGTACGAGGAAGCCAGAGGAGCAGCCGAGGCAGCGACCGCCACAGCGGAGCCCCCCGTTGCGACCAATCTCCAAACTGGTGCAGCCGATGAGCGCCCAGCTAACAGGGGCCGCAGGCAGAGCAGCTCCTCTCCTCGGAGGCCAGCATCAACCAGGTCAGCCAGGTCAGCAGCCCGCCAGGCCGACGAAGGCGATGCCCCCCTCATAGAGCGTGACAGGTCCAGGAGCCCCGACAGGCCAGACCCGCACGAGGAGGCAGAAAGATACGAGCGCGAACAAGATGAGTTGCGCAGACAAGCGGCTGAGGAGAAAGCACAATGGGAAGCCGTACAGATGGAGGAGGAGCTGGAGTCCGTAGTGAGGGACCACGAGGCGAAGGAGATCCAAAGGCGCTACTACGAGGAGGCCCCCTTGACCCAGTTCGGCACAGCGGGCACGCAGGACTCTCGAGCGGAGGACGACGGCTCGGAGCACGCGCCGATGATCTACCCCGCCACGTGGCCGCCCTGGAGCCAGGATCACCCCACACCCGATGAGGGTGAGGAGATGAGGGGGATCACGCAGCACGAGGCAGACACAGACCTGGCATCCACGTCAAGGGCTAGCTCGATACCAGCAGAGCAAGGCGACCCTCCTACCCCGTCAGCATCTCAGGTAATCTTCATCCCAGCATCGCCAGCGCCACTCAGCGAGAGGTCACTCACGCCCACAGTTCCATTCGGGCATGATGAGCAGCGTGGCCATGGAGGTGGAGAGGGAGCCGACAGCTTCGTATTGACCCCTCCCCCTGCGTCCCAGCAGAACGCGGAGGCGGCAGCGGCCAGCATCGAGAGGCAGTACGAGGGCATCGACATCATGACGCGCCAGCACACCTCAGCCGCCGCCGCAGCTGCAGCCCTCGAAGAGGCGTTTGGACCCGCGCCCGCATTTCCAGGAGAAGACATCAGCCAGGCCCACAAGGGTCAGCGGGTAGACTCTGGAGAGTCAGGCATAGCACGTTTTCGTGGCCGAGTGGCCCGCAGGAGGGACGAGACAAGGGGCACAGCAACCCCCTTCCCCTCCTGCAGCTCCTGGAGCCGAGGAGCAGGCAGCAGCAGCGCCCGCCGAATCCCCCCGAGGGGGGGAGGGGGCCTAGCAGCGCCGCCAGGCTTCAGGTCATGCATGACAGAATTCACCGCCAGGAGGCGGCCGATGAGTCCAACAGGGCAGAGCACGACGGATGTGGGATTTCGTCACGCTCTCCGATCAGTTCGACAGCATCGATCTCCTGGGCAGCATCGGGGAGAGCAGCTGGGGCCCAAAGCCCGCAGCACGGCAGTGGGGTCCTCCACTACGATGCTCGACCTACCCACCACCAGAGGCTTGAAAGCACGGCGGGCCCTGGGGGTAATTGCGACAGCCGTCTTGTAACAAATAGACCAGCGGAGATTCCGACAATCTCACGCACAAGTCCAGGTACCTCCAGGAGTCCAGGGTCCCGAGGGGCCACGACTCCAAACAGATGTACTACCGCAACGGGCATGGGCAGCGGGAGGGCCACTCCCAATCGCAGCAGCCAGCATCAACAGCGGTATCAGTCACCTGGGTCTCGAGGGGCCAACGTGACACCACCACGGCCGACACGAGGGCCGCCCGCCGCGTCTCGAGGGGCGCTAGGCGGCAATCAAGGAGGCACACTACCAAGGATGAGTGATGCATCCGCCAATCTGTCAGCACTCCAGGTCACAAGCCACCAAGATGGCTGCAAGGATGCGTTACCGGCTGCCCTTGCACTCAGTGTGTCCCCCTCCGCCATCCGAGTCCACGAGATCGAGAACGTGGAAAGGACCTTTCTCGACGGTCAAAACTCGGCTGGCAGCGAGGCAGAGGATGGCATGGAGCAGTGCTACGAGAAGAGGAGGCAAGCGTGCGCAGTCGCAGCCTTCCGATCAGCCCAGCGGAGTGCACGCCGCGCACGGCGCGCTGCGGAGAGCCACAGTCGTCGGGACAACAGCAGCAGCTACAACAAGTACCATGCCCTGGCGGTGGATCCCGATCCGTCGGACTCAGCAGCTCAACCAGCAGCACCAGTGGCCCCAGTCCCGACGGACCCAAGCAGCTCACCACGGTCCAGCAGGTGGAAGCCAACGCTCCCCTCGGCATCAGCGCGCTCCCACCACGGCACGGGTGCTACCAACCACCCAGACGCCCTGGATGGCGAACCTCATCGTCTACGTGACACATGCTCCACGCCCAATCACGCGAGCCCCTGTTCAGTCAGGCCGCGCGGGCTGGATCGGACAACTTGAACTACGATGAGGGGAGCCAAATGCCATCACTACCACCCGTGAAGCGGAGTGCGCCTCAGGCTGGAGCCATATCACTAGCCCCACCCACACGTTCTCCGACACCACGGCCACCTCCAGCCCACATCACCACCACACCAGGTCCCATTCTAGAGGGCATGGGGCTGGCCCCAGGCGACGACATCGAGTACTCCCCCGAGTACGTCAATGCAGAGAGGGCCAGGCGTGGCCGAAGGCGACGGCAGATCCCCACCACGACAGCTCGAGAAAGAGGCCAAGCGACAGTGCTGCCAGTTCTCAGCCAAGACCCAGTAGCCGAGACCCTTCGCGGCCGAGGCCGCGTCAACGTCTGCGACGACGTCGACACAACGACCCTGCACAGCATGGCAAGGATGGCGCTGGAGATGTGCCCATCACGCGAGCTGCCGACCAGGCGGACACACATCTACACGGACGGCAGCTACAACGGCATCCCACATACAGCCGCCTGGGCAGTTGTCATTGTCGACGAGTACGACGACGGGCGCAACTTACGAGGCCCGTTTGGCTTTCGGGGCTTCATTGCTGGCAAAGTCACCGAGACCTTAGACGACATGGCAAACAACGAGAAGGTGGCGGCATACACAGCTGAGCTCACGGCAGTACTCTGGGCACTGATGTGGGCCCTTGGTCAAGACACCGACGCGCCCATCGAGATCACGCCCGACGCCCTCAACGTCATCAACCTGGCCAAAGGCGAAGCCCAATGCCACGTACATCCGAGGTTGGGGGCCGTCATTCGCACACTTGCAGGCCTCCTCCAGCAAGCCCGACCTACCCAGTGGCACCATATTAACTCGCACATCGGGCACCCTTGGAACGAGCTCGCAGATGGGATAGCAGATCAAGCCTCGGCCAGCGACCTGATGGACCCGAACATTGCAGCTGTACAGGCGATCGCCCACAACAAGTTCCTTTCCTGGGAATGGCTGCGATCAGAGCCAGATGCGGTCAAGGCCGCATACCCGCCCCTGCGGAACAAAGACTTCATCATCGAGGCCACCCAGCCGCAGGCAGCCCCAGGAGCGATCCAGAGGCCCATCAGCACCACCACCATCAAGGCCGACCTCAACGTGAATTTGTGCACCTACAACTGCAGATCACTCAAGGCCACCGTTAGCTTCAAGTCGGGCAAAGGCAAGGCGGCCGGCAAAAGCAAGCAGAGCCTCTCCAAGGTCACGCACCTAGCAGCACAGTTTGCTGACATGGGCCTGCACGTCGTCGCCCTGCAGGAGACGCAGAGCGAAGGAGACGTCCGCAATGTAGGTGAATACGTTTGCTACTCATCAGGCCACACGCAGCAGAACAGAGGATGCGACATCTGGCTCAACGTCTCCCAACCAATCAGCGCGAGTGGGGCAGCGAAGTACCTAAGTGCCAAAGACACCCTCGTCCTCCACCAGCACGACAGGCTCTTGATCATCAAGACCCGCGTTGCAGGCACAGACATGGTTATCGCATCAGCATACGCACCCCACGAAGACTCCCACGCGGCGGAGAAGAGAGAATTCTGGGAGTCTGCTCAGCGATTGTCTGACAAGTGCCGAGTGGACATCTTCATGGGGGACCTGAACGGGCGTCTTGGCGACTACGAGTCCCCAGGAGTTGGCACCAGTGGGTACCCAGAAGCGACCAACGGCAATGGCAAGCACATCATCAGCTTCGCTGCCGACACCAACATGGAGGTCATCAACACCACGAGGGATCCAGGCAACAACTCATATTCGCACGTCGGATCGAAGGGGCAGCACCACAGGATAGACTACATCCTGCTGAGCTCCTCGATCGCCCCGTACGTCGCGAGCTGCAGCACGGAGCCAGGTCTGGACCGAGGCACAGCTGCACAAGACCACATACCAGTACTAGCCACCCTCAAGTGGGCCGTCTGCAAGACCACCAAGGCCTC
>CAUYUJ010001935.1:90000-95354 GCA_963575745.1 Prorocentrum cordatum | reverse complement strand
TTCAGAAGGGGGCGTTGTACATTAGACGAAAATCAGAAATTGGCGGACGCGGCGGACGAAGAGGAAGAAAAGCAGGATGATGAAAAAGGAGGAGCAGCAACGGGAGCAGGAGATGCAGTAAGATCAGGAGGACCAGGGGAAGGCAGAGGGAAACGGACGGTGGCGGCAACGACGAGGAAATAATCGGATTCAGAATTGTGGCTAGCGATGAAGCGAAAGCGCAAATCTGAACGACGGGAGCAAGCCGCCGAACTTGAGATGCCGCGAGCACATTTGATTGAACCTGACAGGACGCGATGGGAACAAACACATTGGGAAAAAGGACTACATCAACGAGATTGCAGGCGTTGAATTCGTGAAAAATTGAAATTCCGATTAAATGATTGAACCCGAAGACGGGAATTGAAAAGTTCACTCCTGGACTCCGAAGATAAACTTTTGGAATCTTGAAATTGTCGATTCCGTATCTTCTAGGTTGACATATTGAAACATGAAGAGCTCAATCCCGTCACCCCCAGAAAGAACAAAGAAAAAACGTGCTCCGCCACCGTGCCCCGAGGCGCGAAGTGGAGATTTCTCCAGGTCCTCATGTGTCCTCTGTTCTCTGTTTTTTCTCCCCATCCGCACAGCGCTTCACCAACACCCGACCACGTGAGTGACAGCCGCGTGACAGCGTGTCCTCTGTTCTCTGTACTCAGGACTCTGTGATTATAGTATTATCAGGGCTGGGTCCCCTAATTCCCATATTTCTGGGCGTTCCCGCGCGTTCCTGGACTAGCCCGCGTGACTTTTCCAAAAGCCAGAGGGCCAAGAGGGCCCCAGAAAGCGCCCAGGAGGGTCCAAGAGGCCTCCAGGACAGCCCAAGAGCGCCTTAAAACACCCAAGATGGCCCCAAGACGGCCCAAGAGGCCTCAAAGAAGCCCCAAGAGCGCTCCAAGAGGACCCCCAACAGGGCCCAAAGAGGCAAACATATTGATTGTCCTTATGATTTTCCCCGCATCCAAAATCATGATGGCCGCTGCCGTGCCAAATGCCGGTACCGGTACCGGCTCGTACCGTACCGCGCCAACAGGCCGTGGCAACCGTACCGATGGATACCGCACCGGCCTCCGCTACCGTACCGGACGATACCGCGCCGGTCACAGCCACCGTACCGGACGCGGGGCTCTGAACGGCCCGGGAGACGGGCTCGCAGTCTGCCCTGCCAGGGGAGAGGCCCCCCGCGGGCGCGTCAACGCGCCTCTCCACTGCGGTTCTCTGGCTGGGCGGGGAACAGGGCGCAAGGATGGGGCGAACGAGAAGGCAAGGGATTTGGGGAAGACGTGGCGGGGGCGGGCCGCCCAGCACCGGAGTTGGCACTCGCGGTGAGACGCCGTGCTGAGGTCGCGACTGTCCCCGACGCGACGGCTGTGATCCCCGCGGGGCTTCAAGCGAAGGGCATCGTCGATCAGCGAGGGTGTCCCGGGAGGCCCTGGGCGCGCGGCCTGATCGATGCGCAACCCAGCAGGCGGCGTAAGACGGCACAGCAATCTGCGATATTGGATCGAGCAGATGTCGCGCACGCCATTTTGGGACGCCAGCGCAGATGGCAATGAAAAAAAGCAAGGCCTCTGTGCAGGAGCCGTAGGCGTAACCGACGCAGTAAATAATACCATGCGCAATCGAAACAAGCCCGAACCAATGCATTATTGAAGACTGTTCGCATCGACCCATGATCGAACATAGCCAATGCCAGCGTCAGAAGCCGCATTAGCAGAGCTGTCGTGATCGGAACCACTCCCGCAAATCCCGTCGGAACCGCAGCAGCGAGATTCGCCGCGCTCTGAGCTGGAGTCGGGTAAGCGACTTGGGGCACAAACTGAAAATTCACGATCGACCAAATCGGGACACGCTCAGAAAATAACGAAGTCGCCGGCGATCGTTTTCAGGACGGGCTGGACGCCGCCAGGGTCCGAGACCGATGTTTTCGCAATCGCACCCGGCCCAGTTGCGCGCGTCGGCGGCGCGGCAAAGGCCGATGTTGTAGTCGGAGCCCGCGTTGCAGTCAGTAGCTGGGGCTGAAATTATTGTAGTTGGAACTGGCGTGGTACTCGGAGTCACACTTGCCAGCGCATGCCCCGACGTCAACGCTGGAATTGCCAATGTCGGCGATACTCTTCTCGGAGATGGCGTCAAAACTGCCGTCGCCACCGTCGCTACCAGGCCCATCGCACGTCTGACACTCAGCGATTTCACCATTGAGTTGGTCGGCTTGCCGTTGAGCGTTTTCTGGTTGACCAACACTGCGAGCAGATCCACTACTCGAAACATCAAGGCCGTTAGCAAACAGACGTTCGCCGGAGCTTCAGCTTGGTTTCCTCTCAACGCTGGCGCGGGTCTCCATGAGGCCTTCCGCGGCGGCATGGGATCTGATACTGGGTTCCTCGGGCTTGCTGTCGGAGTTCCCGCGAGTGTTCCCACGGAGGTCTCAATTAAAGAGTCCTCCCAATTTCTTGGAAAACCTCCCGCGCGAGTTTCCTCATCCTCTACAAGGACCGTCGTTGGGGCTGGAGCTTTGCGAACTGGAGTCGGAAAGGCGCGGGGATGGGAAACTGGAGTCGGGGCTGGACTTGATGGGATATAACCTCACGTCGATACCGCAATAAGGTCGTAGAAACCAATCAAAATCGGGAATTCGTAAACCAGAACAGGACGAGGATCGGCGAATGGAGCAAAGTCTGCGACGAGGTCGGGAACCGGAGCAGGGGTGGGATACAAAAAAAAGATCGGGTCAGGAACCAGTCGGACGGAAGAGACAATTTGTGCGAAGTCGGGACCTAGAGTCTGCCTGCTCCCCTTGTCATTTCCCCCCTCCTGCGGACCGTGGGGTGGTGAGGTGTAGGAGCCGATGCTGGCGCTGGTGTGGGTGCCAATGTAAACAGCGTTGGCGCCAGTGCTAATGTCGAACCTGGTGCCGACAATCGATACGGGGCATAACCGAAGGGCATCTGCACAGCAGCTTCCCCTGCATGCCCAGGCGCCGCCTGGACTGCCAGCGGTTTTGTTGGCAAGCCAGCCAGCAAGCGGGGAACATCCGTTTCTGAAACCCCCTTGTTGGTCGCCACTGGACGTAATGTACCCAGTCCGTTGAGCTTTAGGTACCGCAAGGCATCCAATTGCGCCGCTTCGTCCTTGGAAATGCTGTGGAACTGGGGATTGCGTGGTTGGGATCCATGTTGAAGTGGTGGGATCATTACATGGCACCTCTTTACCACGATCGTCAGGAGCACGCCCGTTGCGATTCCCACCGCCAACCATCCCCAGGCCAGCGCAAAAGGGCCGAACCCTGGGATCGAAAAGTACCATGGTGTGAACCCCGCGCAGACCATAGTTGAGTGGAATGTCGCAAGCTAGCACTCCCTCGGGGGGGCTGTCATACATGTTTTGGCTCCACTGGCTGCACGAGAACACTACGAATGCAGTGTAGACCCCCATCCGGCCCAATCAACATTAACAAACAATCTCCACCATGCCATCGGTACACCACGGTCGTCGTCACAACGAGGGGCAAGAAAGAATTGTATGCGAAATGCACGGCAAGAAGTAAGGGGTAGATGCGATGTGTGTGGTGCACAAGGGGATTTAGGTTGAGGAGGTGTGAGACCCCTTGACCCCTTGAGCCCTTGACCCGTTGGCCCTGCTTCGAAAGATTATTACACTTTGTTGCCCCCTCCGCGCGACTCGCACTGCTTCATTCGCTCTGCGTCGCCCCACCGCAGTCGACAAAACCCGACACAGCACTTGAAGGTTGCACTCGCCCGACCCGCGTCGCCCGTTGGCTCTGCGTCGCCTGTCCATACACACAAAAAAAGGTCACACACTTTAGCGCCCCGCCCGCCTGACTAGCTTCGCGTCGCTGACCCTGCCTCGAGAAGCAGGTAAACAGCAAAGTTCCGCTCGCACGACTCGGCCCCATGCGCCGACCTGCCCCACAATCAAATATGACGTACGATCGCGCCCAGATTGAAAATCACAGAGGAGTATCAACATCAATCCTTATCCAGCCGGGTCGGACAAAGGAAACTGTGAAAACGTTTCACATGTTCAACGGGATTGAGATCTTCAAATCTCAACACGTATTGGCATTTCAATGTTCAATCCGACGAGCTCGCTTTCATTTTTTTCCGTGTATGTAATGTTTAAGCCCGCTCCGAGTCAGCAAATCAGGCCACCAACCAAAAACTTGTGCGTGAACGAGCTAATGTATGCTGCTTGGGAGGCGCCCCCGCACATGACAATTGGATTTCTGTCGAGGGGGAAGATGGGATCGAACACATCCAGGGGACAAGGAGAAGAGGAGGAGGAGGAGAACGATGAAGACGCTGGCCACAGGCTGGAGGCAATGCAAGGCATTGCGGGCAGACTGGCAATATGTGAGCGGCCTGTCCTTCGAACGTGGCCGAAACTGACAAGACTGACGCCGACGGGAGGCAGATCCTGGGAGGAAGAGCAGTGAAACAAGGCACGACCCGCAAGAGGGAAACTCGCGCGTGCGTAACCAGCTAGCTCCAGCCAGCGCGACTCGCACTGGTGCCCAACGCAAGCAGTGGGAGGGCAAGAGGGAGGAGAAGGGGACACACGAGGAGAGAGCGGGGAGAGGAGGTCGAGTGGGGCGCGCGAGGGGCCGGCCTCAATCCGCTCGAAATCGGTTCCTGGGCCCCGCCCGGGGCCCACCCTGAAAAATGTTTCGAACTGCGTGTGGCCGCGGCGGCGGGAGCCTCCAGCAACACTCCAGTACCTTCTTCAAAATAACGACGGCGACGATGATGGCGACGGCGACGGCGGCGGCGGCGACGACGGCGACGAAGACGGCGACGAAGACGGCGACGACGACGGCGACGGCGACGGCGACGGCGACGGCCCCGACCACGACCACGACGACAACGACGAGTACGACGCGGCGACAACGGCGGCAGCGGCGACGGCAACGGCGGCGGCGGCGACGGCGACGGCGACGGCGACGGAGACGGCAACGGCAGCGGCAACGGCGACGACGGCGGCGACGACAACGACGACGACGTCGTTGCCTGCAGGTCCGCCTCGCCCCGCGACAGCGAGTCGTCCAAGGCGTCCAGGTCCTGCAGGATCGCGGCGATCGCCTGCTGCCTCTCACCGCCGGCGCACACGCCGCGCCCCACGAGGAGCGAGCGGGAAGCGCGAAGCGAGCGGGAGGCACGAGAAGGGGCAATCGAGGAGGGAACGAGGGAGGAGCGAGCGAGCGATGAGGGGGAGGAGGAGCAGAGGGGAGGAGTCCTGGTCAACAACGCATCCCCTCTCTCATTGTCATTCATGCCGTCCTCTCTCTCTCTCTCTCT
>CAUYUJ010001935.1:72500-87500 GCA_963575745.1 Prorocentrum cordatum | reverse complement strand
CCCCCCGCGGGGCCTCTCACTTCGGGCTTCCGCGGTGCACCCGTCGGCCGCGGGCACCTCCTCCGCCGGGGCCTCGGCCAAGCGGCACGAGGAAGAGGCATGTCAAGAAGGGGGTCGCGTGAGCTCGGGAGGCGGGGCACTGGGATCGGGAGGAGGAGGAGGAGAAGGAGGAGGAGGAGGAGGAGAAAAAGGACGAGAAGGAGGAGGAGGAGCCATGATCGGACATGAGAAAGAGCAGAAGGCAGGAGCAAAAGAGCAAGAGACGAGAAGAGGTCAACAGTGTCAATCCGTCCTTGACCTGATCGCGATTAACTCACGGGCGGCGACAGAGCGGATGGCCTGCGCTTGAAGCCGAGCGTGAAAGGCGAGACGGGCAGCTCCAGGCCTTGCCGATCCACTGGCACGCTGTGTGTTGAAGGCAGCGTGAAACCCATCCATAGCAAGAGCTATCGACAACAAGGTGGGAGTGCCATTATCCAGACACGCACGGGACAGTATGAACGAGTCGAAGGGGTCTTCACCCCAGTCGGCAGGCAGAGAAGGCAAGGAAACACGAACAGTAGGAAGCAGGCACGGGCACATCATATAATGGGGAATTTCATCACCGACAACGGCGTAGCATCCGAATTTACACCGTTGATGACCGTTTCTAAATCGTCGAGACGTGGCCCAGGCATTGGCCATGGTTTTTAAAACCGAGGACGCTATACACGAGCCCAATATCGAGCCCACAAAGAAGCACCTGAGCCTGGCCAGGTCAGCCTGGGAACGATCAGACGGGGTCCAATAATTCAGACGGGCACAGAGTGCAGAGGCAGAAGAGAAAGAGGAGGAGAAAGACGAATCAGTTCGCGAGCAATCTTACTATCTTACTTTGTAGGCCAAGGCATAAGGATGACGGGATAGACGGAATAACCGGGAGAGAGTCGAAATTCTTCAGCATGTTTATGAAAGCAGAAGGGTGATATGCAGGAGGACGTGCATAAAATAAAACACGCTCGTCATCATGTATGACTCTTGATGAAAATCGCGTAGACTGGTAAACTTGTCAGATTTCAGAGCAGCACGAAATTGGGCGGCACGGGCATGACGCGATAAGCTGCGCGCAGAACAACTGATACCGAAGGAGCTTGAACCCCGCAGCATCGCACTGGACAATAAGTGGTGAGGGGCACATGGAAGCTGTTCTAGTGTCTCTCTCTCTCTCTCTCTCTCTCTCTCTCTCTCTCTCTCTCTCCACAGCAATACTCTTGGGCGGAGCTGAAAAGAACTGCGCGACGTGCTGCACCACGGGCTGGCAATAAATGTTGTACATGTGCATAGTACCTGCAAGTCCTAAACATAGAGATTTGATATACCTGGAGCGTTTCATAACAGACTGAAGGAGGGCGCCCCAAGAAATCACGCCACACCCAACCCCGAAAAAAAACACCTGGATACTGCCCGACACGTCCGATTTTGCACGGGCTGTCTTCAATTTGGCCCCCGGACAGTCCTGGCGGAAGATGTTCTCCGCAGTAGCTGTAGCTAATACATACTGGCACTTTCTGGAGTGCAGAAAAAAGCCCAGCTGCTCGCGCAAGCTGAACAAAATGCCCCGACCTAACAGCACGCGCCTTGGCCAGGTTGAAAGCTGCTAGACCACCACCGTCAGCATAAGCACACGGGCGAGCACGGACAAGTAGGAGATCATGCTTAACCCAACGGAACCAGGGGTCCAACGCGAGCCCGAAGGAGGCCAGAGAGGGGGCACCCTTGTTTAATGCCTCGGGACAGCTGAAGTTTGCCAAAAACACTACCCTTGAAACGAACATGCAGGGACATGTTAGCACACATATTGATCATAACTGTGTGATACCAAGCAGGGATACCCTTTTGCTCAGGTACATAGAACATCCAAGCATGTGCAATACTAGGAAACGCCTGGCGCATGTCGTAGAACGCCATGCCAGCACTGGGAGCAGCTTTATATGCAACATACTGAGTGAACCTGCCATCCAACGCAAGCACACTGCCCACGAGAGAGCGGCCACCAACAAACCCCCGTTGGTCTGGGCCAATTGTTCTTCGAGCAACTTGGCCTCGAGGTTGCACATGGGCACCGCAGATGAGCTTACAATCGCAACTGCCGAGAGCGAGCAGGCGAGCACCAGCAGCAGCCTTGCACGGGTCGGCCCCAAGCGCGCCCTCGGGAAGAAAGGCGAGGAAGGCGTCGTTATATCCCGGCGGGATCTCGCCAGTCGTGATGAGTTGAAGATAATGATGGTAAAGTACTAATCTAGCAGAGGCACCTCCGACTTTCCAGCCAGAATATGGGATACCATCTAACCCAGGACTTGAATCACGAGAACGGTTCAGTAGAGCATTGAATGCTTTGGGGTCCAAAATCCAAGCAAGGTCCCGATGGGGCTTTTAGGATCCATGGGAGGACACGCTCCACGCCCTGACGGGAGGGGCAAAAAGGAAGGGCCACCTGAGCCCAATTGTCCTGAAGGAAAGCAGCACACTTACTGGGGCCCGCGCGGGGGGCACGCGCAGGGCCCACAATGTCTGGGAGCACCAATTGCTTATGACGGGGGGCCCAAGCTCGAGATAATCTCTCAATGTTGGCGAGCCCAGAGGCCCTCGCTCGAGGAGAGACAGCGCTTTCACGCACGAGTTTCACTCGCTCTTCTTCTAATTCGAGAATTCGAGACGGCTGCGGGTGGCCAGGAACAGGCACAAGCGGTCGGCGTCGACCACGTTGGCATTCTCATCTACAAGTTCCGTAAGGCGAGGGAATCGACGGACGGCAAGTTTCATCTTCGGAGTGCCCTGGCTGCGACGAGCACGATCGCAGTACATGCACCACGCGATTTTGCGTCCTGTGCACCGCGAGCTGGACGCGCACGCACTCATGCAGAACTCATGTGCAACCACGTGCATAATGGATTTCACTTCCTGCACCGCCGTAGCAGGAACTTCAGACAGACCGTACTCTTCAATGGCAGCTTCAACCTGCATACCGAAGTCTGTGACCGACAGAGCCAGCGCGGGAGCACAGGTACAGCATTAGGCTCAAGAGCGGAGAGGCAAGAATAGACAGGCACATGATAACTGATATCTCTCAAGTCTGCTGGTTGCAACTCCATCCCTGCAGCCGGTGCAAGATCGAGCATGACTGACGGCGGCAGGCTGCAATAGATACGATCCAGGCGAGATGTGCTGAGCAAAATACCTGCACGCCCAGTGGCATGTGTGTGTTCCTGCGCGAGCTCAGCGCATCGATAAAATAACCTGCCAAATTCTGTTGCCAGCAAGCCGCTCGGGGTGCGATCAAGACTAGGGTCTATATGCTGCCGGTCTTCGCCTAGAGCACAGATGTTCGCAATCCCTCCAACGATGACTGTCGAGTGGACTGGATCAAGCCATCGAGATACAGTAGCCAAAAAAACTTTCTTACCTACGATGCTATGATTCGGGTTGAGATGAGAGAAACAGAGGGTAAGGGAGCCGTGACCACCTGTAATTCCATATGCAACGGAGCGACCTTGTATTATTTCCATTGCGTTGAAGGAGTCGAAGTGCATGCGCAAGCGTTCATGGACACAGATAAGAACACCACCACTGATGCCATCTGGACAGAACGAGCCAACACAACGATGGTGGGGGAGGAGACGAGAGAGAGTACTGAGATCCCCAGAGTGCCCGTGCGCTTCCTGGATTAAAACAGGATCGGATCTCGGCGAGACGCAAAAATGTGTTGAATGTTTTTGCTTGCAGCGCGTGAGCCCCACTAACCGCGCCAAAAAGGGTGGCAGCATTCCACGCACAGACAGACAGACGACTGCGAGGCCAAAAGAAAGGCGAGGGCACAGAGGCGGCAGGAGGCGGAGGGCTCAGGTCGTCATGCCGTCCATCCCGTTCGGCCTGCTGTCAGACCACGTTCAGCATCTGCAGCACAGGCCTGATCCTCTCGGAAGTGAGGCCCCAGTACTCGCAGTCTTCCTTGACCATCTCTGCGTTGCCCGGATCATCGACTTTGATCAGGTCGAATACGTCGTCCTTGGCCGTGATAGACACTGAATTGGAAAAGCCTGAGCATCCCAGTTTGCATTCACTTGTCCAATTGTCACTCTGCTTCAGTAACTGCAACATCGGGTTCCATACCATCCCCAGGTGGCGCTGTCGCATTCGAACTTCATGAGGTAGATCTCAACGGCGTCGGAATTGTGTGACCTTATGTGGATGATTGGGAGGTTTCCTCGGGTCTTCCCAAGTAACACCAGCCATGCCGAACTATGTTGCGAAGTCCTTCGCCTGCTGCTCGTTGGACCAAGTCACTTAGAAACTTTGAGAAGATCAATGACAGCGTGGCGTAGCAGCATCAACAGGAAGATGAACAGGGAAACGAACAACCATACTTTCCCACGTAGCACGTCGCGTGATGTCTAAGACCTTCCTCGGGCATGTGCC
This sequence comes from Prorocentrum cordatum, assembly GCA_963575745.1. Taxonomy (NCBI): domain Eukaryota; class Dinophyceae; order Prorocentrales; family Prorocentraceae; genus Prorocentrum; species Prorocentrum cordatum. The sequence goes on along the minus strand of CAUYUJ010001935.1, from coordinate 83,045 downwards.
AATCCATCGTCGGCAAGGGTCAGCAGAAGTGACGTGCTTTGGCGGATAGGAGCTGCTTGATCCCGCCCATGAGCCAGAACCCGACAGTGATGAGAGAGCTCCGCGATGCCTCTTCACACCAGTACTTCCCGAGGTGCTGGAGCCGGTCTGCAAATGCATGTCATCCTTCAGGGAGTTGACTGCCTTCATGCATTCCGAATATTTTGATTCGAGCTTCTGTTCCATCTCCGTCATCTACTTGTTCACTTGCGCCATCTGCGGCTCCAGCTGGATGAGGCGGGCATCAATGACGTCAGTCGCCCTGATGCTATCGTTGATATTCGCCATGTCTTGTGCCTGCTGCGCTTGCATCGCCTGCAGTACAGTCATGATATCCTTGCCCTCTGCGCCCATGGCTGAAGCTGGCTGGAGAGGACACGAGAACTGCTCACCCGCGGGCGCAGGAGGCAGGCGGTCAGTGGGGCGGACCACTGACCGCGAAAAGGATGTCGAGCGCAAGCGCTCTGGCACTGCCGCGGACTAGCAGTATCCGCGCGTACCAATGCGGGCTCAGCCCGCCAAAGCATATGCCTCGAGCCAAAATGGCTACGGAAGAAGGAGGAGGAGGAGGAGGAGGAGGAGGGGGAGGAAGAGGAGGAGGAGGAGGAGGAGGAGGGAGAAGGAGGAGGAGAGGAGAGGAGGAGGAGCAGCAGCAGCATGGCGGCGGGTCAGCCGGGACGGGGCGGGCGCGGGGGGAGGGGAGGCGGACAGGGGACCTGATGGGGAGGGGGGGGATGGGCGGATGGGGGTGAATCCCGAAGGGGGAGCTGTTCGGAAACGACGGGCACCCTCCCTGCCCAAGGCCACCATGGGCCACAGGATGGTCACACGGCCTCCTGGCCTCGACCGAGAGGGCGCCAGTGAGGCCTGGGGACCAGGGCCCTGGGGCCCAGGATGGCCCCGGCTTGGGATGGCGGTAGTTTACAGCTGCCTCCTGCGGAGGCCAGGGTCGGGAGCGCGGGATCTGCCGAACATCGCGCGTGCACATCCCACCCTCTCGGCAGGGTTTCGCCCGCGTGGTGCTCGAGGGGGCGCTCGCGCCGCCCTGGCGGGATCTCCTCCTCCAGTTGTGCCCCTCCTCCGAAATGGGGGGCGGCATGCGTCGCATCGGCGGGGGTCTCGCTCAGCGAGTGGTGGCGACTCGGGGCGCCGTCAGGGCATGGGAAAATAGGAATCGAGACAGCACGTCGCATCGCGCTCGGTGATGCAGCTGCATCGCCGGAGGTCTCGCCCCGCGATTGGTGGCGCCCCGAGGACGCAGCGAAGCAGAGGAAGCCGCGGCGAAATGCGCACGAGGACAAACAAGCCCGAAACCATGTGTTTTCATGCGCGGGGTAACCTCCAACGAACACCTGGGGCAACCGCGAGCGCGGTCTCACGTGCGGAACCGCCCTCAACAAAGCCAAAGACCACCGTGAGTGTGCATGCATGTTTCTGTGCACGTTTTGTTCCCTGTGCGGGCGTTTCCTTCCCCTTGTCGGCGGCCCTCCTCGGCTGCCCCTGTCGCATCCCTGTCCGTCTCCTGCTTTCAGGGTCCGCGTCCTCCCTATTGCCTCGTCCCTACGCTTTCCGCCTTTGCGGCCCGTCACAGCGCCGCCCCCCTTGATGCCTGGACTGCGCACTCGCCCCTACACGTTCCGCCTTTGCGGTCCGTCAATGCGCCCTCCGTTGCTGCCTGGACTGCGCACTGTTCGGTACGTCTGTCGTCTCCCCCTGTCCCAATCTCCCGGCTGCCCCCCCCCCCCTGAGTGCAGTTGTTGACACCTACTGGCGGATCCACTATCTCCACGCTACGTGATCTGAACCAGCCCCGCGCGCGTCTGTCTCTTCGCCCGACCTTTCTACGCCGCGCCGCTGCACCCGCGGGCGCGCACCCAAAAAAATGCGCGCGCGCTCGCGCGGAGCAGCCTCGAGGAAGGACCATGGGCCGCCAAAAGCATGCTTACACGCGCAGATCACCCTGTGGCAAGCACCCAGGGCCACCAGGCGCATAGTCTCACGACGCGAGGAACATCCTACAGCAAGGCCAAAAAGCCCCCGTGGCCGAAGTCTCACGTTAGGGCCGCGGCACAAACCACCATCGCATTCCGAGAACGGCCGAAGTGCTGTCATTACGCGTCCAGCACCAAGTCTGGGGATCTTCCCTGGCGGGGCGCCAGGGGGGGCGCAGGAGCCCCTCCCCACCCATCAAGGAGTTTCGCCGCGGGGCCGCTGGAGCCCAGGGTCGCAACTCTCTGCGCGAAGCCTCCTTCGAATGCCTCCCGACGCTCAGCAACGCGCGCGCAGGCGCGCGAGACGTCCTCCAGGCGAGCGAGACAGGACACGGGGCCGCCAAGGCCGCGGCGCCGGCCGATGCCGAGCGCGCGGAGAAGACCCTGGGCGGGGGAACAGGTCTCGACGGCCCCCACGTCACCAGCGCCGCGGATTCCTTCCGGGCCTCCGCAGGGAGGAGGAGGAGGAGGAGGAGGAGGAGGAGGAGGGGAGGAGGAGGAGGAGGAGGAGGAGGAGGAGGAGGAGGAGGAGGAGGGGGGGGGGAGGAGGAGGAGGAGGAGGAGGAGGAGGAGGAGGAGAGGAGGAGGAGGAGGAGGAGGAGGAGGAGGAGGAGGGGGAGGGGGGAGGAGGGGGAGGAGGGGGAGGAGGGGGAGGAGGACGGAGAAGAGGAGGAGGAGGAGGAGGAGGAGGGAGGAGGGAGGAGGGGGAGGAGGGGAGGAGGGGGAGGAGGGGGGAGGACGAAGAGGAGGAGGAGGAGGAGGAGGAGGAGGAGGAGGAGGAGGAGGAGGAGGAGGACTTGCCGCAGGGAGTGGCCGCAGGGGCGGCAGTCTGCGGCGTCGCACCAGAGGGCCGCAGAGGAGGCGCAGCCCGCCCCCTCGCGCCGCCCGGAGGCGGGCGAGCCCTGCTTCGCCCGCCCCGCCTCGTTCGGTAGGGGCCCTGGGACACGCAAATAAACAAACACAAAGAATAGGATCCCCCACATTTGCCCACGTCTCCTGGGTGTTTTTTGTCTTCCTTTCCCGTCTTCTCTGGGAAACCGACGACTCATTGTGTCTGCGCGCTCTTGTCCCATCCAGGTCATTCGCCCGGCGCGCCGCCGAACTCTCCGACAGACGGCCGATCGCGCCCGACGCCCCCAGGCGCGGCGCCCGGCGCCCCAGAGGCGCCTGCACGGGGAGCCCAAGGGGGGGCCAGAGAGGGGGCGGCGCGCGGAGGAGCAGCGGGCGACGACGGAGCAAGCGGCGACGAACAGCCTCTCCCCACAAGCGGCAGAGCCCCGAATTGAGGGGGCGCCGCGGCGCAAACACACGAGCGCGGGCGTGAAAATCCCATCGAACAGATGCGTTAGAGATCCTAAGAAAAACACGCTACATGACCCGTTTTGCTCGGTTCGCCCCTTTTTAATGGGCTCGCGACTCCCCGCTACAGGCAATCTGAGGAGGGCGCCGTTTCACCCTGAGAAACAATGCCACTTGGCCCGTCGCCGCCGAGAATCTCCTGCCCCGCGAGCGCGGCCCCGGCATCAAAATCAGAATGGAAAGCGAAAGGAAGACCGACGACGGCGACGACCAAAGAGACGGCGCCGACGCTAGCTGCTTGATGGACGTAGCTCGAGAGCGACCCTTCGACGACGGGCCCTGCCGACGAGCTTCCAGGGCCGCGCTCTTGGAGGCGATTCACAACATACCCGAGCGCAGCACGGGCAACTGAACTGCGCTGAATTAAGCGAGGCCCTCTTCTGTCATCACTTCCACTGGCACAATGGGCTACGGAACCCAACGGACAGCGCCACCGACTCGTCCTAGGGAGTCCTGGCACACGGTTAGTTTGTGGCCAGGTCGTCGCTGCTATCCAGTCCCTCTTGCTGCCCGAGGTCTCTTTGTCGAGGGCATCGAGGACGCCCTCGGCGCCCACGACAAATGCTACCAGAGGAGCCAACGTCGAGAGCGCAATTTGTTTCAGGACAGACGGGAATGGCCCGATGCGTGATCTGCAAGAGCCGCCCAGAATAATTCCTTTCATCACATCGCATGACTGCATCTGAAGCCACTCGGCCTCCGCCAAAGCCCGTGCACCCCCGACAGGGGCAAACGGAACCTGCCTCTGCGCTCGACGCGACCTCCAAGCGAGCGGGGAGACTCGGGCCCGGGACCCCGGGAAGCAACGCGGGATCCACCGCGCGAGCTCGCCGCGCTCGCCGCGGGCCGCCCCCAGAGTTACTCGCCGCCCCGTCCGCAGCCCGCGGGCCTGGCGAATAGCGGGGAACGGGCCTCGAAGCGACGCGCCATGATTGGGGGCGCTCGCGGCCTGCCTCCCCGCGGCGGCCCACTCGGGGCGACCGCGCCCCCGACGCCAGGGAGCTCGAGCCGACCGGCGAGCGGGGGCGCCGCGCCGCGCGCCTCGGCCCTCGTCTCGCGAACGACCCGGTTCAGCCAATCAACGAGGGGTCCAAAACTCCGAGATCTCGGAACCGACAGGGAGGCTACGCGATCCGCCCCCCGTGATCCGAGGGGCGGCGGCGACGCGGCTGCCCCAGGGCCATGGGGGCGTCGCCCAGGCCACACGCTGGAGCGATCAACTCGGCGAGTGGCCCAAGGGCCTTATCCAGTCCTTCGCGGAGCCCCCCGAACACTCCCCCCCGGGGGCGAACCAGGGGGCCCAACGGGCAGAAAGCGCCCTGCAGATCCCCGATTCGCGCGTCGAGAGAGAGAGAGAGAGAAAGAGAGAAAGAAAGAGAGAAAGCGAGAGAGAGAGAGAGAAGGAGAGAGAGCGAGAGAGAGAGAGAGTGAGAAAGAGAGAGAGAGACACAGACAGACAGACAGAGACAGGGACAGAGACAGGAAAAGAGAGAGGGAGAGCAACGACAAGAGTTAACATCAGGGATTCCACGCGGGGTCGGGGGATAGACGCGACACTCTCCGGCGTCTGCGTCTTCGCGACCCTTCACGCACCATCGACCATTGGCCCTCGGACGGGGGAAATGCCCCCCTGTGGCCTCCACCTGCAAACCATTCTGCTGGAGACGACCCCGTCGGGGCAACGGCCTCGACGCCCCCCGCCCCTGCCCCCTGCCCCCGGACTCGCGGCCCAGTCGGCCGCGTCGGGAACGCTGAACTCTCGGGCCACGGGGCATGGCCCAAGAAAGAAGGCTGGCCCCCAGGCCTTCTCCCAGGGTCAACTCGACCCCAGCGCTTCCACTTCCGAATTCGAGCCAGGAACCGCTCCGCCGCCTCTCGCCCACGCCCTCCTGCACGGGGGAAAAATACTGTTCGATCCGCTGCGCGCTGCACTCAGCAGCCCCGCCCCTTCCGACGCGGCGGCAGGCTGCTCAGATGAAGCGACGCCTCGATCGCGAGAGCGAGATCTCCCCCCGCCGGCACCCGGGCCCGTCGTTCTCTGACCTGGCCTGGACCAGTCGGCCAGCACTGTTCAAACACGGCCCTCGGGGGCCCCCCGGCCTCAACCACGGGAAAGGGACGGTTTCGAATGCGGTCCTGGCACCTCCGCGCCCGTTCCTCCCTCGGACGTCTGAAGGCTCCGTCGCGGTCGCCGCCGGGCCCGGCCCTCGGTTCCCCGAAATCCAATTGGCGGGCCCTGCGGGTGGCTTCCAGCCGCTGCTGCTCGACGACGGCTTCAGAGTCGGCCGGCGCTCGGGCGATCGCCTGGGGAAGAACCAAATGGATCCGCTGATTCGCTGGGAACAAGACTGGGAAGTGGGGACAGGGAGGGCGAGAGCGAAACCGGCCCGACTTCCGCGAATCTCGCCGAACGCCCGGTCGAGGCCTGCCCATCGGGGACGCCGCGGGAGCGCCGCTCCCTCTGCGCCGCACATCGCCGCGCCCTGCGTCGCCCGGAGGGGCGGGCGACTCGGGGGGGGGGGCGCGGAGGGGAAAGGCGCAGAAGCGGACCCCTCTCAGGAAGAAACAAACGCCCCCCAGGCCTCGCAGGGAGGAAGCCCCTCACGTTGCGCCAACACCCCGACGGCGCTGCCCCGACTGCGCCGCCTTGATCAGGGGCGGGGTCCAGCAGAGTCTCGGCCCCCCCTGACCTCAGGACCGGAAGCCAGCCTTAGTTGCTCACTGGCACAGTCCACAAGTGCGATCGCATCGAAACCCAGACACTGTTGCCGAGCTGAGAAACCACCGCCCCGGGGCCCGCCCACCAGTCATGCTGAGGCGCAAACAACTTGCGCTGAGTGCGAGGAGCTCTCCACCAAACGCACACCCAATCCCAGGGACTACACTTGGCGTCGTGGCGGCAAGAAGCCCTCGCCGCGGCCTGGGCCCGAGCCCGACAGCCGTTCTGGCAGAACTGGGCCCGAGCAAACCGGCGGATGCTCACGGCCCGCGCAAAATCTGCGACAACCGAATCCTTGTCCCAGACAGTCTCGTCTAGATCGCGCTGCCCGACCAAACCCAAGGGATCGCCCGACATGAGTTCCTAGGCGACACGGGGGTCGCGACCAATGACGAGCTGGTTGGGAGAGAACCCCCATCGACGCAGGTTGTCATTCCTGGAGAACACACCCTCGTGGGCATAGAGCTCCAACTCCCGCCCTGAAGACACCATCGTCTCCTCAGACCCCTCATGCAGAAGTTCTGCGCCCCACCCCACACGCCTCGTGACACTGCCGTTTTCCCTGGGGGCCTCGGCGCGCACCGCGCGCCGGCAAATTCCGCGCCGCGCGAGCCCCCAGAGCGAGCACGACTGGCATTCCGAACCGCCGCCAGACAGGACCAGCTCGGGGGGGGGGGGGGGGGGGGGGGCGGGTGCGAAATATCCAATCCACGCGCTCACAGATGATGCGCCCCACACGACACGCGCAACGGGAAGCTGGCGCGCGGCATCCGCTGCACCGAGCAAGCGCCAGGTTGCCGGCGCCATAACACACGTCCACTCCGAGCGCCCGATTGAGCTGACACGCCCAGGGCACGGCGGCCCTCCGACACCGCTCGGCCCTCGGGCGCGCATTGCAGTCGGGGCGCGCGAAGGAAGCCTTCACATGTTTCAGGGCCTCGGGGCAGACGCGAGCAGTCCTCGGGACCCGAAGACAAGGGTGGAAACGGGGATAGCCTAAATTGACGAGGCCCTTGTAAAGCAGATCCCTGACTCGGGCGCCCATGACGAGGGGGGTCCTGGGACCAATCCTCGCCGTCGCCTTCTCCTGCAGGGACGCGGCCGAGGTCTTACTCCGGAGCCAACCATCTCTCCTACTTCCGACTGCCCCAACGCTGAGACCGTGGGAAGAAGCTGCAGCATGAGACCCCACGATGGCCCCAGAACGGCCCATGAGGCCCCCAAGACCGCCCCAGGAGGGCCACAAGACGGCCCAAGAGGCCTCGGAGACGCCAAAGATGGCCTCCACGACGGCCCTGGAGCACCCCAAGAGGGCCCCAAGTCGACCCAGAGAGGCCCCCAAGACGGCTTCCGAGGGCGTCAGACGGGCCAGAAGCCCACCAAGACTGCCAAAGAGGCCCCCGAGAAGCCCCCAAAGGCTCCCAAGAGGCCGAAGGAGGCCCCCAAGATGCCTCCAAGAGGCTCCCAGGAAGCTCCCACGAGGCCCCAAGAGTGTCCCCAGAGGCTCCCAAGATGCCCCCTCCTCCTCCTCCTCCTCCTCCTCCTCCTCCTCCTCCTCCTCCTCCTCCTCCTCCTCCTCCTCCTCCTCCTCCTCCTCCTCCTCCTCCTCCTCCTCCTGATCTTCTCCGCCATCCTCCCCCAAGTATTCCCGAAGGGTTTCCACAACGGTTGGGGAAACACATGGTCTGATAGCTTGGCAGAGCTCTTGCCACAACGCTCGGCCACATGGGCGATTCTAGAAGGCAGGAGGCGGCGGTGGTTCGCCGTAGGCGTCTTCGATAACGCCAGCGTCTCAATATGTGCTGATGATTCCTATCCGCGCCCCCGAATGATGCTCCCAGATGCGCCAAGGCAGCGCCGAGACGACTCTGATAGATCCCATTATGATAGAGAAAGGGCTGGCGGCAGGGGGCGAAGCCCTTACGGATAAATAGTCGCCTCTCGGGGTAAAGGGGTTGGGTACATCTCGGGTGATGGTGCGCTCCTCCCCTTCGCTCTAATGAGTGGCCAGAAAAAGGGGGGGGGCCGCGAACGCGAGGGAAGTGCACGCGCCGCGGACCTCGCCCCAGGCGACCGCGGCCGCGGAGGGCGGCACGGAGGCGCCAGCCTGCAGGGGGGGGGGGGGACGCCCCTCGTCTTCCCCCTCCTTCCCCGCCTCCTCCTCACCACCATCACCCTCCCCCTCCTCCTCCTCCGCCTCCTCCTCCTCCTGCTCCTCCTCCTCCTCCTGCTCCTCCTCCTCCTCCTCTTGATCCTCCTCCTCATCCAGCAACGCCTCGCACGATAAACCAGATCCGCGTCTCCGAGACAAGACTCTCCCGTAAATTGCACAATATTTGCGTCTCCGACAACATAGCTATTGCATACCCCATTATCCAAGAAAGGGATCCGGCGGCAGGGGGCGAAGCCCTGACGGATAAGTAAGTCCTCCCTGTCGCACCCCGAGACAGTCGAAAGGGCGGGCCCCGCGTTTCTCGATTAAAAAATTGACAACAGTTTGACAAATGGAGGGCGGGTGGTTTTTTAAATGTGGCTCTCGCCTGAGCGCCGCGCACCCTCGTCTTGATTATGTGCAAGAGTTTCACGGATTGAAGGCGGGTCGTTTTCAAAATGTGGTTTTCGCCTGAGCGCCGCGTACATTCCTCTTACAAGTGCGCAAAGGTTTTTCACCGATTGAGGGCGGGTCGTTTGCAACATGTGGTTCTCGCCTTGGCGCCGCGCAAATTCGTTTTCAACACTCGCAAGAGCTTCACGGATAAAGGGCGGGTCATTTTCAAAATAAGGTTTTCGCCTCAGCGCCAAGCACATTCGTCTAAAAAGTTTGCAAGGGTTCCACGGATTGAGGGCGGGCGGTTTACAACATGTGGCTCTCGTTTTAGCGCCGCGCACAGTGGTCTTAAAATTCGCAAAGGCTTCACTGATTGAGGGCGGCTCTTTTTCAAATGGCCCTCGCCTTAGCGCCGCGCGCACTCGTACCTAAAAATGTATCAGTCTCACGGGCTCCCATGGTTAAAGTACCAGAAATGGCTTTTTGGACCGATTCATGATTGTCAGGGCGCAACAATTACGTTGATTCGAGGTGTTGAAATCCAAGGAATTGTATTTTAGCACAACTCCGGGAAGCAAAGACCTCAGAATCAAATTAAATCGTGGAATTGAAATGCTGACAATGGTGTTCTGCAACGATTAAGGGCGTATACACGGTTGTCTCCCAACGGGGCGCTTCCTTCAGTGGAGATGAGCCTTTTGCCAGGGCCCATGAAGAGGGTTGACGCTGGTCCTCTCCCTTCCCCTCCTCCTCCTCCTCCTCCTCCTCCTCCTCCTCCTCCTCCTCCTCATCCTCCTCCTCCTCCTGCCCCTCAACCTACTCCCCCTCCTCCTCCTCCTCCTCCTCCTCCTCCTCCTCCGCCTCCTCCTTCTCCTCCTCCTCATCCTCCTCATGATTGTCCTCCTCTTTCCCCTCCTCTGCCTCCTCCTCCTCCTCCGCCTCATCATGCCTCTCCTCCTCCGCCTCCTCCTCATCCTCCTCATCATCCTCCTCTTCCTCCTCCTCCGCATTATCACCACCACCACCACCACAACCACCACCACCACCACCACCACCATCATCATCATCATCATCATCATCATCATCAGCAGCAGCAGCATCAGCAGCAGCAGCAGCAGCGTCATCAGCATCATCATCATCATCAACAACAACAACAACATCATCGTCATCATCATCATCATAGACAACATCGTCAACAACAACAGCAGCAGCATCATGGCCATCAACATCATCATCATCATCATCATCATCATCATCATCATCATCATCATCATCATCAACATCATCCTCATCAGCATCAGCATCATCATCAGCACCAGCATCGTCACTATCAGCATCCGCATCATCCGCATGAGCAAAATCAGCAGCATCATCATCAGCAACATCACCATCGTCATCGTCATCAGCATCATCGTCAGCATCAGCATCATCATAAACATCATGGATGTCATCGGCCTCACCATCATCGTCATCGTCAGCAGCATCGTCATCATCATCAGCATCATCACAGTAATCACCATCATCACCACAAGCACCACCACAAGCACACCATCATCAGCAGCCTCAGCATCATCAGCAGCAGCATCAGCAGCATTATCATTATCAGCACCATCGACATCATCATCAGCATCAGCATCAGCATCATCATCATAAGCGGCATAATCATCATAATTATCAACATGAGCAGCAACACCAACACCAACATCGACATCATCAGCATCAGTATCATTATCAGCAGCACAATCATCATCAGCATCATGTCATCGTCAGCATCATCAGCATCAGCATTATAATCATAATCATCATCAGCATCAACATCACCACCATCAGCAGCATCATGATCATCAGTACCCTCTTCCTCCCCCTCCTCTTCCTGCTCCTCCCTTCCC
>CAUYUJ010001935.1:55000-65000 GCA_963575745.1 Prorocentrum cordatum | reverse complement strand
ACTTTGGATTCGATGCCCACGCGCTTCGCTTTCTCACGAAGCCCCTCGCATGATGGGCCCTGCGGGAACGCCGCACAGACGCCCAGCGTCTCCGATGATAATTCCTTGTCCAGGGAGGGCAACGGTGCGAAACCCCGACGGGAGAACCGAGGCGCCGTCGAGGAGTGCCCCATCACCTGATCCTTCTGCGCGCCCAAAAAGCGTCTGCCACACAGCCGAGACGCGACGACGTAGGTGAGCTCGTTCTCGTCAGCGCATGTCTTCTTCCAGCGCAAGACCCGCGTCGCGTCGATCAGGTTGGCCGAGCCCAGACTGTCCCGGCGGACTGCAAGAAAGCACGCGCTGCATCGTGTCAGCCCGCTCGATCGGGCCCCAGCACTTGACGGCGTCGCCCCCCGCAAGCACGTCGTCGGGCTGGGCGTAGGCGGCCTACCCGCTCATCAGGTCGATGCAAAAGTTCCGATATATCGTGCACAGGCCTGGCGCGACCCAGTGGGCCTCGGATGAGGACCAACTCAAAACGGCCTCGTCCATCCGTCGGAGATTGTCGGGCACTTTCTGAGCCACGCCCATCAAAATGTCCGGTGCCCACCCAACTCCCCCGCAGCCGCGCACGCGCTGACGAGGCGCCTGCCCCGGGCGCGCGCGCTGCCGAACTGCTGATCACCGACGACGAAATTCTTGAGCGTCTTGGGCATCCTGATCTCCGTCAGCTGCGGCGGCGAGGACTGCGTTGGCGAGTGTCCACGACCATCGTCCTTCAGTGAACACGGCCGCTTCGTCGCAATCGCACTTCCTTAACATCTGGAGCCCGCGGAGGCGATGCTCCCCGACCCATGCCCTTCGCGCTCCTTGAAAGCCCGAGGCGCCACAGGCCGCACTGGCTGATCTGAATCGACCCGAGCGCCCCCAGAGCCCGCCGAGCGAACAAGGCGCGCAGGTGCAGGGCCCTGAGGTAGCCCTTCGGATTCTTCGGGCCAGCCATAGTCGATCGCAGGTGCTGGCGATGCCGCGCCTGCTGGAATGTCCTCGTAGATGAGCGTGCTCTTCTCTTCTTCTGGCGCGCCCACCCTGACTGGCGTCGGTTATACATCGTCGCGGGCGTCCGTGACCTGCGCCAGCGAGCTCGTCTTAGCCGGGCCACGCAACGACGACGGCGCTGCCACGGTGGAGTTGGCCCGCGGAACTGTCGCCGTCAGAGAGGAAGATGAAGATGGAGCTGGAAGTTGAGGCGTCGCCAAGCCCATTCCGCTGTCGAGGCGGTGACCTGCTGAGCTCCAGCCTCTCGATATCCTGCGACGCCCTCTGCATTGACGCCGCCGCCGCCGCCGACGCCGACGCGAGCGCCGATGCCCTTGGAACTGGAGTCGACGACCTCGGCGCTGGCGCAAGCGCCATCGGCGCTGGAGTCGCAATTCTCGGCGCGAGAGCTCCCCGGCCACGCCGTCAGTCAGTCGGCCCCGCTGGAACATGATCTCACGGACTGCAATAATCGACGCGCGGCGGATCGTGGTCAGGCTCTCAAGCCCGCGCCTGCGGCGCCGCAGGTGACCACGCTTGGCTGGCGACGATGCCTCCCCCCTCCTGCGAGGTCGCGCCCCTGTCGACGATGTCGACTCTCTCGGGGCCGGCAGGAAGTGCCCGCGCCGCTGGTGGAACTGGGGGCGGACCCGATGGCCCACCCGTCGTCGTTGTCGCCGCCCAGGTCGCCCCAAGCGCTCCCGGAGCCTTCCGGGCGAACGCGTCGTAGTCGAGCGACTGAAGCCAGCAGGGGATCAGGAAGTCGAGCCCGCGCCTCAGAGCCTCCTGACGGACGGCGAGGCCACTGAAGCGAAGACCGAGACATGGCGCGCCGTCGTCCAGGTCGTAGCCGACGCTGCCGGTGCAAAAAAAAATCGGGGTCGCGCACTTCCTGGCCTCGGAGTCCCCCGAGGCAGCGACGACGGCGTAGAGCGTGATGCCGCGGGCACCCACGTCCCTCAAGTCTGGAATAGCCGCCAAGATGGCCAAGACCTGCCAGTTGGGAGCGATGTCCCTGGTGACAAAATGCAAGCGTTCAGCGCAGTCCCAAATCACCTGGTGGCCAGATTCTGCGCCACATACCCCGTAGAGCCGCTTGACACACCTGCCGATCTCGAGCCCCCACTCGCTCTCCGCGCGCTGAACTGCTTGCTGCCAAATCCTGGGGGGATTCGCGAGGAGATCCGCAGGCGCGCGATGCCAAGGTCCGTCCTTGCCTATAACTGTGCCGATCACCTGGGGCTCGAACGGGATCACGCCCTCGACGATGTCGAGCACGTCGATGTAGTCAGCCACCAGATGGGCCACGTCGCCAGCGGCCGCGCGCTGCCCCAGCGCGCGGGTGACCCATCCAACACGAGGCCGATGAGGACGAATGCACCGAAGGGGAAGGATGCACGGGCACATAGAAGTTCCAGACCACGATTGCGCCAATCGCCCCCAGGTGGAGGAGGCCGCACGGGCCGCGCCGACCCTCCAGTTGGTTCATCTGATCGCCGACCTTGATCCTCTGCATGTCAAATCGCCATGGTCTGAATACACTGATGACTGCAATACGCTCTTCCGCAACTGCTTTCAGCACGTTCTGCTTATCCTGCAACCTCTTCGCGGAATTCGACTCAAACGTGGCGGGCGAAATCTCCAGCGCTTCGCTGGCCAAGGTGGCCATGGAATTTCCGCCATCATAGAAGTCCCGAGGCGCGCAGCCTGGCAGGGCACTCGCCGGCGCAATGCCGCCATTGTTGAGACGGAGATCATGCGCCGCAGTAGCCTCGCACATCAGGGTCTCGCCCGAAAAGTCACGGCCGCCCTGCACGGCGTTGACCCTGTCCTGAAAATCGATGGCTTTCGCCATGCGGATGCGACTCTCCACCCGGCCAGTCGCGGCGCGCTGGCCCCTGTTAGGGGCGGCGCCAGCAAGCCCCCGTTCAATGGACTATCCACCACATGCTGCCCCGACCAAGTCGCTGGCAAGAGCGCCCTCCAGATCGGAAACGATGCGCCCCATGAGGGCGAAGAACCTGACCCCGCGCTCAAAGTCCTCGAAGTTTGCCCAGCGCGCTCTCGGCGCTGAGCTCGCGCGTCGCCGCGCGGCGGATGCGCTCGCCAACCAGGATAAACCACGCGCGACCCGAGAGAAGGGACTGGGCTTTCTAGACCTGCTCGTCGAATCTCATCGGGGGAAACGCGCTCGACATACTGGGCGACGCAGCAGGCGCGCGCACTCGCGACATGCACTGCCGAGAGCCGCGCACGCTCCTGGCGCCAGCTCGATGATCTCGGGCGCCACTCCACATGCCAGCAGCAATCGCGACACCTCATCTGGCGTCACATGCCACAACTTGATGTGACAGCAGCGCCAACCTCGTTTGCTCTGCGGTCGCCTCCTCGAGCTGACGCTCAAAGCGCCGCGCGTCGAAAGTGGGCTCGATGGCCAGCATTGCGGAGGGATTGCCCTCGAGGATGCTAGGCTGACTCGCGGCGTCGCCTACGCAACTCGTCTTTCATGCGGGGCCTGCTCCGCGGAGCTAGCCCAGGAGGCAACTCAAGGAGCGACCTGTTGACCTGCTCTGGCTGAGATGCTTCGTCTTGCTGCACTAGCTGTCGTCCTTGCGGCGGCTGGTCAGACGCTGTTTCTGGCGGCGCTGGCGCTGATGGAAATGTTTCCACAGCTGGAACTAGAGCTGGATCTGCTGGTGGGCCACAAGCCGGGTCAAACCTGCAAACCTTTGACCGAGCGTGTGATTCAGTCGCTTCGGCGCCATTCTCGCATCGGTCACAAGTCCGCCGCCGCCCCCTTGCAGAGTCGAATGTGTTTGTCAGTTGTCGCCCCGCCATAGGAGGTCCGATCGCACGCCGTACCATTGTCGGACGACACCGAATCCAGCGGGCCGTTCAACACGCGCTCCAGTCGCCGACAAATACCACGCAGAATGTCAAGGCACAGCTTCTCGGGGCACAAACTGGCACTCGTCGCCCCGACCCCACCAGCCAACCATGCAGGAGGCCGAACGCACCTGCGCAAGATTGCCCTCCGCCTGAATCGAAGAGGACGTCGCAAATTCCGCCCTTTTCTGCACGGGCGCGCCTTCGGAGTTCTGTAACCCATGCTGCCATTGGTCGCAGACGCGACGATTGAGCGCCCGTCGTCGCGCTTTACCTCCTCGAATGGCGATCATCCCAGATGATGATCTTGCCTGGGCTCTCCACGACGTAGGTCCGCGAGATCGAGTCCCACCAGCCCTTTGGGCGTGAGTGGTTTAGAGAGCTCTCTCTGTCCTCAACCCCCCAACCCCCCTTCTTCCCCTTCGGGGAGGGTTTTACCCCTCCCCCTACCCCCTCCCCCTGGGCCCGGAGAGGTCGTCCCGCGGGTGGTCAGAAGGGTCTTTTTCGACTCCTGGGAGGGCGAAAAAAACGACGACCCTCACGAGGATTCTGGCCCCGTCGGGGGGACCACGAAAAAATGCTCTCCTCTTCTCTGAAGCCAAAATCCTGGATTTGACTACGGTGTTGGCCCCATTTTGGCCGTCTGAGGGGCCAGCGCTGCTGCTCCTTGTTCCCAAAATTATTGATTTTACGAAGGTTTTTGGCTCATGTTGTCCTTCTGAGGGGGTAGCGCTCATTTGCGCTTCTCAGGAGGTCGCAAGAAGCCCCCAAGAGGCCCCAAGATGCCCCCTGGAGGCTCCCAAGAGGCCTCCAAGAGGCTCCCAAGCCGCCCCCAAGAGGCCTCCAGAGGCTCCCACGAGGCACCCCAGAGGCGTCCACGAGGCCCCCAGAGCCCCCAAGAGGCTCCCAAGAGGCTCCCAAGAGTCTCCGAAGAGGCGCCCAAGAGGCCCCAGGAGGCCCCCAAGAGGCTCCCAAGAGGCCCCACCAGGAGCCCGAACGACTCACACCAGGACGAGGCGCCCGAACGACTCACACCACGAGGAGCCCGAACGACTCACACCACGACACGGGCCCCGAACGACTCACACCACGAGGAACCCGAACGAGTCACACCAGGAGGAGGGGCCCGAACGACTCACACCAGGATGAGGGGCCCGAACAACTCACACCACGAGAAGCCCGAACGACTCACACCAGGACGAAGAGCCCGAACGACTCACACCACGAAGAGCCCGAACGACTCACACCAGGAAGAAGGGCCCGAACGACTCACACCAGGACGAGAAACCCCAAACGACTCAAATCACGAGGAGCGCTTTCTCTCCCTCCTCCTCCGCCTCGTCCTTCTCCCGCTCCCCCCACAAGGAGGATTCACAAGGAGGCGGGAGGAAGGAGGGACAGGGGAGATATACGGAGCCCAGCGGACACACGCCTGAAAAACACAACTGTCGACATGCTTCGCGAGAGTTGCTGCTGTGAGATGGGCTGGTGGGGATACGCGAAGCGTAAAGAATTTCGTCTACTTGCAAGTGACTGCTGCACATTGAAGCAGTGACTTGTCCAGGATTCTCGACTCAGCCTTCAATTTCGGATCTGCCGCAGCGCTTGCCCGCGACCAAGGCGCGCATTCTGGAGCAAAGAACTTGATCCAGAAACTGAGTGTCTTGTGGCAGCCATTGATGATGCCCTGATGCTTCGGCAATCCCGTATCCCAGCCGCACCTCATGTCTGCCAGAAGCAATGCTGATACGTCGCTACGACAAGCCCATAATGCAAGGGTGCTGCTGCCGTTAAAGTGCTCCTGCATGTCCACGCTCGCAACGGCGTTCTCCTTTCAGTGCCGCAAGAACTGGATAGCGCTGCTGGGCGTAATGACCGGACCTTCGGACGACTGTGGAACTCAGGACCACCATGGTAGTCCGTGTAACATATTTGCGTCGGGTGCTCAGCACTCCCATCCGCAAACGCGTCACAGCAATACGCACGAGTCTCGGATTGACTTCAGACCTTCCAGACACGCTGCGTCTTCGAAAAAGACATATTCCTTGAAAAATGCTCTGATGCCGTAAAATTCGTCGCGATGCCACGCGTAGATGCACGCTGTTCGCTCTGAGCGTTCTCGACGCCCGCCAGGTGAAAGGCCCCTGTTGCCAGGCATCCTCCGGTCGTTTCGCTTGCCTGTCGGATAGAATGCTGAAGGTTCTAGATGCGGCGGTAAGAGTCTGCAGTTGCTGGATGAGCTGGCGCCTGTCCCGTAGCACGTGCATTGATGCCAGACCAGTGCCCAAAGGTGCCATATCTTAGCGAAAGTCTGCCGTCGGAGACCTGGATGTTGAGGAAACAGGTCTGATACCAACAAACCAATTATTAATGTGTTGCATCACGCGTTCGTGCAAGTAACATTGGTCAACTTCCTCCTTCACTGGCGTATCATCAACTGGAATGAAATACTGTCCAAACTCACCGAAAAACAATCTAGAGTCGGACCAGGACAGAAGCTGCCATAACCACCAATCACGTCGCCAGTGAAGGTCGCGTCCTTGACAGTCGGAGTCCTCAAAGGCCAGACGACTTTGCCAATCCCAGGGGCGGGTTTGCCGTCGACACCCGTGAGTTTCAATTTCGTCGGCCCGGTCTCGATGGTCGTCTTGGGGCTGAATTTCTGGCGACACTATCCGATGGCATCCGTGCCGATGACGCCTGATGTCACGTCTGGATGGCACAAAAAAACGCATGTCTTCGTCCTTTAACCATGTGATGGCTGGCGTTGCTCACCTCCTATACAAAACACTGCCAACCGTCGGAGGTGCCAACATATCTCGAACCATACACTCCAAGCCGCCAGGAACAACTCCTCCTTTGATTGGTGTATCCTCAGGTTGCTAGCCGATGGCTGGGGCTTCTTCCGCGTTCAAGAAGTTAAGGCTGGGTGTCCATGGCGGTGATCTGCCTGATGATGATGATGATGATGATGATGATGATGATGATCATCATCATCATCATCATCATCATCATCATCATCATCATCATCATCATCATCATCATCATCATCATCATCATCATGATGGCCCACTCGGAAACGACCGCGATGCTGCTGCTTTCGGCGCGCTGGGAACGTTGTCCACCTCATACGCAATTCAGAAGAAGAGCACTTTGCTGCAAGTGAACATTCGTCATACTGCACCAAATGTGAAGGTATCACCAAGCCGCAGGCGAGGAGAAGCGGACCTCCTCGGCCATGGCGTCGCTGTCGTGGACGATGTAGATAGTGAGATCGTCGAGCACCTTCTGGTCTGTGCTGCTCACCCTCACGGGGTGAGTGTTCAGGATCCAATACTTCCTGACATGCTGGTAGATGTCCAGCTTGACGAAACCTATCGCGATGCCTGGCGGGGCATCGAGGCGATTCCGCTACCAGAGCGGAGATAAGAGAACATATCTCCTTGAGCCCCGGCACGGATACGGTTGAACATCCACTGCGGCCTGTGCTTCCTGACTTGCTAACTACCCACGCTGATATGAAAAAACTATGTCTGATCAGACCTGAATGCTCGCCGGCCTCCCCCCACCCCAGCAGCGGCAGCGGCCTCGTCGATAACGTCCACGGGCGTCGTCGTCGTCGGACGTCGTGGGACGTCGTCGTCGGACGTCGTTGTCGTCGTCGTCGGCGCCGTCGGCACCGTCGACGGCGGCGGGGCGGGGCGCTGCGGAAGATGGCGGCCTCGGCCCCGCGGAGGCAGCGCGGCCACGCGCGCCAGGGCCCTCGGCGGGCCGTCTCCAGAGGAAGGCGCCCTCGCCCGCGGTCCTGAGGCGCGGGGCGGGCAGCGGCGGGCGGAAGACGGATCGTCGTCGGCGTCGGCGTCGCAAGGGTAAGGCGAAGCCAGGACGAGAGGACAAATTCGGGTGAGGATAAATCGAGAATCTCTGAGATTCGGCGGCTCTAAAGGATGTCTCTGGCGCCGCGGCCTTCTCAGGGCGTTCCGGAGCGTGCTGAGAGCGTCCCGAAAAGCTCTGGAGTAGAGATGTCATCGTCCTAGCCCTGTCGGAAGGGGGCCAGGGGCTCCGGTTTCCGGCGCGGACGGCGGGCGGCGGCGCGGGCGGTGCCGACCCCTGTGCGTCGGGGCTCACGGCGGGAGGGTGGGAGGGAGGGAGGGAGGGAGGGAGGGAGGGAGGGAAGGTCGGGGCTCGGGGTGAAAGGGATCTCGGGGCTCGGGGCTCGAGGGCGGCGCGGGGTTCGAGGCTCCAGCATCGGGCCTCGAGGATCGGGGCTCCCTTCGGGTCTCCAGGGGCCCCCATTGGGGCCTCCAGAGGGCCACAGGAGGCCCCGGGCCCGCCGTCGTCGACGACGTCGTCGGCAGGCCTCCCGAGGACCCCCGAGGATCTCCGCTGACCTCTGGGCGGGCACCCCTGGGAACAAACCGGCCTGCGGGGACCTCCGGCGGCCCCAAGTCGTCGCCGTGGACGTTGACTGGTCGTCGTCGTCGTCGTCGTCGTCGTCGTCGTCTTCTTCTTCCTCCTCCTCCTCCTCATCCTCCTCCTCCTCCTCCTCCTCCTCCTCCTCCTCCTCTGGTCAGGTGGTGAGACACGCTTCATGATCTCTCACTCGTACGGTAGGAAGCAATTGGGGCGATCGCGAAGCATGCCCCGCCAAACCGAACGTGTAAAATAGAGGTGGCTGTCCCGAGGCATGCTGACCACATATGCCATGCACCAACACCAGGCGCCAACAGCAGTCCGCGCACGGGCTCTGGGACCAGAAGGCTGTCATCCCGACCTTCAAGAACACCTTCACAGGGCTATGCCTACAAAGGGCATTAACACTACACTGCAATCCTCATCCTCCTCCTCGTCCTCCTCATTTCCCTCCTCCTCCTCCTCCTCCCCCACCTCTTCCTCCTCGTCCTCCTCCTCCTCATCCTCCTCCCTCCTCCTCCTCCTCCTCCTCTTTCTCCTCCTCTTCCTCCAACTCCTGCTCCTTTTCCTCCTCCTCCCAAGCGCCACCCTTCTCTTGGCATTTAATTTCGCAGCCCCTCAGAAGTAACACTACTACTACTACTACTACTACTACTACTACTACTACTACTACTACTACTACTACTACTACTACTACTACTACTACTACTACTACTACTACTACTACTACTCCTGATACGAATACTACTACTACCACTACCATTACCACTTCCATTACTACTGGCACTACCACCACTACTACCAAGTACTACTACCACCACCACCACCACCACCACCACCACCACACTACTACTACTACTACTACTACTACTACTACTACTACTACTACTACTACTACTACTACTACTACGACTACTACTACTACTACTACTACTACTACTACTACTACTACTACTACTACGACTACTACTACTACTGCTACTACTGCTACTACTGCTACTGCTACTGCTACTGCTACTACTACTATACTACTACTACTACTACTACTACTACTACTACTACTTACTACTACTTACTACTACTACTACTACTACTACTACTACTACTACTACTACTAGTAGTAGTAGTAGTAGTAGTACTACTACTACTACTACTACTACTACTACTACTACTACTACTACTACTACTACTACTACTACTACTACTACTACTACTACTACTACTACTACTACTACTACTACTACTACTACTACTACTACTACTACTACTACTACTACTACTACTACTACTACTACTACTACTACTACTACTAGGGTTAAACCTCTCCTTCGTGTCTACTAAGAATGAATGGGTAAGGGTTCGGGTTCGGGTTCGGGTTCGGGTTCGGGTTCGGTTCCACACAATCAGTTTAAACCACATAGACTAACATAGAATAGTCGGAATTTAATCGTACACGAAGCAGGAGTTCGGAAACCCACAATTTCGCCATTCGCTGATAGGAAAACAATACAGGGGCTATAGAGCTAATAGTACACGAAGATGAGGTTCGGAAGCCCACTGATTCTAATAGTACACGAAGAAGGGGTTCGGAAACTCACAATTTCGCCGTTCGCTCGTAAGAAAACAATACAGGGGCTATAGAGCCAATAGTACACGAAGGTGAGGTTCGCAAACCCATTGT
>CAUYUJ010001935.1:50000-52500 GCA_963575745.1 Prorocentrum cordatum | reverse complement strand
CACCCTTGTGGGGCCACCAGGCTGTAGGACCAGGGCTTGCTGTTCCCTGCACCAGTTCCAGTTCCTAGTTTCCACTGTTGCAGTTCTGCTTTTTGTTGCTTACTGTTCCTTGTTATAGACCGCGCGAGGGGGGGAGCCGAAAACCTCCCTGGTTAGCACCTCCCCGGAGGGGTCTCAGAATTTCTGAGGGAGTCGAAATTGACACCCCTCACGCAGATCGGCGGGGTCAGGGTCCAAAAACATTCGGGATTTGCCACATTTCAAAATCCGGTGGCACCCCTCACGCAGATCGGCGGGGTCGGGGTCCAAAAACCAATCGGATTTACCACATTTCTGAAAATATAAGCAGGGTCAGAATCCAAAACCACCTTTGATCTGCCACATTTCTGAAAAAAATCGGCGGCGCCTCTCACGCAGATAAGCGGGGTCAGGGTCGAAAAACACATGGGATTTGCCACATCGAAAAACCAATGGGATTTGCCACACTTTTCAATTCGGTAACACCCCTCATGCAGATCGGCGGGGTCAGGGTCCAAAAACACATAGGATTTGCTACATTCTCAAACTCGGTAGAACCTCTCACGCAGATCGCTGGGGTCATGGTCGAAAAAACCATGGGGTTTGCCACATTTCGGACACTCGATTGCACCCCTCACGCAGATCACCGGGGTCAGGGTCGAGTAACCCATGGGATTTGCCACATTTCTAAAATCTGGTGGCACCTCTCATGCAGATCGCCAGGGTCAGGGTCGAAAAACGCATGGTTTTTGCCATATTTCTGAAATTCGGCGGCACCCCTCACGCAGATCGGCGGGGTCAATGTCGAAAAACCAATGGGATTTGCCACGTCTAAAAATTCAGACACATGGGAATTGCCACATGTCTTGAAATTCGGTGGCACCCCTCACGCAAATCGCTGGGGTCAGCGTCAAAAAAAACATGGGATTTGCAACATTTCAAGAATTCGGAGAAAAGCTTTTTGCACAGCATACGCGAGCAAGCTCGAAATACAACACCGAATTCAACAATATCATCATAATCTCAAATTGTCTCGCCGATTACGCATCGTCTGCGCGTGAAGTCCCGACGTTGCTTCGCGGCGGCGCCAAGGCCTCATGATTTCGCTCTTGCATTGCCCATTATCCGAGAAGGGGCCAGCGGCAGGGGGCGAAGCCCTTACGGACAACCCTGCGCTGGTACGGGAAAAGCGTCGGCACTGTATCGCGCGCTCGGCCTGAAGACGGACAGGTGCCGATACTGACCCTCTCCCGTCCACGGTGCCTATGCGCCGCGTCCGAGCCATCACGAGGGTTCCACTGAAGAGGGAGCAATGTAGGCATCCCCATGTTCCGACAACTCAGCGAAACATTGCTGTCGGCTCGACCACCAGCTGCTTGCACGAGTCTTTGAGAGGACACGTGTGACCCTTTGCATGAAACCATATGCGAGGACTTGCGTCTTCCGAAACGCCACAAAAACGTACCTAACCAATCTGCGTCGAGTGACCACATCAGCGGCCCCAGCCAGAAAACACACAACAAAAGCATGAAGAACACAATTGAAAAACGACAGGGCGTGCGATCCCGGCTGGCAAAATATACAAGGAAACGTGGCTTTGTAACCCCGTGGGACACGTGTGGAGCCAGCTTCTGACAACGCAACAACAAACAAACAAACACAAAAAAACGACAAAAGTAAAAACAACAACAGCAACAACGATCATGTTTAGACTGTGCGCTCCTATCTGCTCACGTGCCAATCAATACGTCTATCCCAAGCCCTCGGTACCCGCCCTCGTCGTCTTCGATCGTACCCTCTTAGGGGTATAGTTTCCTTACCTGCCACGCGTATGTAGTGAAGCCCCTAGAACAAGGGAAGAGAGGACGGGTGGAAGGGAGAGGGAGAAGAATGGAGCACGAGAGAAATTAGCAGGAGAGGGGCAAGGAGCAGAAAACAAGTGGTAGAACCAGACGGGCAGATCGGGTGGGCAGACCCATAGCGGGCAAGTCGGGAAGGCGGGCCCAGGCGACGAGGTCGAGCAGGCGGGTTGCTGAAGCGTGGGTCCTGCATGGATCGCGAGGAAGTCTCGAATGACAGCGCGATTCCCAAGTAAATCGTGATAAAAGCCAGCGTAGGCCACGAAGGGCATAAAATCCGAGGCCACAGAGTACAGCGACGGGGCCGCTGAGGGCAGCTCTTGGGCCACGAAGGGCAGCGAGGGGGCCACGAGGGGCGACAGCAGAGCCACGAACGGCATGCATATGGGGTCACCACGGGCGCGAGCGAGCGAGGGCCACGAAGGGCATTCGTGTACGGGGCCACACAGGGCGACAACGGGGCCACTGAGGGCAGCAAAGGGGCCACGAAGGGCAGCGAGGGGGGCACGAAGGGCGACAGCGGGGCTACAAAGGGCATGCGTATGGGGCCACGACGGGCGCGTGCGAGCGGGGGCCACGAAGGGCACAGAATGCGGGGCTACAAAAGGCAGCGACGGGGCCAC
>CAUYUJ010001935.1:20000-47500 GCA_963575745.1 Prorocentrum cordatum | reverse complement strand
CTTAACTGGGGGAACCGCGGGGCGGATACTGGGGGAGCCGCCCAGGCCGGCTCCCACTGCCCCGCCCTAAGCCAAGAGAGCAAGAACCCTTCGAGGCAGAGCCTAGGTAGGGAAATATTTTCTGTTCGCAGTGAGTTGCCCACTCCACTGCTCGCGCAAACATCACGCGCACCCACCCGCAACGTGGTTTGCAAAATCTCTTAAGAACGTGACGGCGGGTACCAAATGGCACTTGGCAACGACAGCGACGCCGACAACGACAGCGACAACGACGACGACAACGCCGACAACGAGTACGACGACACCGACGACGTCTCCAACGATTTCGACGACGCCGACAACGACGACGACGACGACGACGACGACACCGACGACGACGACGACGCCGACGCCGACGACGACGACGACGATAACAACGCCGACGACGATGACGACGCCGACGACGACGACAACGACGACACCGACGACCACGACAACGACGCCAACGACGCCGACGACGACGACGACGACGACGGCGGCGGCGACGACGACGACGCCGACGTCGACGACGAGGACGACGACGACGCCGACGCCGACGACGACGACGAAGACGACGACGGCGTCGCCAACGAAGACGACGACGAGGGAGGAGGGAGGACGACGACGGCGACAACGACGACAACGACGAGGGAGGAGAGAGGACGGCGACGACGCGAACGACGCAGAAGGAGGGACGGCGACGCCGACGACGACAACGACGAGGGAGGAGAGAAAACGACGACGACGACAACGACGACGAAAACGACGACGAAGGCAACGAAAAAGGAGGGACGACGACGAGACGCCGACGACGGACGACGACGACGACGTGGAAGGAGGAGGAAGGAAGACCACGGCGACAACGACGACGGAAACGACCACGACGCCAAAGAGGACGACGACGACGACGAACACGAGGAAAGACAGAGGACGACGCAGGCGACGACGACGACGACGCGGGAGGAGGGAGGACGGCGACGATGACGACGACGACGCCGCAAGAGCGCGCGCGCACGCATTTGTTGAAAATCCGCGTTGCGAAACCTTCTGTGTTTTTGTAAGTTTTTTGGGCGCACGATTTTGAAATCCTTCCGAAAAAAATGGGTTTTGAAGGATTTCGCCATACGCGCGCGACAACGCGCGCGCCTGCACGTCGTCCCATTTTTTTGCAGGGGATTCTCGCGACGGCACCCGCGCGAGGGCGTTCGACAGATTTCGACATGCGCGCGCGACGCTCGTTTGGTCACATGTTGTGAAAATGTTGGAAAACCTATGGAATTTTTCCTCTGATTTCGCAAGAGCTCGCGCCTAAGCTTTTTTAGCAAATCAGTGTTGCGAAACCCTGTGTTTTTGCGTGTCAGTTGGAAACTCGATTGCGAAATCCTTCCGGCACCAAAGGTTTTCGAAGGATTTCGGCAGGCGCGCGCGACGACGCGCGCGCGTCCACTTCGCCCCATTTTGTTGCAAGGGATTCGCGAAAAAGTGTTATGTTAGAACAAAACATGTCGCCGCATAGTGTTTTTGTCAAGGGAACCGCAGAGGGGGGAAGCCGGTTTGGCTGGGATGGTGCGACTTGATATTTAGGATGGACGAGTGTGCAGAATGTGTGAAATCGTACTATCCCAAAGGGAACCGATAAGTCCGGGGGGGGGTAGAATCTATTCATCTGTTAGTCACTTTGACCGTCTTGAAGCTGTCCTCTCTACTGCTCGCGCAAACACCCCAACCTCCCACCCGCAACTTGGTCGCAAGACTTTTTCAGACAAGACCGCGACGGTAGGTACCACATGGCACTTGCCCACGACGCCGACGCCGACGACGACAGCGACAACGACGACGACAGCGCCGCAGACACCGACTACGACGACACCGCCGACGTCGACGTCGACGAAGACGACGACGACGCCGACGCCGACGACGAAGACGACGACGACGTCGCCAACGGAGACGACAACGAGGGAGGAGGAAAGACGACGACGGCGACAACGACGACAACGACGATGGAGGAGAGAAGACGGCGACGACGCGAACGACGAAGAAGGAGGAAGGACGGCAACGCCGACGACGACAACGACGAGGGAGGAGGGAAGACGACGACGACCACGACAACGACGACGAAGACGACGACGACGGCGACGAAATAGGAGGGACGACGGACGACGACGACGACGACGAGGGAGGAGGATAGCGACGAGGGAGGAGTGAAGAACACGACGACGACGACGACGACGACGACGGCGACGAAATAGAAGGGACAACGACGAGACACCAACGAAGACGACGAGGGAGGAAGGACGACGGAAGCGACGACAACGCCAAGACGACGACGACGACGACGAGGAAAGACAGAAGACGACGACGGCGACGACGACGACGACGACGAGGGAGGAGGGAGGACGACGACGACGACGACGACGCAAGAGCGCGCGCGTACGCTTTTGTTGAAAACCCGTGTTGCGAAACCGTGTGTTTTTGTCCGTTTTTTGGACACACGATTTTGGAATCCTTCCGAAACCGGGGGTTTTTGAAAGATTTCGGCATGCGCGCGGGACTTCGCACGCGCCTGCACTTCGTCCCATTTTTTGCAGAAAGGATTCTCGCGACGGCACACGCGCGAGGGCGTTCGACTGATTTCGACATGCGCGCGCGAAGCCCGTTTGGTAGCATGGTGTGAAAATCTTGAAATACCTGTGGTTTTCTAAAGATTTCGCAAGAGCTCGCGCGTAAGCTTTTCAAGCAACTCAGTGTTGCGAAACCTTGTGTTTTTGTATGTTTTTTGGAAATTCAACTTTGAAATCTCTCGACAGATTTCGGCATGCGCGCGCGACGACGCGCGCGCGTGCACTTCGCCGAATTCTGTTGCAAGGGATTCGCAAAAAAGTTGTATGATAGAGCACAAAATGTCACCGCATAATGTTTTTACCGGGGAACCTCAGGGGGGGGAACCCGGTTTGGCTGGGATGGTATGATTTCATATTTAGCATGGACGAGTGTGCAGAATATATATATATATATATATATATATATATATATGTATATATATATGTATGAAATCATACTATCCCAGGGGGAACCGATCTGTCCGGGGGGGAGGGGGGAGAATCCATTAATCTTCTAGAAAGGAGAATGAAAGAGAATAAAGGGCGAACCACGAAAAAACAAAGGAAGTGCAACGATACACACATATAGAAGTCAGGAGCCCGACAAAACGACAACGACAACTACAAAAATGTAAAACAACGAACGACCCACAAAAATTGAATCACGACCTACCCACCCACCCCGGAAAATGTGAAACAAAAAAGAAAGCAGCAGCAGCAGCAACAACAACTACTAATACTAGGACGATAACGACTACTACTTCTACTACTACTACTACTACTACTACTACCACTATTACTACGACTACTACTACGACTACGATTACTACTACTACTACTACTACTACTAATACTACTACTACTACCACTACTACTACTACTACTACTACTACTACTACTACTACTACGACTACTAATACTACTACTACTACTACTACTCTACTACTACTACTCCTACTCCTACTACTACTACTACTACTACTACTACTATACTACTACTACTACTACTACTACGACTCCTAATACTACTCCTACTACTACTACTACTACTACTACTACTACGACTACTACTACGACTACGATTACTACTACTACTACTACTACTACTACTACTACTACTACTATTACTACTATTATTTCTACTACTACTACTACTACTACTACTACTACTAATAATAATAATAATAATAAAAATACTACTACGCCTACCGCTACTACGACTACTCCTACTACTACTACTACTACTACTACTACTACCACGACTACTACTACTACTACTACTACTACTACTACTACTACTACTAATCCTACTACTACTACTACGAATACTACGAATACTACTACTACGCCTGCTACGTATACTTCTACTTCTAGTTCTATTGCTGTGGTCTCACTTGACTTATACACTGGCAAGTTTGGGTTTGGGCTTGGGTATGGGTGTGGGTTCGGCTTCAATAGGGAGCCTCCGTATTGGAATCCCATTGAAACTCCAATGGGAACACCCCCATAGGAATTCCATGAAAATGCTATAAGCATTTGCCCGTGAGACATAACAACATAAATCTCATAATTCCATAGGGGATCGAATGAAATGCCGCCCTAGCGAAATTCATGGGGCATTCAAAGAATTCCTTGAAAACTTGCGGGGGCCCTTGCGGAAATTATGGGAGTCTGCCGTAGGCGAAATGTGACATACACGAATCCCGGATAAGATGACAGCACTGGGCGCCGGCGGTAAACCGTCAACCTTTCTTACCGCAGGGGGACTCGTAGAGCTTCCTGACCATATATTATGTCCAAAGAATTAGCAGAGAACGAATAGTTTTTCTGCCCGAGCGCTGATAGCAGACTGATCTCAGGCGTCTAGTGATATCCCATTGCTGTGCTGAACAATTATTTAGCTCATCTGCGTGTAGGTGCATCAGGGAGAAAATAGCAGAGTACAAATCCGTGTTTGGCGTCTGCGCCCACAACAGACCCAAACCAAGCGTCTAGATGCTTCGCGCCTCATGATGTCCTTCTGATTTTTCGGCTGAAGAGCTCTCGAGCTGCTCTGCAGCTCGAGTTCAGAGAAGAAATTCACCAAGATTTGGAAAACAAATATCGGTCGAATACGAACAGTTTTGTGAACCTAGCTCGGGTAGCAGGCCGAGTTCAGACCTCTCGATGCAACAGACGAACGCTCCTAATGCTTCTGGATCGGTTTCTGTGCGTACCAGCTCTGTAGCCCTCCTAGAGCCCGAATTGAATACAGAAAATGGACAACATCAGTCAAGAGGACTCGAAGAACACCAATAGTTTTGCGGACCTAGCCCGAGTAGCAGACCCAGTTCAGACCTCTGGATGCAACAGACGGACGAGCCTGATGATTCCGAATCAGTTTCTGTGCGTATGAGCTCTGTAGCTCTCCTACAGCCCGAGTTACGTGCGAAAACAAACAGCACCTCTCAAGATGACTCGAACCATACGAATAGTTTCGCGGACCTAGCTCGAGTAACAGACCGATTTCACACCTCTGGATGCAACAGACGAACGCGCCTGATTATTCTAAATCGGTTTCTGTGCGCATCAGCTCTGTAGCTGCCGTAGAGCTCGAGTTCCGTACAGAAAACCGACAGTTTCTGTCGAGATGACTCGAGCAATACGAATAATTTTGCGGTCCTAGCTCGAGTAGCAGACCGATTTCAGACCTCTGCATGCGACAGGCGGACGCGCCTGATCTCTCCGAATCGATTTTTGTAATTACCAGCCCTGTAGCCCCCCTACAGCCCGAATTAAGTAAAGAAAACCGACAGCACCTCTCCAGATGACTCGAAGAATACGAATAGTCTCGCGGACCTAGCTCGAGCAGCAGACCGAGTTCAGACCTCTGGATGTAACAGACAAACGCGCCTGATGATTCTGAATCGGTTTCTGTAAGCATCAGCTCTGTAGCTGTCCTACAGCTCGAGTTATATATATATATATATAAAAAAAAAAAAAAAAAAAAAAAAAAAAAAAAAAAAAAAAAAAAAAAAAAAAAAAAAAAAAAAACGCATGTCAGGATGACTCGAAACGGCCGATCCCGCCGGGATGCTTTTTGGCAGTAAAAGGTACCCAACCGAGCTGAGATCAACACGGCGAGCGGGAATAAGATCGAATATCACGGGCAAAAATACTAGAGCTCAAACGAATTGAAGAATTTCGAGAACAAAATTTTCAACCGACCAAAACTCACCAAAAGCTCCGTCGAGATTTTTCTTGCCAACTAGCTCTCCAGCGCCCCAGAATTACTCTTAAGCTTCCAGCAACTAGCTAAGGGAAGCTCTACGAGTTACTGATATTCATGGCCCAGCCAAAATACCAGCCACAAACGCGCGGGGACCACTGCTAAGCTCTGCAGAACCCTGCGCAATCCCGCGAAGCCCTGCGACGCCAGTCTGCAAAGCCCTGCTACGTCCTGCTGACCCCTGGTGAGCTCTGGCAAGCCTTGCTAGAAGCGCTGGTGAACCCTGGTAAGCCCTGGTAAGCCCTCCTACGCCCTGCGGCGCTTTGCTAGGCTCCGCGAAGACCTGCAGCGCCAAGCTAGGCTCTGCTAGGCCCTGCAAACTCTGGCAAGCCACGCTTCGCCCCGCCAAGCGAACCTCTGCTGGCCATTGGCGCGTTGCGCGCGGTGCGTTGTGTCTGAAGCGTCGCGCGTTGTGTGTCGTGTGTTGTCATGCGCCGTGTGCGTGGTGTGTTTGTCGACCGTGTTGCGCGCGGCGCGTTGTGTCGGGTACGTCACGCGCGGCGCGCGGCGCGTCGTGCGTTGTGCGCCTCGCGCGTTCGTTGTGCGTCGTGCGTTGTGCGCGTTGCGCGTTGTTCGTGTGTTGTGCGCGTCGCGCGTTGCGCGCGCTGCGCGTGCATTGCATGTGCTGCGTGCGTTGCATGTGTCGCGTGTGTTGTGTCTTTCGGCGGTCATTTCTGGCGCCGCCCAGGCCGCTCCTCGCGGCGCTCCTGGGAGTCCTCGACACTCCTCCTCCTCCTCCTCCTCCTCCCCTCCCCCGCCCCCCCTTCTCCCCCCCCCTTCCCGCCCCCCCCCCCCCTCCCTCGCCCTCCCCCAGCCCCCCAAGCACGCCGCCCTGCCCGCGGGCCGCCGGGAACTCTCGCGACGAGGAGAACGAGGATGGGGGGAGAGCGACGAAGAAGGAGGCATGAGGAAGGAGGAATACGACGAGGGCGACCCCCCATTCCACCTCAATTTCCAAAACACGCAGCGGGCGCAGCGTCCGCGGGCGGGCGCGAGACACCCGCGCGGCGCAACCGCGGCAAACCAAGCTACTGGGCACCGGCGGTAAACCGTCAACCTTTCTTACCGCCGGGGGGCTCGTAGAGCTTCCTGACCATATATTATGTCCAAAGAATCAGCAGAGCATGAATAGCTTTTTAGCCCGAGCGCTGATAGCCTGAGTACCAAACCAAGTTCAGACCTCTGGATGCAACAGACGAACGCGCCTGATGATTCCGAATCAGTTTCTGTGCGTATGAGCTCTCTAGCTCTCCTGCAGCCCGAGTTACGTGCGAAAACCGACAGCACCTCTCAAGGCGACTCGAACGATACGAATAGTTTCGCGGACCTAGCTCGAGTAGCAGACCGAGTTCAGACCTCTGGATGCAACAGACGAACGCGCCTGATTAATCTGCATTGTTTTCTGTGCGTATCAGTTCTGTAGCGCCCCTAGAGCTCGAGTTAAGTACAGAAAACGGACAGTCCCTGTCGAGATGACCCGAGCGATACGAATAGCTTTGCGGACCTAGCTCGAGTAGCAGACCGAGTTCAGACATCTGCATGCGACAGACGGACGCGCCTGACGTCTGCGAATCGGTTTCTGCAATTACCAGCCCTGTAGCCCCCTACAGCCCGAGTGAAGTGCAGAAAACCAACAGCACCTCTCAAGATGACTCGAACAATACGAATAGCTTCGCGGACCTAGCTCGGGCAGGAGACCGAGTTCAGACCTCTGGATGCAACAGACGAACGCGTCCCATGACTCTGAATCGGCTCCTGTAAGCATCAGCTCTGTAGCTCTCCTACAGCTCGAGTTGAGTACAGAAAACCGACGACGCGTGTCAAGATGACCCGAAATGGCCGATCCCACCCGTGTGCTTTTTGGCAGGTAATATCTACCCGATCGAGCTGAGATTAAGACGGCGAGCGGGAATAAGATCGAATATCACGGGAAAAAGTACTAGAGCTCTAACGAATGGTTGAATTTCGAAAACAAAATTTTCAACCGAGCAAAAGTCAGCAAAAGTTCCGTCGAGATTTTTCTTGCCAACTAGCTCTCCAGCGCCCCGGAACTGGGAACCGGCAGTAAACCGTCAACCAGGTTACCGCCGGGGCCCTCGTAGAGCTCTTTTCTCGCACGGCGCTCCTCGGTACACATGAAGGAAGCGTCCGGAGCAAGACACGAAAAACTCGAAAAAACACGTTTTTATGTTTTTATCCGAAGATGGTTCCGCCAAGTGTTTTGATAGTAATACTGCACCTACGGACCTGAGAATTTAACTGGCAGACGCGGCATAACCGACTACAGATGCGAAAAAGCTGGTTTCTTAAAATGAATTGTCAAATATCTTTCAAATATTCGCAAAATCGACCCAAAGTTGACACATTGTCCTTTCTGGCCGGGTCGACCAACTAGCTCCACCCCGCGCCGGAATGCCTTTAGCTCATCGATGACGAAGAGCTACACGAGGTATTACTCTTAAGCTTCCAGCAACTAGCTAAGGGAAACTCTACGAGTTACTTACTTTGATATACAAATAAGAAACCAAAGCTGGGCGCCGGCGGTAAACCGTCATTCTTTCTCACCGCCGGGGGACCCGTAGAGCTTCCTGACCATATATTATGTCAAAAGTATGAACAGAGAACGAATAGTTTTCCAGCCCGAGCGCTGATAGCAATCTCAGGCGTCTAGTGTTATCCCATTGCTGTGCTGAACAGTTCTATAGCTCTGCAGCGCGTAGAAAATACCATTCGGGAGAAACTAGCAGAGTACGAATCCGTGTTCGGCGTCTGCGCTCAACAGACCCAAACCAAGCGTCTAGATGCTTCGCGCCTCATGATGTCCTTCTGATTTTTCGGCCGAAGAGTTCAGTGCATAAATTCACCATCATTTGGAAAAAATACCGGTCGAATACGAATAGTTTTGTGAACCGAGCTCGGGTAGCAGACCGCGTTCAGACCTCTCGATGCAGCAGACGAACGCTCCTAATGCTTCTGGACCGGTGTCTGTGCGCACCAGCTCTGTACTCTCCTACAGCCCGAATTCAATAGAGAAAATGGACAACATCTGTCAAGATGACTCGAAGAATACAAATAGCTTTGCGGACCTAGCCCGAGTAGCAGACCCAGTTCAGACCTCTAGATGCAGGAGACGAACGGGCCTGATGATTCCGAATCAGTTTCTGTGGGTATGAGCTCTCTAGCTCTCCTACAGCCCGAGTTACGTGCGAAAACGGACAGCACCTCTCAAGATGAATCGAACGATACGAATAGCTTCGCAGACCTAGCTCGAGTAGTAGATCGAGTTCAGACTTCTGATCATTCTGCATCGGTTTCAGTGCGTGTCAGCTCTGTAGCTCCCCTAGAGCTCGAGTTAAGTACAAAAACCGACAGTCCCTGTCGAGATTACTCTAGCAATACGAATAGTTTTGCGGACCTAGCTCCAGCAGCAGACCGATTTCAGACCTCTGCATGCCATAGACGGACGCGCCTGATGCCTCCGAAACAGTTTCTGTAATCACCAGCCCTGTAGCCTCCCTACAGCCCGGGTTAAGTACAGAAAACCGACAGCACCTCTCAAAATGACTCGAATAATACGAATAGCTTCGCGGACCTAGCTCGAGCAGCAGACCGAGTTCAGACCTCTAGATGCAATAGACACACGCGCCTGATGATTCCGAATCGGTTTCTGTAAGTATCAGCTCTGTAGCTGTCCTACAGCTCGACTTACGTACAGAAAACCGTCACCGCCTGTCAAGATGAGTCGAAACGGCCGATCCCGCCGGCCTGCTTTCTCGCAGTGATATCTACCCAATCGACCTGAGATTAAGATGACGAGCGGGAATAAGATCGAATATCATGGGAAAAATACTAGAGCTCTAACGAATGGTTGAATTTCGAGAACAAAATTTTCAACTGACCAAAAGTCAGCAAAAGGTCCGTCGAGATTTTTCTTGCCAACTAGCTCTCCAGCGCCCCGGAATCACTCTTAAGCTTCCAGCAACTAGCTAAGGGAAGCTCTACGAGTTATGCAAGCATTGTCCAGAAAATGCGCCTTTGAGAACTCCGCGGCGGGCCCCATGACTGGGCGCCGGCGGTAGACCGTCAACCTTTCTCACCGCCGGGGGACTCGTAGAGCTTCCTAGCCATATATTATGTCCAAAGAATCAGCAGAGAACAAATAGTTTTCCAGCCCGAGCGCTGATAGCAGACTGATCTCAGGCGTCTAGTGATATCCCATTGCTGTGCTGAACAGTTCTATAGCTCATCTGCAGCGTGTAGAAAATACCATTGGGGAGAAAATAGCAGAGTACGAATCCGTGTTCGGCGTCTGCGCTCACAACAGACCCAAACCAAGCGTCTAGATGCTTCGCGCCTCATGATGTCCTTCTGATTTTTCGGCGAAAGAGCTCTCGAGCTGCTCTGCAGCTCGAGCGCAGTGGAGAACTCCACCATCATTTGGAAAAAAATGTCGGTCGAATACGAATAATTTTGTGAACCTAGCTCGGGTAGCAGACCGAGTTCAGAGCTCTCGATGCAACAGACGAACGCTCCCAATGCTTCTGCATCAGTTTCTGTGCGCACCAGCTCTGCAGCTCTCCTACAGCCCGAATTCAATACAGAAAAAGGACAACATCTGTCAAGATGACTCGAAGAATACGAATACTTTTGCGGACCTAGCCCGAGCAGCAGACCCAGTTCAGACCTCTGGATGCAACGGACGAACGGGCCTGATGATTCCGAATCAGTTTCTGTGCGTATGAGCTCTGTAGCTCTCCTACAGCCCGAGCTACGTGCGAAAACGGACAGCACCTCTCAAGATGACTCGAACGATACGAATAGTTTCGCGGACCTAGCTCGAGTAGCAGACCGAGAACCTCGTAGAGCTCTTCGTCATCGAGGAGCTAGAGGAATTCCGGCGCGGGATGGAGCTAGTTGGCGGACCCGACCAAAAGAGACAATGTGGTAACTTTGGGTGGGTTTTGCTAAAACTTGAAAGATATTTGGCAATTCATTTTGAGAAACCAGACTTTTACGCCGAACATTGGAATAAAAAATTCGTTCCCAGAGCAGCTCAGCTTTCTAGAGCCAGTTTTAGTATCGGGAAATTAGGAGCAAACGACGTGAAGTTGAAAACCAAAAATGAAAATTCAAAGTTTCTCGATAAATGCTTCAATAAGCTGTCTACTTTCAATATAAGCACTCTTACGCGTGCAAAGAGCTCTACGAGGCTTCCGGCGGTGACCAGGTTGACGGTTCACCGCCGGCGCCAGTTCAGACCTCTGGATGCAACAGACGAACGCGCCTGATTATTCTGCATCGGTTTCTGTGCGCTTCAGCTCTGTAGCTGCCCTAGAGCTCGAGTTAAGTACAGACAACCGACAGTCCTTGTCGAGATGACCCGAGCGATACGAATAGTTTTGCGGACCTAGCTCGAGTAGCAAACGGATTTCAGACCTCTGCATGCGACAGGCGGACGCGCCTGATGTCTCCGAACCGGTTTCTGCAACTACCAGCCCTGTAGCCACCCTACAGCCCGAGTTAAGTACAGAAAACCGACAGCACCTCTCAAGATGACTCGAATAATGCGAATAGTTTGGCGGACCTAGCTCGGGCAGGAGTTCAGACCTCTGGATGCAACAGACGAACGCGCCGGATGATTCTGAATCGGTTTCTGTGACCATCAGCTCTGTAGCTTTCCTAAATCTCGAGATAAGTACAAAAAACCAACAACGCCTCTCAAGATGACTCGAAACGGCCGATCCCGCCGGAGTGCTTTTTCGCAGTAAAAGGTACCGGACGAGCTGAGATCAAGACGGCGAGCGGGACTAATATCAAATATCACGGGAAAAAAACTAGAGCTCAAACGAATTGTTGAATTTCGAGAACAAAATTTTCAACCGACCAAAAGTCATCAAAAGGTCCGTCGAGATTTTTCTTGCCAACTAGCTCTCCACCGCCCCGGAACTGGGCGCCGGCGGTAAACCGTCAACCTGGTTACCGCCGGGGACCTCGGAGAGCTCTCTTCTTGCCCAGCTCCTCGGAACACGCGAAGCAAGCTTAAGCGAGAGCCAAAAACTTTAAAAAATCGGTCGCATACAAATAGTTTTGCGGACTTAGCTCGAGAAGCAGACTCAGTTTAGAGCTCTATACGCTTCAGCCAAACGCCCTTGATGATTCTGTATCGGTTTCTGTGCGCACCAGCTCTGTAGCTGTGCCACAGCTAGAGTTAAGTGCAGAATACCGACAGCGCCTCTAAAGAGAACTTGAGAAAAACGAATAGTGTTGTGGACCTAGCTCGAGTAGTAGAGCGAGTTCAGGCCTCTCGATGACACAGACGCACACGCCTGGTGATACTGAATCGATTTATGTGCGCACCAGCTCTGTAGCTCCTCTGAAGTTTAAGTTGGCTACAGAAAACCGACATCACTGGTCAAAATCACTCGAATAACACAAATAGTTTGACGGACCTAGCTGTTCAGGCCTCTGGATGCAACAGACGAACGAGCCTGATGATTCTGAATCGGTTTCTGTAAAGAGCAGCTCTGTAGCTCTCCGAAATGTGGAGTTAAGCACAGAAAACCGTGAACGCGCGTCTAGATGACTCGGAACGCAGTTGGTTCCAGCAAATTTTTTGATAGTAATATTGCAGCTACCGACCCAAAGTCATCACATTATCTCTTCTGGTCGGGTCGGCCAACTAGCTGCACCCGCGCCGGAATTCCTCTACCTTATCGATGCCGAAAAGCTCTACGAGGTACTGGGATCTGGCGGTAAACCGTCAACCAGGTAACCGCCGGGAGCCTCGTAGCGCTCTGCTCTCGCGCGGCGCTGCTCGGAGCACACGACAAAAGCTCTCTCAAGCGTAAAGAAAAAAGCCAGAAAATGTTTGTTGTTTTTTTTGTTTGCATCTTTGTCTCGTGGACCTAGCTCGAGTGCCAGACCGAGCTCAGACCTCTCATTGCGGGAAAAGAACGCGCCGGGTGATACTGGATCGGTTTATATGCGTACCAGCTCTGTGGCTCTTCTAAATCTTCAGTTAAGGGAATTACGACAGCACCTGTCAAGGTCACTCGTCTAATACGAATAGCTTCTCGGATTTAGCTCGAGTAGCAGACCAAGTTCAGACCTCTCGATGGGACAGACGAACTCGTCTGATGATTGTGAATCAGCTCTGTAGCTGTCCTAAATCTCGAGTTAAGTACAGAAAACTGTGAACGAGTGTCAACATGACTTGAAACGGCTGACGGTTCCCTCAAGTCTTTCAATGGTAATATTGCAGCTATGGGCCTGAGAATTTAACTGGCAGACGCGGCATAACCCACTACAGGTGGTGAAAATACCAGTTCTTTTTTAAACGAACTTCGGAAATTTTGCATAAAGATACAAAACTCGACCCAAATCACATTGTCTCTTAAGGTCGGGTCGGCCAACTGGGATCCGGCAGTGAACCGTCAACTAGGCAACCGCCAGCAGCCTCGTAGAGCTCTGTTCTCGCGCGGCGCTGCTCGGAGCATACGAAAAAAGCTTTCTCAAGCTTGAAGAAAAAAACTCAAACAAAAACGTTTTTTATGTTGCATCTTCGTTTCGTGCACCTAGCTCGAGTGCCAGACAGAGTTCAGACCTCTCGGTGCGAGAAAAGAACGCGCCAGATGATACTGGATCGGTTCATATGCGCACTAGCTCTGTAGCTCTTCTAAATCTTCAGTTAAGGGAAACCGACAGCACCTCTCAAGATCACTCGTATAATACGAATAGTTTCGCGGATCTAGCTCGAGCAGCAGACCGAGTTCAGACCTCTCGATCGACAGACAAACGCGCCTGATAAGTCTGAATCGATTTCTGCAAGTAGCAGCTCTGTAGCTCTCCTAAATCTCGAAAGAAGAAAAGAAAACCGTCAACGCGTGTCAAGATGCTCGAAACGGCTGACGGTTCCATCAAGTCTATTGATAGTAATATTACAGCTACGGACCTGAGAATTTAACTCGCAGACGCGACATAACCCACTACAGCTGGAGAAAATACCGGTTCTCAAAGCGAACTTTCAAATTTTGCAACAAGATTGAAAAACCGACCCCAAGTTGCCACATTGTCTCTTCAGGTCGGGTCTGCCAACTAGCTCCACCCTGCGCCCCAACTGGACCTGGCGGTAAACCGTCACCCAGAAGCCGCCGGAAGCCTCGTAGAGCTCTGTTCTTGCGGCACTGCTCGAAGCACACGAAAAAAGCTTTCTTAAGCGTAAGGAAAAAACTCGAAAAAATACGTTTTTCATTTTGTATCTTCGTTTTGTGGACCTAGCTCCGGGGGAAGACCGAGTTCAGACCTCTCAATGCGAGAAAAGATCGCGCCGGGTGATACTTGATCGGTTCGTATGCGTAGCAACTCTGTGGCTCTAAATCTTCAGTTAAGGGAAACCAAGCATCTGTCAACATCACTCGCATGATAGCAATAGTTTCGCGGATCTAGCTCGAGTAGCAGACAAGTTCAGAACGCGCCTGATGATTCTCAGAAAAGGTTCGTCGAGATTTGTCTTGCCAACTGGCGCCGGCGGTGAACCGTCAACCTGGTATTTTGCGGTCTTTTGCGGACGGTCGATTCGAGCCTCCACGGAGGCAGACCGAAACACAAAGCAACTCAGAACAGAGCCTGAGAGCGCAACGCTGAGCGTACTAACAGCGAAGCTGTACAGCAATGCCCAAGAGCGCATATCACACTAAGAAACAACTAAAATGGAATAAATAGTAAAAGCAATGCGAGACCATGCAGTAACCACACACAGCGATTACCGTCTCAGCACCACTGAGAAAAGAAGCAGTGAGAGACCATACGGAAACCACTGGTGTATACAGCGATTACCGTCTCAACACCACTGAGACAAACACAAAACTAACAACTAAAATGACGAATACACTTCAAATTAATGCGAGACCATGCAGTAACCACATATAGCGATTACCGTCTCAGCACCACTGAAAGACCATGCACGTGAAACACAACGAATTTGCGGTCGACTGCGCACAGAGTCAGGAAAGACACCCACCACTCTTTGAGCGGGAGTGGGCAAATGCAAAACTCTTATTCCGAACAAAATGAAGATCACGCGGAGCTCTTATACCAACACGCGCGCATGTCCGACACACACACACACAGCATGGCAAGAGTCAACGCAAACACAAAGTCCGAAATATGTCGTAACAACCCGCGGTAAGACAAGAGTCGTATGCTCATGTCAAATATGTGATAACTGAATGTCTGATAACACACTCAAGAAGTAACTCCCGGATAACTGAATGTCTGATAACGCACTCAGTATCTTGAATCACCTGCATAACTGAATGTCTGATAACGCACTCAAGTATCTTGAACTCTGATCGATACGATTCAAAGAAAGAATGAGCACAGGCACGCCGATACAATGCAGAGAACCTCAATCTCAAGATACTCCAACGCCACAGAACTGCCAAAGTACCTCAATGTCAAAGAATACACACGCGTGCAAGAACAATAATGGAGAAAGCGCAAGCAGGCAGTACAAACAAGTACAAAGCGACGACAGCGGCCTATGCGTTGAAGTCAGTCCCACTTCTGGTGCCAAACAGAGCTGGCCTCCAGCACCTATCGTCTGTAGGCTCAAGGAGAGAAGGTCGTCGCAGCCGACGAAGTACCCGAATTTATTGCACGGCCCGCCCGCGCGCACACGGCCGCCCAGGGGGCAG
Source organism: Prorocentrum cordatum (assembly GCA_963575745.1). Classification (NCBI taxonomy): domain Eukaryota; class Dinophyceae; order Prorocentrales; family Prorocentraceae; genus Prorocentrum; species Prorocentrum cordatum. The sequence continues at coordinate 31,919 of CAUYUJ010001935.1, read as the reverse complement.
CCTGAGGAGACAGGCTTGAGCCAAAATGGCTTGAGCTAGTTTTTTTTTGGGTTTTCGGACCGATGCTCCAGCTGGGTCAACTGGCGGCCAGAATCTGTTGCGCCAAGTGCACAACAGCGCTAGTAAGCGCCTCAGCAGCACTAAGTTCGGCGTCGGTTATCGTAGCACCCTCCAGGCACCACGCGGCTTCGCACACATCCCTCCCAACGAGAGGCATATTAGAGGACACGGAATAGGGGGAGGAGGAGGGGAGAGGAGAACACGAGATACACTTATTACAATCATATCTGTGATTGATGAAACCCACTTGAAGCCAAAAGCCGCACCCCGTTCCTTTGCTGCAAACTCCCCCATCGTATCCACCACGACAGGCGATAGGTTGTAGAAAGTCCTCAAAGCTAAACTTGTACTCATATTGGTTGTAGAAGCAGTGGCCCTCGCGGGCCAAATGTGTAAGTTCATCAGCCCGTGTGTTATCTTCCCTGAATTCATGCCTATATAAGTCTTTCCCCAATCCAGAACTTCGAATACCCAGATCCCCCGCAGCTCGATCTAGAACGTTAATACATCGGTCCACCCGTCTCTGGTATTGTTTGTTGTCGCACCGCCATCGTCCCGTCAGCCAGTTATTCACAAGTAAACTATCCCCTTTGATTTCTACCCCGAATCCTGGACTTACAATGTCCCATACCGTCTGCCTCTCGCAGATGATCGCCAATCTCTTAGCAAGTTTTTGTGTATCTTTCTCACTCGGTATACGCTCAGCATCCCCCCCCATCTCGGGAGGTGTATAGTGCGCCGCTGTGCCCTTCCAGTTCTGAACAAAGTACAGGAATACCTTTGGTTTATCGTACGTACACAAAAGATTCTGCCACATCTCCAGGAAAGAACTATAACTCGTCTCGACACTCGACCACCAACAACTGCCATATGTAAGAATGTATGGATACTGCCAGCTACGTTGGCCCACCCTCTCTGGACCAGCTCTCAACCTCTTGATCGTGGATGCCTGAGTACGGTTCCCGTGTAGACGGCAACATTCTGCCATAATGTCCCTGCGCGTTGTCCACTCAACATTGTACATGAGCAATCCCCTTCTGCTGTCCACGAAAGCTCTGTTATCAGGACTGCAGTGATCAATATCATGACCTGGCAGGGAGAGTGTGGGCAGTAGAGCCGCCGACCCACTCCCTGAATCAATATTCTCAGAAGCCACACCATTAGTCCCAGTCTTTTCAAGTTCACTCAAAGAGTCACCGCCAAACCCTTGTCGTAGTCCCTGCAGTCGTCGTCTTTTCAAGTTCTGCCCGTTGAAGCTGGCGTCCTGGGTCGCAACATGTCTGGCGAGCTCCTGTGAGACATTCTCCAGCCTATCACTCAATGCAATACTCTCAGCAACAGCTTGTGAGATGGCTCCCGTGAAAGATTGCGAGGGTGCATCAGCAAAGCGTACTCTCTTCTGGGAAGGCTCTGGATCAGCACCAAACGTGGCGACGTGTGCCTGGGGTGTTCCCTCGCATTCGGGGCTTCCCCAGGACTTGCGTCCTGACGCCTCTTGCAAAACTTGGCGACGTTGCCTGAGGTGTTCCCACGCACTCGGGGCTTCCTCAGGACTTGCGCTCTGACGCCGTTGAACATGTCGTCGGTGGCAATCTGACAAGATATACTCCTTGATACTTCTCATCATCGTCCAGCTCTTCCAAGCAATCATCTGTACAGCTGATGGGAAATTGGCCTCAGCGAAATGCTGTCGCACCTTGTGGAGCATCTCAGGGCGCCAGACACCCCATGTTAGCGAAGACGGCTTGCGGCGGCACCACATACGCAGTAGGCACATGCCTTCAAAAGCATGTATGGTTCGCACCGCCTCAGCATCAAGCGTGAACATCTCTCCCGCATATAGCAGACGCGATTGGACCTGAGCTTGATAACGGCGATATTTATGTTTCAGCGGTACCGATCTGCACCCAAAATATGATATCTGAGCGAAAAAGGATCCCCTGGCGCATTTAAGTCGACGCGCTAGGTCTTCGTGTCCCTCGAGAAAACTTTTGCAGACAACGCAGCCCAGAATAGAAAGCGACTCCACCGGCGTGAAGGCAACTCGTTGGTCTCCGACTTGGGCCAAAATCGGCGTAGGGTCCTGGGTCCCGCATACGAGTATCTGCAAGGATGATGACTTCCAACTCATTCCCCAGTCTGTTAGAGCAACGGTGAAAACATCAACGATCTTCTGGATTTCCTTAGCATTCCTCCCCACAAGGTACAGGTTATCAGCCCAAAGCGCATGGTTGTACGTGTGGTAGGTAGCGGGGTTGTGGGGGTCGGGGATCTCGTATCCTATGCTCTGAGCGTCCAGAGAGGCAACCACAGAGGCCCACATGGCGATAACCACGATGTTGAAAGCTAGCGGGCTCTCAGTCCCACCCGCCCTCAAGCTCTTATCCCAAGAAACCCCATCCAGTTGGATCCCTTCGAAGACGATGGTGCAATTTGTAACAGCGAGCGGCTCAATAAGTGCATATTGTAGGCGTGCTGGGATCTCTAGTTTATCCATTGCGCGTGCAAGCATACTGAGCGTGACATTGTCGAATGCTCGTGCAATATCTGCCGATGCAATATGTGCGCTCTGATCTTTGCCCCATATAGAAGCGTGCTGTGCAATACCTTTAAGTGCGGCCGCAATCTCCCATGTGTGTCGTCCCCCTGCGAAGCCGTAGATTCCCAACTTACTTTTCCACAAAGCCAGCCTGTCCTCAATAAGAATAGTGACCGCCGTGAGGTACCACTTGCCTAGAGTGTTGGAAATTATCAAATTCCTGGTGTCATCCAGGGACTCCATGTTGGACATCTTCGGCATGAGATTCAAATACACGTCACACCATGAGCTGGGAGTGCGCCGACGACCTGAATATATCTCCTGAAACACAGCAGTGATCCTGCGCATCGAGCGCCATGGCAGAGCTTTGAGTAACTCAATGCTAACACCATCGGGTCCACAAGCTTTGCCGCTACGAAGGCGAGCGCGGGCTCGATATATGACGGAAGGCGTGAGTGCGGGGCCAACTGCTTGGCTGTCAAGTGCTGCGCAACGGAGACGTGTAACAAGTTGTGCATTACGCTCACGCTCAGCAGAACATGTCATGGTACGTACTGTGTGTGCCTGCACCTCCTCCTCCCAGGCCTCCCTGTCCTCCGTGACAATACCATCCACCTTCAATTTACGAACTCTCGTCCTCTTCCCCCTCCTAGTCGGTGCTACTGAATATTCAGCTTTCTGTCGATTGTATTCGTCTTGCAATGGTCGGAGTTGCCGTCTAAGTTCACGCTGTACTTGCCGATTGCCTTTATGTTCACGAACTTGCTTTTCAAGTAGGGCGTGCTGTGGGGTCCTCGCAGGGGGTGACCTCTGGTGTCCAGGAGTACTCAGCAGGGGCAGGGCGTGATCACGAATTGTTCTTGCCATCTCCTCTGGGCCTACTACAGGCACCTGGATATCCACCAAAGCTCGAAACATATCCTCCTCCCTATGGCTCTCGAACTGCTTATGGGCACTATGATGCCTAGGTGCAGGACGATAACGTGATGTAGGCTTCGCTGCAACATTCATCTCAACACGAACGAGAGCATGGTCGCTGAATCGGCTGTCGTGAGCCTCATACAACATGTCCACTCTACCGTCTACAATCATGTCAGACCAACTGGTGGGCACCATGATATAATCAAGCACACGGGGAGCCGTCTGCCTGCCTAAAGGTTCAAAAGTAGGCATCCTCCGAGTCCCTAGTGTATTTGTCGCGCAGAGCCGCATCCGCTGCATGAAGCCCTCCATCTCCTCCCTCATGTGATCTTCCCTCCACCTCCTCTGTTCATGATCCCCCTTCACACCATACCCTCTATGCATAGCAATGGACAGAGCTTGGCCTGTGTGGATCCCGAACCTGGTCTCCAGTCCAGGCGTCAACTCCACTTGGCAGTCCCCCGCCAGCACAAGTCTGTAGTCGGACCCATTCTTCGAACAAAAGTGTGCAAACGTCTGCCTTATATAACTAAGCATATTCTTCTGAACATCAAGTGCATCATCACGATCGCAGTGCGGGAAGTACGCCGACACCAAGAAAACACACGGACGCCTAAACGCAAGTATTGAAATACGGTCTGTTGAAAAACTGGCTTTGATATTATGACGTTGTTGCCCTCTGATCACAACGCCAGCCTGCTTGCAAGTAGAGAGATAAGATTCCCATCCCAACTTTCTAAGACTGATCGAATTATGTGAGAGGTTCTGGCACTCCTGCAGACACACGATATTTACCCCAAGTGTCGACAGCAGGCGCATGCAACTAAATCCCCTGTCCTGACTCTTGCCGATCTTGTTCACATTCAAAGTCCCAAGCTGCATAAGTAGGGAGTCAGGCAACCCACTCTTAGGACCCGTTGAGCCCCGTCAACGACTTGAATTGAGAGCGGCCGTGAAATCATCATACGTGCATGTGATATTTGTATTGTGCTTAATCGTGTCATCCCATATGTCACGATGTACTTCCCAGTTGCCCGTCGCCATCTTGAATACAGCAACCTCCACCGGTCTGCGGCTCGCATCGGAAGGCTTCGACCAGATCGTACTCGTACCATTGCCCGACCCCGTCTCGGCCTTGATATCCATCGCTGGGTTATTGCCTATCTTTTCACGCCATGTGCCGTAAAACCTCCCGCATGCCGCAATGTGATCCTTCTTCCATGGAGGTGCTTCCAAGCGAACTCTGACTGTTGCTGGGGTGGCTGTCATATTTGCGAACATGCTGGCCCGTGTGGGTGGGCTACGTGCCGTCTGCTGTGGCGTGCGGGTGTTGTCAGGCGTGAAGGCATCTTCGAGAAGTTGCTTGATCTCCCAGAAAACTGGATCTTCCGTGCCCGCAGTGAACTTCATCTTCACCGAGCTCATCATCATGCGGCTGCCGTTCAAGCGTAGGGTTCCCATCGCATCGAATCGACTATCGATCTCGTTGGGAAGTATTGACCTGATATTAGTAATGAGCTGAGCAGCATCCGAATCCCTCATCATCGACTGTGAACGCTGAAGTGTTGACCCATTCCATTGTGTCCATCCAGTGAGCTCGACAAAGCGACGATGCCAAGAGAGCCTCTGTCCTCCCCCACCTCCCAGAGGATTGGCACCAGGGCCGGTACCGAAACCTCCAGAGGTGGATGCGCTGGCAGTGCTTGGTGGATTCGAACGGAGATCCCTCATCTGACGCTCTAGGTCACTCATGCGTTTGTCCTGCACCTCCTGATGGGTAGAAATGCGTGCGATATCAGCTTTCATCATTCCCTGCTCGGCTGCTGCTACCGCCTGACCTGCCATGATTTCTTTGTGAAAGTTTTGCATCCATCCAGGCGCCTCGCTCGCTGTGGACAAGCTGGCCGCCTTGGCTGCCTCAAGAGACTGGCGTGCCTGAGCAAGCGCATCTTGATATGCTCGTCCCTCCCCATCACGTCCCTCTGCCCCGCAATGACGAACCTGCCTCTGAAAATCCTCCCCCGCTCCCATGGTTGCATCCCTTCCTCCAGGCATGTTGGCAGCAATATTGGCCATATCTTCAGAGTCTGGGAACCCCCACCTTTGAAGAAAAGCACGATCTTGTAGCACTTCACTTGCACGTTTGAAGCTGCGGCGTGAAGTCCCGAAATATTGATCCAAATCAACAGAAGGTATGTCCAAGGAAGGACCCTGTCTACGATACCACTGTGATGTTGTCTCTCCCCAATGTTCGAGACCACACTGCCGACGAAAGACAACTTGTGAATCCCAGGAGTCTTCCGTCCTGAGTCGTCCAGATCGTACTCTCACGATAACAATGAATCAATTATGCAAAGATGTACGGTACCCAGGCAAAAACGACTCTGAGGCACTGTGTACAGTAAGTGGAACAAAGAACGCCTTACTGCACAATGCAGCTCGAGACGAGGGGGACCCCAGCGGTGAGACCAAGCCAAGCAGGAGGTAAGCTCTGCGCAACCTGGTCACCGCCGGGAACCTCGTAGAGCTTCTCACACTGGTAAGAGTGCTGAGAATCGAACTAGAGTTTTATATATATATAACTTTATTTCGATAAAAAAATCTTTATTTTCCGATGTTCAGATTCGCTCAGTTCCCGGAAGTGAACTCATAAGAAAATACATCGGGAGAGCTGAGCTGCTGTCAGAGAGGAGTTTACATGCCACTGCGACGCGCAAAAATCTGCTTTCTCAAAATAAAAGCTTAAATATCTTTCAAATTTTCGCAAAACCGACCAAAAGTCACCAATTTGTCCGCCCCGGCCGGGTGGGCCAACTAGCTCCACCCCGCGCCAGAATTCCTCTAGCTCATCGATGACGAAGAGCTCTACGAGGTATGAAACCGTCAACGCGTGTCGAGATGACTGAAACCCGCCGACGGTTCCCTCGAGTCTTTTGATAGTAATATTGCAGCTACGGACCTGAGAATTTAACTGGCAGACGCGGCATAATCTACTACACGTGAGAAAAATACCGGTTCCCAAAACGAATTTCAAAATTTTGCATAGAGTGAAAAAAACCGACCCCATGTTACCACATCCTCTCTTTTGGTCGGGCCGGCCAACTAGCTCCACCCTGCGCCCGAATTCCTCTTAGCTCTTTGCTGAAGAGCTCTACGAGGCATAAGATGGCCAGCGTGAATAAGATCGAATATCACGGGAAAAAATACCAGAGCTCAAACGAATAGTTGAATTTCGAGAACAAAATGTTCAACCGAACAAAAGTCAGCAAAAGGTCCGTCGAGATTTTTCTTGCCAACTGGCGCCGGCGGTAAACCGTCAACCTGGTTTTTGAGTTTGAGTCAGGGCGCGGACAGCTGTGACAGCTGAGCCCTAAGACTCCCAAACGGAGCACAGGGTAGCTGGAGAGGGCAACTCTTATCATCACACTGCCGAGCCACTGAGGCATAGGCAACGGAATAGGATGCAGGAACAAGGAAAAGGATGCAATACAACATGTGAAAATGTAAAGGTGTTGGAGAGCTCCAAGCAAGATGAAGTGAGTCAGCTGCTTGGATGAAAGATGCTACCCAAAATGTGCTCCACGGCCATACAGAGCCGTTGTGCTGCAATCATCTCACAAAACATGACAGAAGCAGAGGCAACCTGGTTACCGCCGGGGACCTCGTAGAGCTCCTAGCCACGCGCCATAAGTCCACGCGTATCTCTGGAGTGCGCACGGTGAAATTTTTCCAAGAATAAAGCGGACACGTACATGTACGAGATGTAGTGCGTCTTTCAGCGCGCGAGAGCGATGCTGCCGCGGCAGCGAACATGTAGGTAGACATGCACAGATGGACAAGCATGCGAAAATACGATCGACGTCAGCAGGCGCGGCAACGCACCGGGCACGAGCGCGCGCACGCACATGCGCGCGCACGCGAATATATACAAAATCTCACGCGGGCACGCACTCACAACCACGCGCGCTCACTCGCGCGCGGGCACCCCCTCACGCACACACACACACACGCACACACACACACACACACGCACACACAAACACACACACACACACACGCACCAACACACACGCACACACACACACACACGCACACACACACACACACACACACACACGCGCGCGCATACAGACACGAACACAGACACAGACACAGACACACCCGCACGCACACGCACACACACACACACACAGACGCGGCCACACACACGCACACACACACACACCTGCCTGCCAGACACACACACACACAAACGCAAACATCTACAGATACAGACGGACCGACGCCTTCGCACTCACAAACCGATCCCCCGCTGCTCAGCGCTCTCATTCCCCCGCGAAATCCTCGCGCCCCCGCGCACCCCGCCCCCCCCCCTTCCCGCCGGCGCTCCGGAGGGGGGAGGCACCGCCCCATGTCGGGGCCGGCCCTCCCTCCACTCCATCCACTCCGCCCTCGCGGAGCGCTGGGGGGGGGGATGGGGGGGGGGGGCGCGGGCGGCGCCTGCACCGCGCGCGCACACACGCACACAAACGCACACACACACACACATACACACACACACGCACGCACACACGCACACACACACACAAACAGACAAACGCAGACACAGCACACACACACACACACACACACACGCGCCCCCACACACACCACCTGCCAGACACGCACACGCACACGCACACACACACGCACACACACACACACACACACACAATCCACAGACACGGACACACTGACGACGTCGCACTTACACACCCATCCCCACACTGGTCAGCGCTCTCCGCCCCCGCCACCCCCCTGCCGCCCCTGCGCGCCCCGCCCCCCCTGCTCTTCCCGCCGGCGCTCCGGAGGGGGGAGGCTGGCTGGCAACGACTCTCACGGGCCTGACGGCCCAGTCGCAGTGTCCGTCTCGGCAGAGACTCTTATTTGCATGATCATGCGAGTCAAAACCGTGCCAAGCACACGGACAGATGACAAGAGCGAAGCTCATGAGATATCATCCGCGTCAAACACGCGGGCAATACACGAGAAACCAAACTCTTATTCATCCGTGTGAGCACAATCTTTCACAATCCACGATCAAGTAAAGTAAGACTCAAACTCACCAAGCAAACGAACAATGTTGTGTACCGTACACTCTGCTGCAGATAGTTCAGCCTGTGTGACTGTGCTCTCTGACGGAATCAACCATGCTTTTTCCCAGACGAGCTGCCAGGACACGGTCGAAAACTTGCCTTCTATCCTGTCGGACCTGGATATGAACGCCGCCTCGAGCCATGCACCACATCCTACTCCATCCTCAGATTTACCGCCATCGAAGGACCCCCTCAATGCGATAGGTGTTATATGTCCACATGTGTGTGTCATGCAAAAAGAGCGCTTCCATTCGTGTGATCTGCCCTCGCGGGCATCATGTGTGAGTCGATCTGCGTGCTCATTTACTTCACGAAACTCATGCTTAAAAGGATCCCTGCCATTCGAAGGTGCCCGAACTCCATAGATCTCCGTCAAACTGCTCATGATGTCAATGATATAGCCTATTCTTTTTCGATACGTGTAGTCAGTTACCGCCCACTTCCCTAGGAGCCAGGATATGATAAGAAGAGAATCCCCACAGATCTCCACTCCAAAACCATGTGTTTTGAAATCCCATTCTGTTGCTTTCATGTTTGTTAGTGCTAAACGTCTGGCGACGATTTCATTCTGGACCTCCTCCTCCTTCCTCCTCCGTTTGCGTGTTGCCTCATTTCCACCCTCCTCTTCCATATCATACACTGCGCGTCTCACTCCTGACCCTTTAGCCTTTGACTGGAACAAACTGAACTTCTCCTCACCAACCGTAGATAGTGCAAACTCTCTCCAGCTTTCAGGCTGGAAATCTCTCCTCCACTGTTCACCCCAATATTTTTCGAGAGGATAGTGCCATGTATGTAGACCCGTCGCGTCAATCCCTCTTTTCCTTTTGCGGTAGCTGCCCTCCTCTGCCCGTTTTCTTGAGTTATACCTGTGCATGATATCCCCGAAATTCTGCCGCCACTCATCACATCGGATTCCGTATGCAAGCATTGCCAACCTTGAGTCCCTCCATGCTCTGTCACTCTGCGGCATATCATGAGGTAGATATTTTGCAAACGACACCACATCTAATGCAAGCAACCACTGGCGATACAAGAATTTTTGCACCAGCGACTGATACCCGTGATCCTGAAAACCTCTCCTACACCGGCTGTACTTCCGATGTGTATACTCGTCCCACGGCCCATCAGGAAGATGTCTCGTTCTCAATATTCTGAGCAAGCATTCTCCCTCAAACACATGAAGCCTCTCAATCGAACTTTCATATGCTGCCACTCCATCTAATCCATGCAATATTGTCGACTGAACAAGCTGCTGATATCTAGAATACTTTTCCCCCAATGGTATACATCTACTGGTATAGAACTTAATGTCAACATAGAAAGCCTGCCTTCCTTTGTCCAATCTGTACGCTACACCCGCATGATATCGAGGAAATATAGCTGGAATACAAACTCCTAGAAGATGAACCTCAGCCCTTCTGCGAAATCTCAACTCACGCTCTGGGTCCTGAAATCATTTGATCACCAAGTCCATGGTCGGAACGATATGTTCATTCTCATCATACTCCAGAGGTTCACCGAAAACTAAATACTCCAGAGACGCCTCTTTCCATCGCATACTGTATTTCTCAAGTGAGTGTGTCATCGCCAGCATCATCTGAGCCAAATCCGACGCCGAGTTCGGCAAGACAACGATGTTATCAGCCCATAAGGCATGATTCAAGTAAATCGACGCTGTTTCGACGCTCTCAGTTTCGCCCCTCGCACTCGCTCGAAACTCGACCCTATACCCCAACTTCTGTTCGTCCCATTTCTCGAACAGTTCCCCCCACATCGCCACGGCAATACAATTAAAGGCAAACGGTCCTTCAGGTCCGCCCGCACGTATACAGCGACCCCAGGACACCTTTGAGAACTGCTCGAAATCGAGATTCTCACACGAGATCTCAACATCACTATAAATCAGGGATTCAATCATCGCATGTTGAATAACATATGGTATACTACAATATGCCATGGCAGAACTGAAGTTAGCAACCGTACAATGATCAAAAGCTTGATAAACATCAGCGAGAGCAACATGTAATTGATCATCTGCGTGCTGATATTTGCTAGCATGTTGACCTAAGTGTTTCAATGCAGTCGTAATCTATGGCCTACGTCCTTTCACAAATCCATACACACCAAATCTACGAAACATCCCCACCTCCTCCATATAATCCTCCGCTAACTTGACCACACACATAGAATAGAGTTTAGATAACGCATTTTGAATACACAGTAGTCTCGTTTCCTTTGCATCCGTGGTGTTATGACTTTTAGGCATCACACTCACTATGATCTCCCCCCAACAATCAGGATACGGAATCTGTCTATGAAACACAGCCTCGAATATCCTTCGCACCTCTCTCAACGTTTTCCACGACAATCGAAGGAGCATCTCTGCAGGCACTCCATCAGTCCCCGTCGCGCGGTTACGCTGCATTCTTCCCCTGCAGCAAAGCACATTCGCCAGCGCGATGGTGCACGGTGGAGCCTCCAGCTCCGCAGCCTGTCTGAGAGACTGCAGCACCTCTAGATTGGCAACACGAGTCTGGGCACACGATACCTTATTCATGAGCATCTGCCAGATAACTTTGTTCCATACCTCTCTATCCTCCACTCCTTCCAAGTTATAGAGACGGTTTCTCCTCCTTTTCCTTGACGGTGGTAATTCATACTCCAAACGAAGACGGCGGTATAGACGGCGATAGCCATTCAAAACTTTTGTGATCTGTTTTCTTTCTGGCCCAGGTGGGGTTCCCCTACGGAGTTCAATCAACCTTTGGAGTCTATAAGGGCGTACAGGCTGTTTAATACCATTGTCATCTCTTGTCTTATATTCCACCCCATCCCGAGCGAAGCTCGATTTAATCTGTCGCGGCAAACAACTGGCCCCCAGAGGATTACCACTTACTGGGGAACACCTGGCATTGTCAACAAACGAGTCCATCGAAGCTCTCGCGATCATCTCATCCGTGAACGTGTGTTGGCTCATATCCCACATAGCTTTTATCACGGGGTTTAGCGGAGTAACGAGGACAATGAACAACAGGGGAACGAACACAAACTTCCAGGAGTTTATGATCACTCAGACGGGATCGCTGAGTCTTCCCTCCTCTATGCAAACGAAAGGATGCCTTACACTCAATAACCTCCCAACCATGAGGAACCAGAACGTAATCTAATACTCGTGGCCGCAACTCTGGTGCTCTAGCAAGGCGACTGTGTGCTCGTGCGTAGCTCTCCCACGTCACTGCACGGTCGCCGAAAGTGTTGGCA
>CAUYUJ010001935.1:0-15000 GCA_963575745.1 Prorocentrum cordatum | reverse complement strand
CGCGGCGGCTTGTCGTCGTCAAACAAAACGGACCCCCCGTCAGGGACGCGGCACAACGTCGTATAGTGACCGGTATGCACTGTTTGCCCATTGTGGTACACAACGCCAACCAGCTGCATCTGGGGAAGCCCATGCAGCCTCAGTTGCTCTTCGACCCACACGGGCTGCCGCGCCTCATGGCCCCTCCTCAATTGAACCACCAAAACGCGCGGCACGCCCGTGAGTCGCGTCTGCTGGTCGTGCCAAACCCGGTCGGCAGCCGCGCGGCAACACGCTGGGCAGCTCTTCTCAACTTGTTCAGGCGCGCAAAAGTCGGAGTACATTTCCGACAACATCATCGGCCCGCCGGGCCGCGCGTGGACCCGCAGCTTCAGAACATCCTCCGCCTAGTACGAGACGGACAAGTGCCCGCACTGACGGCATTTCTGCCGCTTCTCCATCACAAACCCGAACATCCGATCCACGTGCGTCACGCGCATGTTCGTCGCACGAATGCTCTCGGGGTCCCACTGCGCAAAGCGTCCGGCCAACTCCTCTCCGCGGCGCGCAGCCGACATCAGCTTACCCCAATACGCAAACACATCATGCTGCTGCCACTCGTTGTCGAACTCACTGGGCTGCCCGAGGAAAACGTCCTCGCTATCAACATTCGTTCGCCGCCGCACGCTCACGGGTCCGCCCTGCCAGCGTCGCGACACCAACTGAGTGTGCGTGTCCCACATCCCGCAGACGCAGCAACGCCCACTGGCCCTCTCCTCGCAATCGCCCTCCGCGTGCCATCGAAGCCACTCCCAGACGGCAGGCGTCCGCAGCATCAGCTGCGTCACGATGACCACGTAGCAAGAATGCCCAGGCCGCGGCATCCCACGGACGGGCACGCTACTCACGCTGTCCCACGAAGCCGCGCGAATACCATCCACGCGAGGCACGTCCATCTCTCCAGGGCTCGGCGGGGGCTGAGCCGGGCGCTCCGACACGAACAAACTCTGCGGCCCGAACGCCGCGGACACCAGCTCTTCCCGACGGCGCTGTCTTCGGGCTGCCTCGCGTTGCTGCGTTCGCAAGTACGCCTCCCGGTTTCGGTCCTTCGCCTGCTGCCTCGCCAAGGCCGCAGCCTCCCGGCCCTGCTGCAACCGATTCTGGACCTCGGCACCCTCCAGCCGGTGCGACCGATCGCGCGTCGCCTGGAGCGCGAGCCGGCAGCGCTGCGCCAGGGCCCTCATCTTATGCTCGCGAGAACCGAAGCACGCATGGGCACGCACATACCCGAACAGCCCAAAGTGGTCTGCCAAATGGAATTCGCAGCCCTCGAAGAACACTTTCCCCTTCCCTACCAAATGCACCTCCGCCCAAAGCTCCGCCCCGAATATAACCCGGTCCCGTCTCTGGCCGACAGCCCCCCTCTCGCCGAGCTCCGAGTAAAACTTGTTCCCGGGGCAGCCCCAAGAACGACCCTCGTACCAGGTGTCCTTCAAACGCAGCTGCTCCACGGCGGCCTGCACCTGAGGGTCCGCGCTGTTCATGTCGCCCAGAATGGGCAGCCGGTCGCAAACTTCCGCGCAAGTCCTCGTAATCTTCTGAAGTATCGCGTGACGCCGTTCCCATGGCGCACCCGCGGGCAAGTGGACCGCCGCCACGTTCACCCACCCCGCGCCGCCCGCGCCCCCGCCTCCAGGAACTTCGACCCGGCACAGCACGCACGGGTCCTCCCCTGACAAAGCCTTGCCTTCCGCACGCAGACCGCGCCTCACGCACAGGTGCACGTACCCCCTGGACTCGTGCGCATGGGCCACGCCAACCAATTGGAATTCCGCCTCCAGCTCCTTGTACGCCTCCTCGCCCTCGCATTCCTGCAGAGCAACGACATCAACCCCGCGCGCCTGCCTCCAACGGAGCACTTCGCCAGGACCGCCGCGCGCTGGTCGCGGTCGCTCCAGGAGGGCGGCGCCACGGCCGAGCGATGCCCACCAGCGATATTCCACGTGGCAAACGACAACGTCGACGCGCTCTCCAGGCCCTCCTCTTCGCCAGCCTCACCCGCCGCTTCCCCTGGCACAGACGCCCTCGGCAAGCTCGCGCCTGTCGCGGTGGGCGCCGAAGCACCCGCGCGAGGCACGACGCCGAACGCGCCCAGAACGTCGCGGCATTCCTGCTCCGAAAGCAACAACTCCATGACATCCCGCGCCCCCCGCGCGCCGCCGCCCGCCCGGAACGACGCGAACGCGCCCCGCAGCACGCGACACACGTCAGGCACGAAGGACTCCGCCGACGCATCCAGCACGCCCGCATTCGCCAAGCGCCCGACACGGCCCAGCAGAAGCCCGAGCGCGCAGGCGATCCTCTGCGACGGAACACGAACGCGCGGCGCGTCCCCGAACTCCACCGCCGGCGAGCGCCGCCCAGCACTGGCACCGAGCGGCCGCAGCAGTGCGTCGATATTCCGGGCGATTCGCCCTGCCACGTCCTCCCCGCGGGACCGATCGCGCACGCGCACTGCGAGAGACTGAGCTCGCCCGAGCGCCTCCCCCGGCCGACCAGACGTAACACTCACAAACATCCAGTCCTGCGCGACACCAGATCCGCTCAAAGGGTCCACGGCGACGACCATTAGCAACTCCTGCTTGTCACTCACGAACTTCGCATCCCACACGCTCGTCCAATTGTGCGCAATCCGGGCAAAATGCTCCGGGGTCTCCTCCGCACCAACGTGCCGGCCTACCTTTGCCGAAGCCACAGTCATCGGCAGCTCCAACCCCGCGCACAACTGCCTCGCCACCTTCAAGAAAATCTCCAGCGCCTGGCCCTCCAGCCTGCCCTCTGCCAGCGCGCTCTCCGCTCGCACGTTCACGACCCACTTGTCCATGCGCAGCGCGCAGCCACCGCGGACGTCCCCGAACGCGTCCTTCATCCTCTTCGCCGCCTTATCCAAACTCTTATGCAGGCGCGGGGCCACCAGCGCGCCCATGGCCTCCTTCACGGCGCTCATATGCAGCGGGCCCATGCTCGGAGCCACGGAATCGAACACTCGCTCATCCCACGCCCCAGACGCCTCCCACCGCTCCACAATCAAGTCGACCACGCCGCGCAGGAACCCCTCCCTGTCACCCGAACCCGAAGACTCATGCGTCAGGCGCCCGGCAGCAGCCGTCAGACGTTCGCGCAAATCCTCCCGGGACGCACAAGCAGCGAGGGCACCGACATCAACAAGCAGATCCCGCGCGGCGCCCTTCTCCTCCCGCGTCGCGAAGCGCACCCGCCTCCGGTCCAGAAGCCTTTCGGCCACGGCACGGAGGCGCCGCGCCGCGACGTCGTCCTCTCCAGCCTCGACAGCAACGACGCTGTCGAGCTCGGACGCGAACGGCGGCCCCTCCTCACCCCACAGCCAAGTGTCCTCATCCACCACTCTGCCCGCCCCTCTCAACCTCTCCGCTTGAGCCGCGGCAACGGTCTTCAAACGACCCAGCAATGTCTCCGCCGCGCGTTTCTCCTCCTCAGTCCAGCAGTCCGCCTCGCAGTACCCGTATTTCCGCAACGTGCGGGAAGCGCGAGCCTCAGTCGCAACTCGAAGCGTCGCCGCTCCCGGAACGCCGTCGTATGCCTGGCCCTCATGAAGTCCGCATACTCCGGCAGGTCCTCCTCGAACACCAAGTCCCAGGGATGCTTGACGCGCGTCGTGGCGACGAAACCGATCCCTGCAACGGCCGCGGTCTTCGCTGACAGGTGCACGCGGACTTTCGCCAACGTCATCCCCTGCGCCTTCCAGTGCGCGAACGCCCATGCCAGCTGCAACGGGTAGTTCCCGCGCCACACGCCCTCCTCCATGGTGGAAGACACTCTCTGCCTCCAAATGGGCACCCAGTTCCGCCGCTCCTCGTCTCCCGGGAAAAACGACCGCGGCCGACCCTGCCCGTCTGTCCCTAGATCGATATCATCGAACTCGACGAACACGCAGAGGGGCGCCTGCAAATCCGGCCGAGCGCCATTGTGCGGGTCGGCGCCCTCGGGCCACATGTAGCCGCGCAGCGTACCCATCGCCCCGTTCATGAGCCCCGCCTCAACCCAGAGGTTCTGAGTCAACAGCACGCGGGACCCTTCGCAGACGTACAGCTCGTTCTCGAGTCCGCGGAAGTCCTCGGACGCCATCTGGTCTGGCCTAGACTTCTGCTTTTTCTCCTTTTTGTCGTGGTAGGCACGCAACGCCGCGATGGGCTTACCACTCGCAGCGGCTACCTGGTACAACCTCTCCATGTTCACTCTATCGGCGCCACATGCACCCGAGGCCAGATCCTTCCTGCCGTCCATCAGCAGCGGGGCCGTCTCGAAGGCCGCCAGCTCCTCCCTCCCCTCCTTGGTCATTTGCAGCACCGACCTGTTCCGGCGCTTCAACCACGCATGATCCCGCTGCTCCCAAGTGCACTGCGCCATGACTTTCGTGACCTCCAAAAAGCGATCAGCATCCTGCCTGTACTCCGCCTGCCGCTCCTTCGACAGCCCCTCTTTCTCACCGCGCCACCGGTGCACGCGCCGGAGCATGGCCACGTCCTGGAACGCATCGCGCACGAAACTCCCATTATTCACTAACCTGTCCGTGCTCCAGGCGTCGTCGGGGGTCCGCTCTGCCCCCCTGGGCTTGTTCTTCGCAGACCCCCCATACGCGCCCATCCGGTACAGGGGGTCATCGCCGATTGGCGGCGCCTGCTGCGGATCCCCGGCGAGCACGGCATCCTTCCCGCCGAGATACACTGGCCTCGCACCTGCGCCGCACGCTTCGCCGCAACACCAAGAGTATCCTGCACCTTGAACTCGATCTTGCCCAGCATCTGCCGCCCGATCATGCTCATCTCATCCAACCCAACCAACCTCGCCTGACGCAGTCGAGTCTGCGTCTTTTGAAACCGGTCCCCGTCCTTGCGTACCCAAGGGCCGCAATATCCCACCGGCACACCGAACGCCCTGTGCAGGGTGGTCGCGCCATATTTCAACTGGAACGAGGCGCACCCGGTAGGAGCGGCGAGCAAGCAGCAATTCCGCTCCTCCTCATCAATCTCTTCAGGCCCTCGCCGGATTTCGCGTACGCCGCGGCGATCTTGATCCAGCCTCGTCCTCGGGGCAAACTGCCGGACCCTCTTTCGCCTCGCGGCTACGGAACTGCGCACGGTGCGCGATTTCCCCGTGCCGGCCACGCCCGTGACCATCAATCTCAACGGGTCGGCCTCCGAATGGCGCTCGTCCATGACGATGTCGTGGGCGAACTTGTGCCAGGGGTCGAGATTGGCGCGCTCGACGACCTCGGCCCCGTCGCCTACCTTGGCCTTTCCGTACCACTCATCCCGGAGCTTCTCCAGACGCCCTCTCTCGCTCCTCGACACATTGCACGCCTCGTTCAACCAATTGAAGTCCCTGGGGTTCACCCGGACCCCGCCGCGCACCTCATCGCCCGCAACATCCCCGACGCGCACGTCCGCCGCCTGCACAGCAGGGCCTGCCGCGCTGACGCGCTCATCGGCTGGGCGGCGCTCCCACTCGGACACCTCCCCCGCGGCCGCAGCAGACTCAGCGCCCTCCCCCGGCCGCGCCTCGCGTAAGACAGCATCCCGAGCCTCCTCGTTCGGGTCCTCGTCCCCGCGCAGCACGAGTCTGTCCACCAAGTCCTCCACTTCCTCCCCCGACTCCGCCTTCTCGCTGTCTCTGTCATCGTCGCCGCGCCCAGAGCCATCATCGGACGCCTGCCCCCCGGCGCCGCCCGCCGCCTCCTCTGCCCCCGCGCCCCGCCCCTGCTGTCGCGCCCCATGCCGCCTCACCATTTCGCGTCGCGTCCGGCGCAGCAGCTCCCGGTTGCTAGCGACCCCGTCCTCCAGGATGGCGCCGAGCACTTCCTTGTAGAACGGGTTCGCGCGCTCGTACTGCTCCACGACCCACGCCGGAACCCACTGGCGGAGCATGGGGTCAGTGAGCATCTCCCTCATCATATGCCCCCAATACTGATCGCTCTGCCCCCCCCAGGCCCTTCCCCCCGACTTGAGCCAGAGATCTTGCACGCCCAGGAACCGCTCGCTTCCAGCATCCTGGCCAGCACCGCCCGCCAAAGGCTGAACGAACTCCGTGGCCCCAATGCAAGCCGCCGGCACCGGCCGGACGTCCCTCAGCATCTCCTGTTCGATCATGGCCTTGCGGTCCGCGGTCTCCATGTGCCGCCAGTGCGCGATGACGTTCGCCCGCGCGTACGCCTCGTGGCAGGCGTGCTGCACGTTCGCGCACTCCGCGCTATAGCCAGGGGTCACCTGCAGACACACCGCAGGGTTCCCGCGCCTCCGCTTCCCGCGGTACACAGCGTACTTCCAATAGAATTCGAACAACGACACATCGCGCACCTCTTCCACCGAGATGGACTCGTCCCCCCTGGCACGCTGCCGACGCACAAACTCCAGGCGCTTGTCGAACTTGTCCACTTTGCTATCCCAGCGCACAGGCTCGTCATCTGCCTTGTCCCGCAGCGCAGACGCAGGCTTCAGGGCGCGGGCGCCCGTCGTGTTGAGAGTCACGACGGGAAGCATGGACAAAACCATGGGCAGGCGCAACCCCAGCAGCGCCACCTCGCAACAGTGGTAGTCCCGCTCCCCGAGCATCCGAGCAAAGAACTTCTGAATGGAGCGCCGAAGGAGATCAGTCCCTTCGCCCTCTGGGACGTAAGCGCAGACCTCGTTGACGGCGTCGTCGAGCACCTCCTTGATATTCCGCGAGCCCTTGGGCGCCTTCGTCGCGTACTTCGTGACGTACTCCACGACCGCCCACAAGTTCAGAACGGGACGCCAGTCAATGTTCCCCATGTTGGCCAACAGCACGTGCTCCTCGTAACTATTGCAGAGCCTGTCGTTCCGCGGAAACACCGCCTGCCAGTGGCCCTCCCGGCGGCCCTTCTCCATGCGGAAGGGCCGGGGCCCGACGCGGCCCCACCTGTCGCGCGGGAAGTCGTATCGGCAGAACACGCACCCCTCCTTCCCGCGAGCACACGCGTGAACCCCGAGACGCGGCGGCCCCATGCCATGCTTCGTGTGCCGCGCCACCCTGTTCACCAGCGCAGCCACCAGTCGCCGAACGGGATGCACGTCCAACTTCCCCGACGCCTCGGACGCAAAGGCCTCGTCCAGAACCTTCCGCAAGTTCAAGCACTCCGGCGCAGAAGCGGGCACGCAACGCACCGCCCGGCCCTCCGACGTCTCGCGCGCAGCCTCGCCCTCCATCTCCACGTCCACGTCGAAGGCGCCAACCTCGTCGTCCCACGTGTACCTGCACGCGCCCGCGTCGTCGTAGCACGGGTTCCACTCCGAGACCACGTGCCCGAAGAACTCATAGAACCGCTTCTCCAAAACGCTCTGCAGCCCGACGTCCTCATGCTCCAGCTTCAGCACGCCGAAGTCGAGACCAGCACCCCCTAGTCGCTGCCCGCGGGCCCCGTGGGGGACCCCAGCAGGTCTCGACCCCCGAGCAGCACCGGGGCCCTCAACGCCATCACCATCCTGAACATCTTCCGCGGGATCACCCCCCGCCACTTCCTCCGGCGCTGGATCCTCTGGCCCGACGCGCTCGAAAGCAACGTCGGCCTCCGCCCCCTGGCCGCGGGCGCCCTCCTCCCCTTGCACGAGAACCAGCCACCCTCGATCCACCAGGGCGTCGAGCAGCGCAGAAGCCCTGCCGACGAACTCATCCTCGTCGTCGCCCGCGCCATCTTCACTACATGATCCCGAAGCCGCAGAGCCCTCACCCGCAGGAGCCCGCGGCGCACGCTGGCCAGGCCGGCCGGCAACGGCGCGCAGGACCTGCTCCAGGGCAGCGAGGGCAGCACCACGACGCCTCCGCTCCTGCAGGGGCCAGGCCAGCGGTCCTGCCTCAAGCGAGGGCAGGCACGCCGCCACGTCGCTCGCCACGCTCGGCGGAAGCATGTCCCCCTCCCCGTCCACGTCCGCGCGAACCCGCGCAACCGCCGGCCCAGGCAGCCCCACGCTGAACCCGTGGTAATGCAGATTGCCACCCGCGCCACACTCGGCCCGGGCCACGGCCATGTACTTGAACTGCTCCGAGTGGGGCAGCACGGCGGGCATCACCATCCGCATGTTCAGCTCCACCCGCAAGGCCATCATGTAGGCCACCAGGTCCGGGTTGCCCCGCGCGAAACGGAAGCGCTCCTCTCGCCCGTCACCAACCCAATCCCCCAGAGCACGGTCTCCCGCCGCCCGCGCCCCTGGACCTCCCCCCATGCGCTGAATGTCATACGCGGCGTTGTAGAACGGATTCTGCGTCCACTAAATGGACGGATGACGGCCGAGCCCGACGACATCCGGCACAAGCGCGCGCCCTCGCTGAGTCCGGCCCTTTCCCGCCGGCAGATCCAGCTCGCGGAGGAAACGCCTGCCGACCGGCTCGGCGCCGTCCGCCAGAGTGCCCTCGACCCAGGGCGGGTGCCAGGACAGGTGCTGCACGGTGCTCTGCAACTTCTTCGACCCATACGACCAGTGCATGGTGGTCGAGGGCACATCGCGCCCCACGTTCGCGAGCTGGCCCACCAGGATCCGCACGCGGTCCTCGCTCTCCAGGATTTGCCTGAGCCCGCCCTTCGTCATCACACTTGGGCCCTGGACCCCGAGGCCCGCGCGCCTGTACATGGTCCGATACACCCCAAAGCCCTTGCCCCGCGCCTCGTTCAGGAGCAGCACGTTCACCATGGCCCACATCACGCGCTGGCCACGCGGGCCGCCGACGAACTGCCCGGTGCGGTAGCGCATCAGGTGCTGCACCCAGTCCTGCACGGACACCCGCCGGGGACGGTCGTCGAAGAGGTCGCCGATGCCCATGGGAAACTCCAACGGGAACGCCCTCGCGAAACGCCCGATGGCGCGCGCCGGGACCGGGTCCTCGCTCTGTCCGGGCCAGCCGTAAATCAAGCGCTCACCCGTCCGCGCGACTGCCTCGTCCTCGTCAAACTCCGGCAAGTTCTCCTCGACGCACCCCGTGTCCCTATCGCGCGCAGCTGCCACGAACGTTCCCGCCATGGCCAGCTCCAGCATCACCTCGTCCAAGACCGACTCGCGAGAGACGCCGCCCTCCGCGCCGGCGAACTGGCCCTGCACACGGGGTCGCATCCAATCGACAAGGAACTCGACGCGCACGCAGTCCGCCGCCACGCGGTCCCTCTGCACGGACGTCACGGCGTTCTCCTCCCGCGCCGCAGCCAGCAGGCGGCCGAACAGGTCCTCCGTCGTCTCGTCGTCACCAAACTTCAACCCCTCCACCAAGCCCTCCGCCTCCGGCTGCAACCCCGCCCACCATCGCTGCACTGCCCCACCATACTCAAACTGCGCCTTGTCGAGCCACGCACTGAACACGTCGTGATCGACGGCCATGGCTTCATCGTCCACGCCGACGTCGAACTCCCCGTCAGCCGCCGCGTCGGCATCCCCCTCGGCCGCGGCCTCCGCGCCGCCCTCGTCGCCTCCCCGCGCATCGTCGCCCTCGCGGCCAGCAGGCTCGCGCCCGGCGTCGTCGCGGGGCCCGACGAAGTGCACGTCGAAGCCCGCGGCAATGAACTGGCGCGGCGTGACGACGTCGACGCCACAGGGGACGCAATCCCGAGCAATAGCCTCCGCTTCCGTCACGGGCCCAAGCTCCTCCGGCTCCCCGGCCTCGCCCCCCGACGGCAGGACGCCGTCTTCGCTCTCTCTCGGCGCGTAGGACGCGAGGATCTCGTCGTCCGGGAGCACGTCAAACAGGCGCGGGTCGTAGTACTTGTGCATGGGCTCGTCCGCAGTACCCCCCAAGCGCCAGGGCCCATACGTGCCCGCAAACGCACACAACGCCTGGAGCACGTGCCCGCAGTAGCGCCAGCGCACGTGCAGGCCCTCCACGACCTCCTTCCCGAACCCTACATTCCGCCGCAACATCAAGCTGAAGAGCACTTTCCGGGGGTGCCAGGGCAGCACCACCCGCGGCTCCACATGCTCCTGGAGCTCCCTCCCCCTGCCTCCATGATCGTACTCGATGATCACGTCCCCGCTGAGCAGCACCTCCACGACGCGCCCTGGGAAGACCAGGCGCCCGTGCAGGTCCACGCCGAAGCGCTGCCGCTCCTCGTCCGTGCAGCCCGCGGCCATGCGCTCGGGGCGGCGCGGGTCGTCGGGGCGCTCGCCGAGCCCGCGCGCCGAGTTTACGCGGTCCCCCACGCGGAACCCCTTCATGAGCTCGTGGCGCCGCGAGAACCCTGCCACGTCCTGCGGGAACGAGATGATGTTCTTACGGAACTTGCGCAGCCCCGTGCGGGACACCGTGGCCAGGTGCACCTGCATGTGGTCCAGGGCAATGAGCAGGCTCTCCGTGAGCGTAGCCTGGTCGAACAGCTCGCGCAGGTCATCGGACAGGAAGCGGAAGCACGGATCCATGTGGTTCTGCGCGGCACGGAGACCCAGCACCTGATACAGGTCGTCCTCCGTGGCCACGGCCGCGGCCTGCTTGTCCAGGTCCTGCCTGCACCGCATACACATGCCCCTGCACTCCAGAGCGAAGCCGCCCGGCGGGTCGCGCGGCGGCACCTCGTCCCACTCGGCCACCTCCGTGCTGCACGCGGCCAGCCCGTCCCCGCCGCGCCGCAGCAGCAGCATCTCCTCCGCGAGCTGCTCCGGCGGCTCGAAAGCTGGATGGAACGCCGGGAACCGCTCCTGGCACTCGTGGCACGTGAACTTCACCATCCGCGTCAGGATCGCATGCGCCGCCTGCACCGCCCGCACGGACGCGTCGCGCAGCTGCACGTCGTACTTCGCCACGCGCAGCGGCACCGTCTTCAGCGCCAGCAGCATGCACTTCTGGTGAACGTCCCCTGCAGCAACACGCGCTCGTTGGTTTACACGCCCGCCGCAGCGCTCGCGCAAACGCGCCTCCACACGAATCTCCCAATGCTCCGATTCTGGCGCTGATCCAAACACAAACGACTCCGCGACGCCCGGGCCGGCACCTTCCGACGACCTTCCAGGCGCCCATCTGGTCCGAATAACGGCCCGCAAATCATTCCCGTACCGACCGCGCTTCTTCGCTCAGCGCCCACGACCACGACCCGCGCGACCCGCCCCCCGCGCTCCCTGACCGGCCTGCTGCAGCGCGTCGAGCCCCTCCTTCGCAGCGCGCTCGCCCGCGCCGCCCTCGGGCAGTAGCCCCGCCACGCCGGCGTCCTCCTGCAGCTGGCCCACCCAGACGCGCCCGGGATTCTCCCCCTCCTCTGCTCTGCGTTCCCGCGGGCCCAGGCCCCGCCACCACGCCCCCGCCATGTGCGCGGGCTCCGTCCACCCGGCAGGCCGCTCCACAGGCAACACGACCACGTCGTCATCCAGGACCACGTTCGCTGCGAAGCCGGCCGCGACCCGCGACTCGCGCCGCCACAGAGCCTGGAAATCGTCCGCATCGCCCCCGCCCGGCTCATTGCAGCACCGCACCGCCCGCCACTGCGCCCCGCCGCTCTCGGACACGACCGGCGTCTGCAACATGCTACACTCGAAACGCACACGGGGCCACTTCGAGCGACGACGGAAATCCTCCTCCACGGCTACCGCCTCCCAAGACGAACGCTCCGCGCTCGGCCCACGACCGCGCGCGCGATCCTCCAACTCCAGCAGCACGCGCCCGAACCGTCCTGGCCGCCCCGGCTCCATCAGCGCACTCCACAACTTATCGCCGTCCGACCCCTGGATCCGAAAACTACCCCGTTCGCACTGACGGCACGACACCAGGTACTCGCGGACGGCACCGACCAATGCCACCATCCGCTTGTCCTTGAGGTGGGGCACAGACGCAACTGCCCACGCCCGCGCATCCCCACCTCCGGTTCGCGACAATCCCGCGCGGCGCGGCGCGCTCCCGCGCCCTTCCTCGGCCGCTCGCGCCCCCGCCAGGTCTGCCTCCGTCGGCGGCCCAGCACCCGCGAAACGCACCAGCTCCGCATCGAGCGCGCTGCGCACCTCGCGCGGCTGCGGCGCCGCGTCTTCTTCCGAGGCGCACTCATGATCTGACGCAGAACGCTCGTCGTCGCAATCCGAGGCCGATAACTCCGCCATGCCGCCGCAAGCCTCGTCACCACCGCCCTCCTCATCCACGGTTCCGCGGACCGCACCGCCCGCTTCGGCCCATTCTTCGGCGGACGTCTTGCGCTCGAGTCTCCGGCGCCCCCGGCGCGCCTCCGGCACCTCCGCGCCCCCCTCGCCAGCTCGCCCCTCCTCCGCGCCCCCGCGCCCCGCACCGCTCTCAGCGGCCTCTGCCTCGGACGTCTTGCGCCCCAGCCGCCGCTTCCGCGCCGCCGCCACCTCCGCGGCGCCCTCCCCCGCGCGCCCGGCCCCCGCGGCCTCGCGCCCCGCGTCGCCCCCAGCCTCTGCCTCGGACGTCTTGCGCCCCAGCCGCCGCTTCCGCGCCCCGCCGCGCACCGCGGCGGGCTCGGCAGCCTCCGCCTCGGACGTCTTCCGCCCCAGGCGCCGCTTCCGAGCGCCGCCGCGCACCCCCCCCCTACCCCCGCCCTCGTCCGCGCCGCCGCCCTGCTGCATCGCACCCTCCACGGCGTCGCCGCCCCCCCCACCGAGCGCAGCGTCCTGGTCTCTCGACGCACCAGCCGCCGCCGCACACCGATGCGCCGCCCCCCTGCACCACTCCCCCCAATCCAAGTCGGTGTCGCGAACCCTGTTGTACTCATCCCCACGCGCGCGCAGCGCAGGCAGGCAGGAGCAGGCGCCAGCAGTGGCACCGATCGCACTGCGCCCAATTCCGCATAGAACAAGTGCGACGCCCCGTCGTCTGCTCCTCCGCACGCCTCGGGCCCGGCGCCGCCGTCGCCGCCCCCCTGCGGATACTCTCCGGGCGCATGCCCCATTTTCTCGTTCGCGTGCAGCCTGTTCTCCTTCGAACGCGGATCAATGTGCGGAAAGCACTGCGGGCCTGCGCACGGCTTCAGATACTGCTGCTTCATTGGGTACCGCCGGATCTCCTCGCTGGTCAACCGCAACGCCTCCACGCAGTCCTTCTCGCTACATTCCATTTCGGAAGCTTGCAGCTGCCCCAGGTACTTGTTGAAGACCGCCCTGCTGTACCACATGAACACCGTCCCCCCCTGCTGCCCATTGTAGGACTCCCTCTCCGATCCGAACCGAGTAGTTCCCTCCCCGCAGCGATCCTGCAGTGTCCGCACCCCTGCCCCCTTCTCGTATACGAAGCCAGAACGGCCTTTGTCCTTGTTCGTTCTGAGATTGTCATGGACTTGCTTGAGGCACTGCTCGTACTCACTGTTCGTTAACACAAATCGCCCGTGCTCGTCCACCTCACACAAGGACTTCAGCACAGGTTTCATCTTCGACGCCATGTCCCACATCGCGTGCCGCGCGTACCACTGCTTAGATGGCTTGTTCGCCTTGAGCGCGAACTCCTTGAATTTACCCAACGCGCCTGCAGGAATCGGGCCCCTGACGCGCCCGTGCGGGCACCCATATCGAGCACACTTCCCGCACACGTCGCTCCCCGTCTTCGGCCGAAACCCGCACTGCTCTCGCCCCCAGCCCCCCCCCCCACGTCAGCCCTTTGCAGCGGTCCTCGTCCACGTAATCCGGCTGGAACTGCCGGGACTCTGCCTCGGACGCAAGCGCCCCGTCCGCGGCCCCGCGCTTCCGGCGCGCTCTCCGGGCACCGCGCGGACGCGCGGCCGGCCCGCTGCCATCGCTTGCACCATCGTCAGCACCCCCGACGTCCACTGTCACTCCAGGAAGGACAGGCATCTCCTCGCCATCAGAATCGCTCGGCGGCGCCGCGGCCGAAGCCGCGCCCCGAAGAGCGCGCCTCGCAGCCGCTGCCTGCGGTGCGACGGCGTCCGATCGCGCCCGAGCAGCCCCCGCGCCATCCTCTTCCACCGTAACCCCTGGAAGCATCGGCATGTCCTCACCCGAGTCGCTCTCGTCCCCAGACGCACGGCCGCGCGTGGCGACCGCAGCTGCAGGTCGACGAAGCACGGACGCCCCCGCGGCATCGCCCGAATCGGCATCGTCGACGGTGACTCCCGGGATGACTGGCATGTCCTCGCCAGACGACGACGGCGCCCCATCCTCACCGGTCGCGCGTCGCTCCCGCGCTGCAACGCCCGCCATGACGTTCGGGTTCTGCGCACCGCGGAGATGCGCACCTCGCTGGCTTTTCGCGGCGGCCTTCTTTTTCGGCGCACTCCTCTTCGGCGCGCCTGCAATCGACCGCAGCCACGGCGCGGCGCCTGCGTCTCCGAGAGATACGCCAGCGGCCAAGCGACCGTCCACATCAACGACCGTCGCGACATGGCCCTCTGGGTACCGCACAACGCTGCCGATCTCGGCCCCCCCCGCGGAACCCAAAAACCATGCGCCGGAACACTCCCCACGCAGTAAACCATCTGCACTCTCCACCTCATAGACTCGCATCCTCGAACGGCGCACCTCCAGCCAATCCTGCACGATAGCAAAGTTCGCCTTCTCCGCCGCGTCACCGCACGCCCCAGCTCCGGAATCTCTGGCGCACTGCAACTCGAAGAAGCACTCCGCCTGCGCGCGCGCGCCAGCACCCCCACACCGAGCGACACTCAAATGCAGACACTTATTCCGCCACGGCCCCAGGCGATCTCCCGCATCAACAACTCCGAGTCGCCCCGACGCGACGCCACGTCGAAGGCGCCGCCACCACGCGCGGGGCGCGCCAGACCACACAGCAGCACCGAGTCGCCCCACGCGGGAACACACATCGCAGGACAGACCGTCCAGCGCGGCGAAGACACAGGCCACGCGCAGAGCCGCATCGCCAACGCACTGCCCCGCCCTCTGCGACGCCCTCCAGTTAGCGTCCCCCGCGCACTCGTCCGCGCCCCGGCCCGCCCTGGCCCTGGCAGCGCCGATGCCAATGCCGGGGGAGAACCTGCGCGCGCGCACGCGCCGCCCCCCGCACCTCCGCGCGAAGAGCCCACGCAGG
>CAUYUJ010001934.1:87500-95369 GCA_963575745.1 Prorocentrum cordatum | reverse complement strand
CCGCTTTGAGGAGGGGTCGCCCCCATCCGCGTAGCAGTGCACAAAGAGTGCAGATCGGGCCATCAGGCTTGAGGAGGCCTCCAGCGCACACCGCATATCGAGGCGGAGCCTCCCTGCATCCGTGCGGTTGGCACATGGCCTCAATCTTCGGGCGGTCGGATTCGAGGACGCCTCCAGCGACAACCACACGATGAAACTCCGAAGCCATCCATGCATGTAACGCTTGCCAGGCTTTGGGAACGCACGTGCGCGGCGCTACGGCGCGAGCCCAATCTTGCCAAGCACACCGTCCTCCCCCCTTGCAAATCTTGCAGGCTTTTGAGGGGCGGTGTTGAGCATCACTGAGCACCCCTGCATCCATGGCCCTGGGCATCGCTTCACCGATCCCCATCCCCACCGGCGTGGCCTGGGCCCCACTTGGGGATACGGTCGACCCGTATCATAAGGACGCACGGTAAGGATGCAAGGGCCGGGGAAGGCCGCTTCGAAGCCTCTCGAGCGGGGCGCGGCCATCGAAAGTGGCCAAGGCTGGGCCGAGGAGGCGAGGGTGCAACGGTGCCCTCGGGACAATTGCCAATCCGGGCTAAGCGGGTGGACTGTGCAATCGGCCTGTTCCCTGCGGGCGTCGAGCGGCATGTCCCCGACTGGGGCGGCGGGAGGGCGGGGCCGAGATGCCGTTGGTCGATAGTGAGACCCCTTGCTGTAGGTCGCGCGTGTCCTCCTGCAGGCGGATCTTGGACGACAAACTAAGAAGAGCCAACGAATACGCCAGAATAGACAAGAAAAGTCAATTCATCGTCAGCCGTACTTGTTCTGCGCATTCTTGAAAACTCCTCCTGTAGAGGGACATGCCCGACTTAGCTAGCGTTCTTTTTTACACGGCGTGTCGACATTAGGCAGAAGAGGGGGGGGGGTGTCTGGCTCCGGACCTCTGCTCGGTGCGGCGGTTTGGAACCGTGCGTCCTCTGGGGGAGCCGCCACCTGCCCGAAAGAGGCGCCAGAAACTTCCAGGATCTACTCCATGGGGGGGGGAGGGGGGGCGTGGCGGGCCCGCGCCGATCGGAGGAGGAGGAGGAGGCAGCAAGTGGAGGATGTATGGTGAGGAGAAGGAGGAGGAGGAGGAGGAGGGAGGGAGGGAGGGAGGGAGGGAGGGAGGGAGGGAGGAGGAGGATAACAACGATCTCCTACGTAACCCTTGCCCCTGGGAGCGGTGGGGCGCCCGCCGGCCCCCCCTCCCGCGGTGGGTTGAGCAGGGACCGCCCGTCCCGGCATTCCTATAGGCCTACCGCGATATGTTCTTAGAACCCAACACCGTTCTTATAGCAAAAACAATGTTCTCAGAACATAAGCCCGATGCGATAGAACAAGACAGGCCCAGCCAGAAATGCTCGGATCACATCTCGTGGGAACCACAGAAGGTTCTTGGAACATTGTTTGGTGGGCCTATGAGCGCGCCAGGACGCTTCGCCACTGCTTGAGTGAGGCGCCTCTGCCAGGAGGTGGAGTAGTAGTAGTAGTAGTAGTAGTAGTAGTAGTAGTAGTAGTAGTAGTAGTAGTAGTAGTAGTAGTAGTAGTAGTAGTAGTAGTAGTAGTAGTAGTAGTCGTAGTAGTAGTAGTAGTAGTAGTAGGTCGTAGTAGTAGTAGTCGCTAAAGTACTAGCATTTCCGTAGTAGTAGTAGTAAGTAATAATAGTAGTGTAGTATTATTATTAGTAGTAGTAAGTAGTAGTAGTAGTAGTTAGTTATAGTAGTAAGTAGTAGTAATAGTTCGTAGTAGTCGTAGTCGTAGTAGTGTCGGGTCGTAGTAGTAGTAGTAGTAGTAGTATAGTAGTAAGTAGTAGTTAGTAGTATTAGTAGTAGTAGTAGTTAGCAGTATAGTAGGAGGAGAGGAGGAGGAGGAGGAGGAGGGGATGGAGGAGGGAGGGAGGGGAGGGAGGGAGGGAGGGAGGGAGGGAGGGAGGGAGGATAACAACGATCTCCTACGCAACCCTGCTCGAGTGAGGCGCCTCTGCTCGTCGCGTCGCGAGGGGCTGCCCCGGACCCTTTTGCGAAGGCTGGCGGCGCGCCGCCCTTCTCGGGCGGCACTCGGAGCGGGGAGCCGCCCGCCCTGAGGTGAGGAGCTGCTGCTCCGTCGGGCGTGCCCCTCCACGGGAGGAATTCGGAGGCAGAAAAGCCACCACGATAACAACCACCCCGACGCGCGAAAGCCGCTTAGCAAGTGCGCCCAAAGAAGGAATCAAGCATGGCAGGGCTGTTTCGTAAACGCCCAGGGCCCTTTAGTAAACGCCACTTGGTCCGGCCTGGGTGGCTTTTCCTCCCTAATAGGTGAACGTGTTTTTACTCGGCGTTTCGACATTGGGCGGAAAAGGGGGGGAGGGGAGGGGTCTGGCTCCGGACCTCTGCCTAGTGCGACTGTTTGGAACCGTGCGTCCTATGGGGCAGGTACTCCGCTTGCTCGAAACAGGCGCCAGAAACAGCCAAGATCTACTCCAGGGGGGGAGGGGGGGGGTTGGGGCCCGCGCCGATCGGCAAAACAGTCAATACAAAAAACGATCACGTGCCCCTCCGCAGGAGGAGTGCTCAACAATAGTCTGGAGACGGTGTTGTCCACTAGCTTTGGCTATGTTTGGACATTATGCTTAGGCTGTTGCACATATATATATATATATCTATATATACACACATATCGCCCAACCTCTGCCTTTGGGAGGACATGCCCAGCCTAAAGCTTCTGCTCTGCGCGTCGCGGCGGCGGCCCCATATGACCGGGGCCAAACAACACAAACTCGTTCCCTGACTACTCTTTACTATTCTTGACTACTCCTCCTGTAGAGGGACATGCCCGACTTCACGCTACCGCTCGAGATCGAGGCAACGGCGGCTGCCTCCCGCCCGGCCCCCGTCCGGTCCGCATCGGCCCCCAGACCCGGCCCCGGGGCTCATCCTGACGCGGTTTTCTCGGCGGCGCGCAGAAGGGGGTGGAGGGAGGGGGGAAGGTTTCTTAGAAGGAGGCTACTTCTTAGGAGGCGGCGGTCTTACATTATACATAAGGTCCGCGCCTTCTACGAAGCAGGGGTGCTTCTAAGAAGCCTTCCCCCCTCCCCCTACCCCCCTCTGCGCGTGGCCGATTTTCGGCGGCGAGCGATGGGGGGCCTCGCGACGGCCCTAACACAGCCTCTCAAGACTGCCCGCCGACCCGGCACCCCGACGACCGTTCCAAATGTCGGGTGCGGCTGCCCTCGTCGGCCCACCTCGGAGCCCTCAGCGGGCCCCAGCCTCAGAATTGCCTGCGGAGCGCCCGAACACAGTCCCAAGACTCATGTTGCTCCCATCGCCCTTGAGGACCACACTCCAGAAGCAGCCCCGGGCACCCAGAAAAGTATCGAAGCAATGTCGAGCGCGTATCGCCTCTGAGGGCCCGACACGTGAACACCCTCCCTCAGGCTTCGGTGCTTCCTGGGTGCTCGAAAGTCTTGCTGGTGGTCCAGGCGAAAGTAGGCTGGACGCTCCTAAGAGAAGGCCTTCTCAGAGGGCGGCGCGGCTCCTCGGAAGCCCTCGCGCCCGCCTGCGGAGCAGTGTGCAACGTCTTCGGGGGAAGGCCGGGAGGCTCCCGAGCCCTCCGGGCAGGAGCCCGGCAACGTGGCACGAACACCACCAGGGACCACCAGCGCGAGGAGCCAGAGGGGTGGTCCCCCCAGGTGGTGTGGCTCCCCCTCCTCGCTCTAAGACAGCCCCTGTCCCCAGCTCGGGGAGGTCTCGCGGACCTCGCTGCCGGAGGTGCCCCTCCCCCCCTGCTGGTGGTGGTGTTGCCGCTTCTCCTTCTCGCGAGCTGAGAAGGCCTCCTCCTCCTCACCTCCCCCCCATCCTCCTCCTCCTCCTCCTCCTCCTCCTCCTCCTCCTCCTCCTCCTCCTCCTCCTCCTCCTCCTCCTCCTCCCCCTCCTCTTGACCTGGACGTCCGACACGGATACGAACGGGAAAAAAAAGGCACGATGCCCAGCAATCAATGCCGTCCATAACCCACAGCGGCCGCTTTGGGGCAAGTGCCCACTTGTCTCACATGCACCGCGCCCACGGCGACACCGACAGCGAGCACTGTGCACAATGAAACAGGCACTGCTATCGGTCTGCGTGGAGATTCTTTCAGTACCCGCTTCGACCGTACAGATCTGATCGCCAAGACCCCCCAAATCGGGCGTTGGCAGGACTGGGTTTAGTGGGACCTGGTTTAGTGATGTGTACTGGGGGACGCCCCCCCCGCCCCACTCCACCAACTGGAACTGCCGTCACCAGAAAAAAACACCAACTACGGCAGACACGGCTTAGTGATTCTGGCTCGGGGATGGACAGACCTCCCTTTCGTAAAATGTGGTTTAGTGAAAACGACCTGAGGCCCAAACCTGGCGGGCGCGCGCCTGGAAAATGACGGCCGCGGCGCCCCCTCGAGCACCGCACACGGACAATTCACTGATCGACGTGTCACTGTTGGGGGTTCTGTCCACCCCCGACTGGTCAATTTCGGGGCTCCAGGGCCCTACTCCTAACCAGGTCCCCTTGCCTGGGGTCCTGCTATACCCGACCCCCGAGCAGAGGTGGGCCGGCGCGGACCGGCGCGGTGCGCTCCGGCGTGCTCGCCGCCGCGGCCGCGGCGCAGCTGGCGGCCAGGAACGCCACGGAGGTCACGCGGCACTGGGAGGCCACGGGCGGCGTCGTCGTGGTCATCGAGGTCGTGGCGGTCGTGGTCGTCGGGGTCGAAGTCGTGGTGGTCTGCGGGGTCGACGTCGACAATGTCGTCGTCGTCGTCGTCGTCGTCGTCGTCGTCGTCGTCGTCGTCGTCGTCGTCGTCGTCGTCGTCATCGTCGTCGTCGTCCTGGGGGTCGTCCTCGAAGCCGTGGTCGTGGACGTCGTCCCTTTGGTCGTGCTCGTGGTCGTGGTAGTCGTCGTCTGTGGGGGGTGGGTGAAGGAGGACGATTCGACTGAATCAGCTCAGCGATGTTGCCGGCAAATGGCCGACTGGACAAGGTTAGCCACAGCACGGCCGAACGGAAGTATAACTCTCAGACACTCGGATAGGGCGAGGCCCTCCCCATCCGCCCCCCTCACCCTCAAGCTCGTCATCCCCCTTCTTTCGTCCTCCTCAACATTATCCTTGCCCCCCTTCTCCTCACCCGCCCCTCCCCAGCTCCTCCTCCCGAGCTCTCCTCCTCCTCCTCCTCCTCATTCTCCTCCTCCTCCTCCTCCTCCTCCTCCTCCTCCTCCTCCTCCTCCTCCTCCTCCTCCTCCCCCTCCTCATCTCTCTTCCTCCTCCCCGTCCTCTCCTCATCCCCTCATCTCTCGCCCACGCCTCCTCTCCCCCCCATCCTCGTCACCTTCCTGTTCCTCCTCCTGTTGCTGCTCCTCCTCCTCCTCCTCCTCCTCCTCCTCCTCCTCCACTGCAGATGCCCAAAAGGCACCGATACCGCTACTCCCCGGACCTCTCCCTGAGTGCGTTCTGACTAATACTTCGAGGCGAATCCAGCGGTGGCGACGAGGGCCTCCAAGGAGGCCCGAAGAGGGGAACACGGGCGAAGGGTACAGGTATAGGTACCTTTTCCTCCTCCGATCCACCCCTTGGCCAGCGGCAGCGACGCCCGTCGCGCGCCTGTTGGCCGAACAGGCGCAACGCCAGGGGGGGAGGGGTCTCCTGCGGGCACTGGAACGAGACCTGCTGGCCGGGCGACGCCTGGATCGCCCTCGTCGCCAGGGAGGTCACCGGGGAGACGTAGACCTGGAGAGGCGGCACGGGCAAGGGATACGAAAGGAGATCTCGTCATAGGGTGGCGGGGGAGGAGGGAGCAGGAGGACTAGAAGGAAGGGCGCGAGCAATGATGGTTCCGATGGTGATGAGGAGAAGAAGCTTCCAGAGGAGGAGCAGGGGGAGAAGATGGGAAGACGATCAGGACCGGGCTCACATGCAACAGGGTGGCGGTGAGCAGGAGGAGGAGCAAGAGACCGACGAGGACGATTCCGAGGAGGATGGGGGCCGACAGCGGGGAGAGAGAGCAGTAGAGGGCGGGAAGAGCGCGAGGGGGACAGGGGACGAGGCTGGAGGGAGCAGGAGGGCCCCGGAGGGAAGAGGCAGCACAAATCTTAAATGTCGGGCAGATCCTCCTACAGGGGGATTTTGGAAGAAATAAGCAAGAATACTCAGAACGTACTCCGACATGGTAGGAAAATGCTCGAACACTCTTCCCCAGACTAGCGCTCGTCTATTTTTGAATCTTCCTCCTGTGTCGGGGATCTTCTGACCCGGGTCAATCCAGACCCGGGTCAGACAGGCCTTGCGGAAACCTGCAGCTCCTGCAAAATCCTGCGCCCAGACCCGGGTCAATGCGCAGGATCCTGCCAAATCCTGCAGGATCCTGCACCCAGACCCGGGTCAGTGCGACCCTGGCCCTGCAGGACCCTGCAAGATCCGGCGCTCTGGCTGATCCCCGTTTTGACCACGGACCGACCGTCCCGGCATTCCTATAGTCCTGCCACGAAATGTTCTTAGAACCCCAAAGTGCTCGAAGAACAAACACAACGTTCTTAGAACATAAACCCGATGTGTTAAAACGAGGCAGACTCCGCCAGACATGTTCTAATAACACTTCGTGTGTGTTATATATATATATACGTATATCAAACATTTCCAAAAATATAAAAAAAAGGTTCTTAGAACATTGCTTGGTAGGGCTATAGGCATGCCAGGACGCTTCGCCACTGCTGGACCCTTTGCGCTGACGCCCGTCGCAAGGCTCCCGCACTGTGGCGGGGACGCGCCCGCCTTGGCACAAACAACATCCCTGTGGGCGGCGCGCCGCCTCTCCGTTGCGGCACGGGCGGCGCGCGGCACAGCCCGGGCGGGCGGCCCGCCTGCCACGCCCCCCCCCCCCCCCCGCGCCCACGGCTGGCGCCCCCCCCGCGCGGCCGCAGGCAGAAAACTGCGAGACGGAGGGAGAAGAGCACGCGCCACGAGCAGAAGCTCGTGGCCAGCAGTCGAGACCGCTGGCGAGGAGGGGCATCCTTACCCAAGGGTGCCCCTTGCATCCCTGCCCCCTCGGACCATCCTGAGGCCCTGTCGGTTGCCAGACCCGCTCGAGAAGCTTCGACATGGGCGCCCAGGGGGCCTGCATCCTTTTTACCGCGGATCCTTACTCTCATCGAAGACGAACAAAAAGCGCCACGAGCAGAAACTTTCGGCGCTCCGCGCGGACTTCTCGGATCTGCGCTGGACCCCCCGTCCCTGGCGCGCGGGGCGCGCCAGGGACGGCGCTGGAGGCGACGCGGGAAGGGGGCGGCGTGGATCCAAGGAATCCGTGCCAAGCGCCGAAAGCTTATGCTTATGGAGTTGTTTCTTCTTCGATGAGAATAAGGATCCGCGATGAAAAGGATGCAGGCCCCCTGGACGCCCATGTCGAAGCTTCTCGAGCGGGGCTGGTAATCGAAAAGGCTTCAGGATGGACCGAGGGGGCAATGATGCAAGTGTACCCTTGGGGAGGATGCCCATCCTCGCTATCGGTCTCGACTGTTGGCCACACCCGTCAACGCGCGTCCGCCTTGCGATCAAAACTTTCGACCCCACTGCCATGAGGGAAACAAGTCCCGAGGAGATAAGACGAAGCCAGGACAGGGACAGCATCGGACAAAGACAAATCGGGGATCTCTGAGATCCGGCGGCTCTGGAAGATGTATCGGGCGCCGTGGCCTTCTCAGAGCGTGCCGGAACGCTCTGAGAGCAGACCAGCACGCTCTAGATCGATGTGACCCCGTCGTAGCCCCGCCCGACCTGCCATCGCTCGTGTGCCCGTCCCCCCCGCACTTGCTCGGCTCCGCGCGCGGGTTTGCTCG
>CAUYUJ010001934.1:57500-85000 GCA_963575745.1 Prorocentrum cordatum | reverse complement strand
TTCCTCCTCCTCCTCCTCCTCCTCCTGCTCCTACTCCTCCTCCTCCTCCTCAAACTCCTCGTCCTCCTCCTCCTCGTAGGAGGGCCCAAGGTAAGGCGGAACAGCAGCAGGGCGGATGAGGATGAGCATGAGGAGGAGGAGGAGGAGGAGGAGTAGGAGGAGGAGGAGGAGGAGGAGGAGGAGGTGAGAGGTACAAGACCGAACAGGGGCAGTGGGGGCGGAGGAGGAGGAGGGCTCGTCCGAACCCCCGCTCCTGCTCCGCCTCGCAGCTCCCGCCTCCTGCTCCCTCGCCCTGCCTGCCGCCGGTGCATCCACCGCACGCTGCTCGCGCGCACGCCGGCGCGTCAAACCCTCCGAAGGGCGCCGACACACAGGGCAGCACCACCCGGGAGCAGAGAGGCGAGCAGGGGCGAGCAGAGGGCGCGGTAGCGAGCGAGAAGAGGGAGCAGAGGGGCGGGTGGCGAGGCGAGCTGCCATCGAGACGGGGACATCTGGAGCAGTCCATGATGATGATGATGCCGATGATGATGATGCTGATGATGATGCTGATGATGATAATGATAATGATGATGATGCTGATGATGATGATGCTGCTGTTGATGATGAGGATCATCAGCATCCTCATCATCATCAGCATCGTCATTATCATCATCATCGTCATCATGATCACCATGATCATCATGATTATGATCATGGTCATGGGAGCGCTTACGCGAAAGCTTAGGCGGGCAGCTTACGCGCCAGCGTCGGCCAAGACGACCAGGTTTTCTTGCGTCGCTCGATTGACCTTGAAAGGTCTTCAGAACACCCCCCCAGTAAGGGGGTAACAAAATGATTGTTTCGGCGGCCGGGTTAACTAATCACTCTTTCCGCGGCAACTACCGCGCAACAACGACAACGACGACGACAGCTACGACTACGATGAGAAGGAGGTGGAGGAGGAGGTAGAGGAGGAGGAGGAGGAGGAGGCGGAGGTTTTAGAACCAGTCCTATTCACCGCCAGGAGAGAAGGGGATGGGGACCAAATGAAAAGACCTTTAGCGGTTATCGTGTTGGGAGGAAGGGGCTGGGAATATACAGGGCACGACTGTGCAACCAACAGATTCAGCATACGTGGTCACATAGACGATGGCTGTCATGCCTCCCCGCCCCATCCTCCCGGCCCGACGGTTGGCGTTCCGAGCCTCCTCCGACATTTCTCGCCCTCCGTCTCCTCCCGGTCAACCCCCCCTCCTGCCACCAACGGCGATTACATCCGTACCCGCGCCCTCGCGGTCTGGACTCCCCGAGGGGCGCCATCCTGCGCACACGCGGTCTCGGCGGGGGACAAACCTCCGTTTAGTAGACCTCCCCTCAGTGCAACCGGCCTGGACCCGCAAAAACGACGGGCCTGGACCCGCAGAAACGACGCCCGCGAAGCCCTCTCGCGAACCGAGAACGGCCTATTCCTCGATCGACGTGTCAGGGTAGGAGGTCCATCAGACTCCGACTAACAGACCACCCTCCAATTAGATCAAATTACACCAGAGAAAAACCCCAATCAGTGCACGGCTTTCGCTGAGGAGATCGACCGGGACCCCGGGAGCCCTGGAACCCAAAACCCACCGAAATCGGCCCAGAACCAATAACCAAGAACCCGGGAACCCATCACCTGGAACCCAGCCTGCTGCCAAAATCGGCGGGAAACTTGCGCCGAATCTCTCAACCTCCGACGGTCGCACGGGACACGCTCCGCGCGAGGCCTCCGCGAGCGAAGTGAACCCCACCCTCCCCCTCAGAAATCGTGGGGGGTAGGGGTAGGGTTCGCATGTGGCCCCCTATTTAGGTCGGACGAGTGCCCCTACAGGGGGATTTTCGACGAACCATTTAAAACATCCCCAAAAAATGCTCCAACAAGGACAAAGGATACTCAAAAACATACCGTCCCCAGACTATGTTTGGATCATTTCTGCATCATTTTGAAATTATTTTTCATTTTTCGTCGGAAATCCACCTTTAAGGGGGACAGGCCCGACTGAAGGTTAGGTCGGGCGTGTCCTCCCAGAGGCTGGTTGTGGACGAAAATCAGAGAGAGAGAGTCAACAGCAGCAGTCAACAAGAGTCTGACATAGCAAGCAGACAAAACCGTCTCCAGGCGACTTGCTCTCTATTCTTGAAGACTCCTCCTGCACGCGCGGGGGCACGCCCGACGGAACGTCGGGGGGGGGGAGCCGGCTCGATGGGGGTGAAGCAGCGACCCGCCAGCGGCGCGGCAGCGCCGAACGATGGGCGATGGGCCCCCGATGTAGGAGAGAGGAGGAGCAGAGAGGAGGAGAAGGAGGGAGGAGGAGGAGGAGGAGGAGGAGGAGGGAGGAGGAGGAGGAGGAGGAGGAGGAGGGAGGAGAGGAGGAAGATGGAGGTAGGAGGAGGAGGAGAAGGAGATGGAGGAGGAGGGAGAGGCGGGAAACAGAGGAGGGAGGAGGATGGGTCCACCACAGCGGACGGGGGCGCCCGAGGTCCCCCGGGGGGGCGAACGGGATCCGGGGGACCCCCCCCCGCGAGCCTAGACCCCCCCCCCGCTTCGCTCGGCTGCGCGCAGGAGTGGCCTCTGGGTAAGAGTGGCCTCTGGTTGACTACCTACCAGACCACCCCAACCCAACCCGAAGACCTGAATTTGACCCGAATTTCGGGTTGGGGGGGGTACGGATACCATGTTTTTTTCAGCGTTCCCCGACCCCCCCCCCACTGGAAATCGAGGATAAATTTGGGCCTTCGGGTTGGGTTGGGGTGGTTTGGTGGGTGGTGACTGGTGCGGGGCTTTGGGGGGGCCGCGGGGGGGCCAAACACAGGCGCGCACGGCGCTGCTATCGCACCGCGTTCGGT
The DNA here is from genome assembly GCA_963575745.1 of Prorocentrum cordatum. Taxonomy (NCBI): domain Eukaryota; class Dinophyceae; order Prorocentrales; family Prorocentraceae; genus Prorocentrum; species Prorocentrum cordatum. Next base: position 82,138 of record CAUYUJ010001934.1, on the reverse strand, counting down.
CGGCGATTCGGGGGCCCCGCTGGGCCCGCACCAGAGGTCACTCCGGCGAAGGGTCACTCTTACGTGTAGTCGATTAACGTTGCCCCCAACCTTCTCTGAGAAGGGACCGAGCACCCCGGCGTCCCCATAGGCCTACCACGATACGTCCTTAGAACGAGCAAAGTGTTCTAATAGCAGGCGCAATATTCTTAGAACATGGTGCAAATGAGACAAACCAAGACGGCCTCAGCCAGGAATGCTCTGATCACAGTCTTCGGCGGGCCTGCAAGCCAGGACGCCTCGCCGCTGCTGGACTTCTCCTCCAGACAGGACGCCTCGCCGCTGCTTGACTTCTCCGCCTCCTCCTCCTCCTCCTCCTCCTCCTCCTCCTCCTCCTCCCGCCAAAGACCTCGCCGGCGTCACCGTACTCGAAGGCCCCGTAGGCGCCGTCCACGTCCAGGCAGAGCCTGTAGCTGGCACCGACCTGAGGGGGTCAGGACCACCACAGGCCGCGAGCGTCGGATCTTCATGCACACCCGCTGTTGCTCCTGCATCTGATCATACATTCGGCGAACTTGAGCGTCTTGGCCGTAGCGGTCGAGTGGGGCATCGCGATAAAAAAATGGAAAACGCCGACTCAGGCTGTGGTAACAGGTGAAGGCTGCTGTTAGAGAGGACGTAAGAGATGTAGACAGAAATTGTGAAATGTCAGGTGCCCATGTGGGCGCAGAGTTCCTGCTCCTATTCCTTCTGCTTTTCCTCGTCGTCCTGCTGCTGCTCCTCCTGCCCTCGCCCTCCTCCTCTCCCCCTCCCCCTCCTCCTCCTCATTCGCCTCATAGTCCTCCGCCCCTTCCTTCTTCTCCTCCCTCTCCTCCTCCTTCTCCTCCCACTCCTCCTCGTTAACCTCCTCACCCTCCCCATCATCCTTCAATGCTCGCCCTCCTCCTCGTTCCATGCTCGTCCTCCTCCTCCTCCTCCTCCGACTTGACCGTCGACGCTGCTGGCATGTCTGCCCTCCTGTCACTGGTGCCGTCCCCCTCCTCCTCTCCTCCTCCTCCTCCTCCTCCTCCTCCTCCTCCTCCTCCTCCTCCCTCCTCCTCCTCCTCCTCCTCCTCCTCCTCCTCCTCCTCCCCCTCCTCCTCCTCCCCCTCCTCCTCCTCCTCCTCCTCCTCTCCTCCTCCTCCTCCTCCTCCTCCTCCTCCTCCTCCCTCCTCCTCCTCCCTCCTCCTCCTCCTCCTCCTCCTCCTCCGCCTCCTCCTCCTCCTCCCTCCTCCTCCTCCTCCTCCTCCTCCTCCTCCTCCTCCTCCTCCTCCTCCTCCTCCTCCCTCCTCCTCCTCCTCCTCCTCGCTCCTCCTCCTCCTCCTCCTCCCCCTCTCTTCCCACCCGTCCTCCTGCTGCTTGCTTCCTCCGCGCCCGGCGCTCACCCAGAGAAGCGTGCGTCACGCGCCGGCGTCCGCCCTGCCATGCTGCGAGCCAGGTGTTGGTTGTTACCCCTCCCGAAACACGCACTGCACGCCGACGCCAATCCTCCTCCTTTCGCTTCTTCCGCCGCCTCCTCCTCCTATCCCTCCCCTCCTCCTCCTCCTCCCTCCCTCCTCCTCCTTTCCCTCCTCCTCCTCCTCCTCCTCTTCTTCTCCTCCTCCTCCTCCTCCTCCTCCTCCCTCCTCCTCCTCCTCCTCCTCCTCCTCCTCCTCCTCCTCCTCTCCTCCTCCTCCTCCTCCTCCCTCCTCCTCCTCCTCCTCCTCCTCCCTCTCATCCTCCTCCTCCCCCCCCCTCCTCCTCCTCCTCCTCCTCCTCCTCCTCCTCCTCCTCCTGCTTATCCTCCTCCTCCTCCTCCTCCTCCTCCTCCTCCTCCTCCTCCTCCTCCTCCTCCTCCCCTGTTTGTGTTCGCCCTCGCACTGCTTCGCCTGGCGCGCACTTGCGACACGAGCCGACACCGTAACCGATGTATCCCGGCCGGGGGCACCGCATCTCCATCCCACATGAGTACGGCATCAGTTATGCCGATGCGCAGTCGAGGCGCCTGGCTACTCTCTCTCGCTCTCTCTCAATCTCCGACGCCGACGAGTGCACAAGACGATATCTGATGGACTATTCTAGACCTTCTTTGCCCAGCGATTTAGCAACATACGCATTTCCTGCCACGCGTGCTCGGGATTGCCTCATGAAAGGAATCGTCTTGACCCAACGGCCATCATCAACATTTGCACATCTGACTGTACATCCCCCTGGAATGAGGACAAAGATGGTATCTCTCTCCTCTCCCGTCGCATCCCGCTCAGCTTGCCCCCATTTGCTGCTCCCTGGAAGGGAAGCGCGAATTCGGAACCCACTTCTCCCCAGGCATGTTCTTCAGAAGGGGCGCTCCTCTGTTCTTCACATCTCAGACCTTCCCGAGGAAGTGGAACCTGGCCCAGGGTGCCCTCATCTTCTCGGGCCATCTTGAGCCACTGTGGGCCCCTGTGGCTCGCGAGGGGCGCTCTGGAGGCCATGTGTGGGAGGCAACCATGGGGGGGCCTGGCACAGGGGAGTATGCAGCGACTTGGAATCGGCGATACATCGCCGGTAGATCGGCGATAGGCCCCCGATAGTGAATCCGCACCTTCCTGGGCAGGTTGGGGCTTTCGGGCCCCGATCGGCGATCAATGGGCGCTTGGGGTCCCTGCATCCCCCCGTATGCCTATCCCCCCCTATCGTTGCCCCTGAGTGTGGCCCTCCCTGGAACAAGCTGGAGCCAATGTGGATCAGGCTCAGGACCACCTTTCTGGCAACACCTCAGCACCCGACCCTCGCCCCGGGCAGCAACAGCCGATAGGGCTCGGGCCTGCAGCGACTGGGCCTCCACCCGGAGCGTCGTGAGCGCGCCCGCGGCGTCGACGAGCGCCAGCGGGGCGACGCTGCTGCCGTTGCCTGAGGATGTCGCGGGCCGTGTTTACAACGGCGACTTGGACGTGGCCCGCCCTGGACCGCCCCCTCGCTCGATCCGCGCTGCCCGCTTGCGGAGGGAGAGCGGCAGAAGGCAGAAGCCAGGCGAGCTCGCGCCACATCGGACAGCCAATCCCTCCCTCCCGTCCCTTCTGGTTGCGCGGATGCTTCTCTCTCCGCGGGCGCGTGTCGTGGCCGATCTGGAACTGCACAGAGAAACCCCGCTGCGCTGGACCTGTGGGAGCGGTGGGACCTGCGAGACCTGCGAGACCCGCGAGACCTGTGGGGCCCCGGCGGAACCCATGGGACCTGGGGTGCATCAGTGGGACCTCAGTCGTCGGACCTGTGGGGCGTGCGACACCAAGGGGACCTGTGGGACCTGCGGGACGTGTCGGACCGGTGAAAGTTGTGGGACATGCGAGACCTGCGACACTCTGTTGGACCTGTGGAATGGGACCTGTGGAACCTGGCGGACGCGTAGTGCCCGCGGGAGCTGTGGGTGGGACCCGGGGGGCCTGCGAGACCTGCGAGACCTGAGAGACCTGCGAGGCGGCCCGTGGGACCCAGAAGAGCGGCCCAGGCTGAGGCGAGAGCGCCAGTATGCACGACGGGAGCACAGCGCCGATCCGAAAATGAGGCCCCCGACGCAGCGAGAGCACCAATTCTGAAAAACCCTGAAAACACTCGGGTTGCAAGCCGTGCGAAAAAGTCAGTTTGCGCGACTCCTGTGTACAAAAACCATACGCGGAGGGGGTAGCACTCTCAGGTCATGCTCGGGGGACGCAGGGGAGTAGTTTCCATATCCACTAGCTATAGAGCGCGAGGAGAAGAGGAGAAAGATGGATGATGAGGGAAGGAGAGATGGGACTTGATTGCTGGGAACGGGTACAAGGCCAGGTGATCCAAGATATCAGCCCAAATCAGTGGCTCCAGATATGGCCGCCCTTACTCTCTAGTGGGATATTGCTATTCTTAGTATTCTTCATCGATCCATTCCCTCCCTCAAAACCAAACGTCGCGACCAAAATCCAGCGAACCGCGAATAAAACGGGGACTCTTCGATGCAGGACGACGAAGCTCTGGTGGACTCCTCGCCCAGGGCGCCTTCCTCTGGACGAGGTCGGCCTCCACGAGCCCAGGCTCATCAGGATATGGGTGCGAGGAGACCATGGGGAGGACGGGGATGAGGATGTGGATGAGGATAGGGACGATGCTGCTAATGCTGATGATGCTGACGATGACGATGATGCTGACGATGATGATGATGATGATGATGATGATGATGATGATGATGATGATGATGATGATGATGATGATGACGATGACGATGACGATGATGATGATGATGATGATGATGATGATGGTGATGGTGATGATGAAGATGATGATGATGATGCTGATGGTGATGATGATGCTGATGATGATGATGATGATGATGATGAAGATGCTGATGCTGACGATGATGCTGCCAATGATGATGATGATGATGACGATGATAATGATGATCCTGATGAGTGTTGTTGATGATGGTGGTGATGATGATGCTGCCGATGATCATGATGATAATGGAGATGAGCAGGAGGAGGATTTGAGGAGACAAGGATGAGGAGGATGATGCTGAGAAGTGATGGCGAGGATTATGCTGCCGCTGCTGCTGAGGAGGAGGAGGAGGAGGAGGAGGAGGAGGAAGCGGGAGAGGAGGAGGATGAGGAGAAGGAGGAGGATAAGGAATGCGAAGAGAAGGCGAGGATGCGGGCCTGCGCCGCCGCACGGCGCCGCTCTCAGCAGCTGCACCTGGGGAGGTCCGCGGCGTGCCCATCGATCAAATATTCTGCCTCGCGCCCTCCCTCTCCTAAGGTTAAGTCGGGCGTGTCCCCCTACAGGGGGATTTTGGGCGACAAATAAAAGTTATTCAAACAATATTCTGAAATGGTCAAAAAGAAATCAAACAATCGTCCCCGGTCTATTTTTTGACTACTTTTGAATATTCCCCATGTAGAGGTAGGGACAGGCCCGACTTGATCCAAAGGGGAGGAGTCGAAGATGCGGAAGGATGTGGACGGGGCCTGTGCTTCCCGAAGAAGAAGAAGAGGGAGGAGGAAGGAGGCGGAGGCGGGGCTTCCGGAGGAAAGGGGGCGGAAGGAGGCGGAGAGGGAAATGGACCTTCTTCTCGCGCACAGAGAAAGAACGTTGTGGCCTCCGGGGATATTCTGAAAGTGCTCCGGAGGTGCGGGGGGCGACTTGTGCCCACTCTGACCCCTGCCTCGAAGAAGGGAAGGAAAAGGGGGGGACCAGGATGGGGCGGGCGAGGGGGGGGTGGGGGGACGGTTGACGCGCCGGTGTGGGGGAGGAAAGGCAAGGGAGGGGGAGCGGAAGGATCACCTGGAAGGATCACCTGACACGTACCAATGTACGAGGGGGGGGGCGAGAGGAGGGGGGACAAGGGCAGGAGGAGGAAGGGGGGGCCAGCGGGGAAGAGAGACGGCGGGGGGCGAGGGGGGACTTTTTGTCAGCGGCCGCAGGCGAGCGCGCCAGCGGCGAGTCCAGTCAAAGCGGGGCACGCAGCGACAAATTCACCTAAAGCAACGGCGAGGGGGGGCGCGGAGGCTCGCAGAAAAGGCGAGCCCAGGCTACGGCAGCTCAAGATCGGTCCCTGGACCCCATCCCAGGGCCCAATCGCACGAGCTTTCCGAGCTGCGCCCAGCCGCGGCGACGAGGGGGCGCCCCGAAGCCAACTGGCGTTGCTTCAACTCGGCACCCACTCAGAGGAGGAGGCGGCGGAGGAGGACGAGGAGGATGAGGAGGAGGAAGAGGAGGAGGAGGAGGAGGAGGAGGAGGCGGGGATTTGTTGCGGCTGCACGGCAAAAAGTGACCCGAGGCAAGAGTGACCGTTCGTGCGCGGACTCAGGAGGCGCAAGGTGGCCAAACCCAGGCGCGCGCAAGCCGCCGCTGCCGCAGCGCGCTCAGCTCTCGCGGGGACCCCCGTCACTCCGGGGAAGGGCCACTCTTACGCGCAGTCGACTGGTGGGCGAGGGAGGGCCGGAGCTTGGCGGGCGCGGGCGGCGGATCTCCCGGGCGCCGTGGTCGCCGCCGAGCACGCGGGGCACGGCAGGCGCAGCAGCTGCGCCGCCTTCGGCTGCAGCACCAGCGGGCCCGCCCCGAGCAGGGGCGCGGCCTCCGGCGCCAGGCCGATCCACGGGTGCTGGTCGCCCCGCCTCCTCCGACTCCTCCTCCTGCTCCTCCTCCTCCTCCTCCTCCTCCTCTGACTCCTTCTCCTCCGCCTCCTCCTCCTTCTCTTTCTCTTTCTCATTCTCTTTCTCTTTCTCTTGCTCTTTATCCTCCTCCTCCTCCTCCTCCTCCTACTCCTCCTCCTCCACCTCTTCAATCTACTTCTCCTCCTCCTCCTACTTCTCCTCCTCCTCCTCTTCCTCCTCCTCCTCCTCTTCCGCCGCCTCCTCCCCCACCTCTGAAACCTCCACCCCTCCTCCTGCTCCTCCTGCTCCTCCTCCTCATCAGCCTCCTCCTCTCCTCCTCCTCCTCCTCCTCCTCCTCCGCCTCCTCTTCCTCCTCCTCTTTCTGCTCCTCATGCTCTTCCTCCTCCTCCTGCTCCTCCTCCTCCTCCTCCTCCACCTATTCATCCTCCTCCTCAACCTCAACCTCCTCCTCCTCCTCATACCCCTCCTCCTCCTGATCCTCCTCCTCAACCTCCACCTCCTCCTCCTCCTGCTCCTCCACCTCCTCCTCCTCTCCCATCTCTACCTCCTCCCCCTCTCCTCCTCAGCCTCCTCCTCCCTCCTCCTCCTCCTCTCCTGCTCCTGGTCCTCCTCCTCCCTCTCCCATATCTACCTCCTCCCCCTCCTCCTCCTCCTCACAGCCTCTCCTCCTCCTCCTCCTCCTCCAGCTCCACCTCCTCCTCCTCTCCCATCCCTACCTCCTCCCACTCCTCCTCCTCAGCCTCCTTCTCCTCCTCCTCTCCTCCTCCTCCTCCGCCTCCTCCTCCTCCTCCTCCACCTCGTCCTCCTCTCCCACCTCTACCTCCTCCCTCCCCTCCTCCTCCTGGCCCCCCTCCCCCTCCCCTGCCTCCTACTCCCCCATCCCGCCTCCCGGTCGCGCAAGGGGGCGCCGCCAGCCGCCCCGGCTCACACCGACGACCGTCGGCCGATCGCTGCGCCCGCGACCGCGCGCGCGATCGCGCCGCTGCCCCCCCCGACGGTCGGCCGCGCGGCCGGCGGAACCGCGCGGCCGTTGGCGTTGCGCAAGGGGGGGGGGGGAGGGGGGAAGGCTCCTCAGAAGGAGACTGCTTCTCAGAGGGCGCCGGCCTTACATCCAGAGGCGAGGCCCGCGAGCTCTGAGAGGCAGGGTGCTTCTAAGAAGCCTCCCCCCTCCCCGAACCCTCGAGGAGGGATCGACCACAGCATTGACCTACATCGTCGAATCTGTAGAACCGAAACGTAGGATGGTTGTCGAGTCTACGAAACTGCTATGCACTGTCTCGCAAGCTCGACGAAGCAATGATAACGGGGGAACTCACTTCTGCAGTCGATCCCCTGCTCGAGTGCCCCCTGTTGCGCGTGGCCGAGGTCGGCGGGCGCCCAGGTCTGGGGGCACGGCGTAGACGCGGAGCCCGGTGTCCCCGGGCGGGAAGGCGGGCTCCTCGCCGGCCGCGGCGGCGGGCGCCGAGCTCGGGGCGGCAGGAGGATCTGGTGCGGCCAAGAGGGGGGTGTCCAAGAGGGGGGGATGCAAATCATGACCGGTGGCATGTGCGCGGCCCAGCGGGGGGGCCAGGGACGTAATGAAATAAGAAGAGGCGCCATGAAATCTGGGAGATATCATGGCCCACGCCATGATATCCCCCCCCCCCTAGTCATCACCCCCCTCTTTTCCGCCCCCCGAGGGGAGGCCTGCCATCGCTCGGACGTCCATTCCCCGGGCATGTCTCGGTCTCGCGCTCGTCTCTCCGCAGCAAGATGGCCCAAAATGCTCCTCGATGGTCCTCGCCAGAGAAGGCACACGCCCGGGCGATGCCAAGGAGTGGGGGTGGGGAGGAGCAGGAGGAGGAGGGGGGGGAGGAGGAGGAGGAGGAGGAGGAGGAGAAGGAGGAGCAGGAGGAGGAGGAGGAGGAAGAGGAGAGGAGGAGCAGGAGGAGGAGGGGGGTGGAGGAGGGGGGGAGGGAGGGCAGCGAGGAGGGTGATGAGGGAGGAGGAGGAGGAGGAGGAGGAGGAGGAGGAGGGAGAGGAGGAGGAGCAGGAGGAGGAGGGGGAGGAGGAGAAGGAGGAGGAGGAGGAGGAGGAGGAGGAGGAGGAGGAGGAGGAGGGGGAGGAGCAGGAGGAGCAGGTCGCGGGAGGCCCGAGAAAGGGGGGAAATGGTGAACGAGAGGCAGGGCCTGAGCACTGCAGGGGGGTGGGGGCGGGGAGGGAAGGAGGGAGGAGGGTGGTTTGGAGGGAAGGCAACCGATTGAATGGACCAAAGCACATGATCAGCTCGCCCAAACAAAACATGTGTAAAAAGCCAGCTGCGCGGAGGGACCGAATGGAGAAACAACGTAGACCAAAAAAGCCTCGTTCGCGCAAAGCTGGTGTAAAACAGCCAGTACGCGGAGGGGCTACTCGCAGCACGTATTCGGGGGAGGGGGGGTAGTACTCATATTGTGTAGCGGTGGAGGGGAGGACGGCAGGGGAGGGGAGGGGAGACGGGGCCCGAAAACAAGACCGAATTGAAATACTTCGGCATGTTTGCTCATTCCTTGGCGCCGACAGGCTAGTTCGAAGTGGTCTGTGTAGTGACTCGTCAGGTCATTAAAGGACCCTCTTCGGAACGAGAGTTGAACAGTCTCTGCGCCGCCAACTACCCTTGACCGGCCTCTCTTGTTCCCCTCGTCAGCGCTCCTGTGCTAGTGGGGATACATGAAGCGTGAAGAATAGTATGGCACATGGACCTGCCACTGAGGACGTGGCCTGTGTATGGCAATGATACGCTGCTACGTGCAGCAACGCAACTGTTGCACTCAACAACTAGTTTATACATACGGTCAAGTATCGATGGATAGCGTGTGTTTCTGGGGCGCGAGTTTCGACACTAGGTTCCACGCTAAGTGAAAACTGAAGCAGGGCTCGAAGACGGGAGGAGGGGGCCGGAAACGGTTGAGGAGACAAGGAGGAGTGAGCAAAGACACGAGGGCAACGGAGGGGGAGCGAAGAAAAAACGGCAACGCACGCAAAGAAACGGAAGAACAAGGATAAGAAAACCAAAAGCGAAGTGGATGTGGTTAATGTGGCGGATGGCCGAAGCCACACCGCGCGGCGCACGCCGAAAACCCAGCGATCTTCGCGTATCTTGGGTTGGTGTCCGAGTTCACCAACCCAAGACACACTAAGTACGGTGAACTAGGTTTCACGCGATGTGCGGAGGCGCATAGCGAGGGTAGACCGTTCCCCCAGACACGCTATCCATCGATACTTGACCGTCTACACAAAGGATTATACCCGTCACCAGCGCGCGCGCCAGCAAGAGAAGAGCCAGACAAACTGCGACCTGTGCGACGTGGTGGCAACTTCCCCAGAACGAATCCCCCGAGTATCATTTCCACGGCTGTCAGCGCGCTCCAGCCGACATGCGCAAAACATTGGACCGGCGCACATTGCGCATCGGATCTAGCCAGCTGAGCACGGCAATCATGACGATGGAAACCATTTCGTACGTGGTGGTCTTCGACGAGTCATCCGCCACTGCGTTGCTGGGCACGGAGTGGGCGTGTCCTCAGGTCCTTTGCCGCATCCCCTGAGCCTCAGTCTTCCCTCCTGAAGAGTTTCTTGGGGGCCCAGAGCCCAAATTCTCAAAGCTTCTGGGGCTTGGCGCGGCTTCCATGAGCTCCGGGGCCTCCTCTCGCATGACCTTCTGGGACCCAAGAGGGCCCCAGGACGGACCAAGAGGAGCCCAAGAGGCCCCCAAGACGGTCCAAGAGGGCCCCGAAACACCCAATGATCGTTGCAAGACGCCCGAGATCGCCCCCAGATGGCCCAAGAAGCGTCCAAGACGTACCAAGAGACCTCCAAAGGACCTCACAAGAGGGCCCGGAGAGCCTTCTCGCCTGCTCGGCTTTTTGATGCTCCAAGACGAACAAAGAGGCCCCCAAAGATCGCCCCGGGACGGCCCAAGAGGCCCCCAAGACGATCCGGGCGAGCCCCAAGACGGCCCAAGTGGAGGCACCCAAGGCGGCCCAAGAGGGCCCAAATGCCCCAAGATTGGGCCCAGATGAGGAGCCAGAGCTGACATTTCGAGCCCTCGGCCCCGAGGGGGCCCCAGGCCCCAAGCGGCCCCCAAGAGGCCCCCAAGAGGCCCCCAAGAGGCCCCAAGAGGCCTCCAAGAGGTCCCCAAGAGGATCTCGGGAGGCCCCAAGAGGCTCCCAAAAGACCCACAAGAGGCTTCCAAGAGGCCCCAAAACTAACCCGAAGAAGCATCCCCGAGAACTCTGACCCACAACCTTCGGGCCAGCTCGCCCGAGTCGATTTCCGCTAGCTCGGTTGCATCCCTCTGCCCTCCTTCCTTGTCCTTCTCCTCCTCCCTTCCTTCTTTCTTCTCTTTCAACCTCCTCCCTCCTCCTCCTCCTCCTTCCTCCTCCTCCTCCTTGTCCTCCTCTCCTCCTCCTCCTCCTCCTCCTTCTCCCCCTCCTCCTCCTCCTTCTCCCCCTCCTCCTCCTCCTCCTCCTCCTCCTCCTCCTCCTCCTCCTCCTCCTCCTCCTCCTCCTCCTATCTCTCCATCTCTCTCCTCCTCCCCTGTCCGCCCTCTTTCCTACTCCCGCATCGCACGCGCTGGTCCTTGCCGTCGACGTCGAGGCAGAGCTTGTAGTGCGCGCCGGGTGACAGGGCCTCGGCGGCACGCGCGAACGCCCGGAAGAGCTGAGCTCGGGAAAGGCTTCGGGCTGGGGATCGTCGCAAGTGCCGCGGCTTGGCGTTCAGGGGCGCCAGGTGCGGACCGGCGGCGAGGGAGGAGGTCGGCCGGTCGGATCGGGGAGGCGGTCCCCGTGCCGTGATGAGCGAGGAGGGAGGAGAGGGGGGGGGGAGCCCCGGCGCCCGCCGCGCACCACCCCCATCGAGCTCCTGCCTCGCATGCATCGCCCCCTGTCCCCCGCACTCTCGCGTCCGCCTTCCCCCGTGCTCCCTCCCTGGCCTTCCCCCCCTCCTCCTCCTCCTCCACCGCCTCCTCCTCCTCCTCCTCTTCTTCTTCTTCTTCTGATTCTTATTATTATTATTATTGTTCGTCTTCTTCTTCTTCTTCTTTTTCTTTTTCTTCTTCTTCCTCCTCGTCCTCCTCCTCCTCCTCCTCCTCCTCCTCCTCCTCCTCCTCCTCCTCCTCCCCCTCCTCCCCCTCCTCCCCCTCCTCCGCCTCCTCCCCCTCCTCCGCCTCCTCCCCCTCCTCCGCCTCCCCTTTCCCTGGCCTACCCTCAGGGCTTCGCGAGACAACTGCAGCCGTGGGGGCGAGCCCTTCGCCGCTGGGTCCGTCATCCCCCGGAGGGTCCGGCAGAGCCCTGGCTTCAAGGGCGTCGTCACCTCTGCTGCAAGCAAGGGCTCCCCCAGTCGTCTCAGTATGCCCCCTCCCTCCTCGCCCGCTCTGCCGCCAGTAGAAGAAGGAGAAGAAGAAGAAGGAGAAGAAAAAGAAGAAACAGAAGAGGAACATTTTTAATAATAAAATAAGAACAATAGTACTAATACTAACAATGATAATACTAATAATCATAATACTAATACTGATAGTTATTACTATTATTAGAAAATCATAGTAGTAATAGAAATACCAATGATAATAATAATACTACTAATAATACTAATATAACAGTAATACTAATAATAACAATACTAATACTACGAATAATAATAAGAATAATGAAAAGAAAATCATTCTCTGCATCAACATACACTTTCGGATGCCCGCGCACGCAGACTCCTCGGATCCGCGCCGTACCCGGCTCCCCGGCGCGAGGCGCGCGCCAGGGGTGGCACCGAGGAGGCGCCGCCGGGGGTGCCGGCGCCGATCCAAGACGTCCGCGCGGACCTCGCAGACGAATGCGTCTGCCGACGACTCTGCACGTCGGCCTGAAGAGGTACGGCGAATTCGTGCCGTGCCGACCCCGGCGTCGGATTCTGACACCGCGTGGATCGTTCAAGCTGGAACGATCGGCGGCTTTTCGATCGCCAGATCGTCCCATGTAGGCCGATTCTGGGCCACTGGCGGCGTTCAACCTTGATCGTCCGCGACGGGGTCGTCGCCGGTCGACACGACGCGAACCTACCGTAGGCAAACACATGAGGTGGGAAGGCGGGTAGAGAGGAGATTGGGTTCAGGCCCTCCCAGAGCACAGCAACAAACGTAGCAAAAGCAGATCGGCTCTTGAAGTGGGAAGGCGCTCGAGGCTTGAGGTGGACTGGGACCTGGGCATCCAAAAGTACATAGTTTCAACAACCAACGTGCACTTCTAGAGGATGGGGTCGGAGTAGATGGGTTCGGATGCTGGCCCAGGAGAGCCCATGACGGCTCCAGAGAACCCCCAGGAACCTTTCGGAGAGCACCGATACGGCCCACATGAGGTCCATGTTGCCCTTCGAGAGGCGAATGCGAAAATGTGTCACATGTGACGTTAATCGCCTTCGTCGTAACACACATCATCACCACCATCCCCGTCGCCCGCCTTATGTTCGTCATTGTCGCCATCATCACCGCGATCATCTACCACAATCGTCATCATTGCCGTTGCCGACAGTGCTACCAAGTACCGTATGTTAGTCATCAGTGTCGCTATCATCAGTATCAGCATCTCAATCGCATCCATCGTGAGCATACGAACTATCACAACACAGCCACATAGCATCACAATCACCATCAAAATGATGTACATCATCATTGCCATCAACATCACCATCACAAGAGTACCATCGTCGTCATCATCATCACATAACATCACAATCGTCATCATCAATATCGTAATCAGATCCATCGTGCTAGCAACGACCCGTGTTCAGCACAGGTACCTCCGGGCGCCATCGTCATTAACACCATCTCATCTCATTCACCATCAGCACGAGTATGATCACAATGATCATCACCATCCGCATCATCAACAATGGTCTCAGGCGTCGCAAGTTTCGCCGGCCTGACGATCTGGCCCTGGGATAATTTTCGCCGGCGTGGCACCCCCCACGACGTTTCCGCCCCACGTTTAATAACGGAATTAGAGTAGTCTTAGTTCGGGTGTCCCCATACAGGAGAATTTTGGACGAGAAATTTCAGATAGTCAAAACGTATCCCACAAATCTTCAAACATACCAAAAAATCGTCCCCAGACTACTTTTGGACTATTTTTGAATATTCCCCTGTAGAGGGACACGCCCGACTTAGGTCCAGGAAGCCCAAAGCTACTTTTCAGGTGACCCACAAGGGGGTCCAAAAGGGGGGGTGCAATAGATTTTGGGCAAGTGTATTGCCAATGGACTGCGCCCGAGAATCGCATGGCAGGGTATTGCAAATCATGCGTTGCACGCGAAAATCCAGCAATACATCTGCGCCCCGGAATGTGTTGCACGCCCCAAGTGCATTGCAGTCCCACCTCAAGCCTCGAGCGCCTTCCCACATCAAGAGCCGATCTGCTTTTGCTACGTTTGCTGCTGTGCTCTGGGAGGGCCTGAACCCAATCTCCTCTCTACCCGCCTTCCCACCTCATGTGTTTGCCTACGGTAGGTTCGCGTCGTGTCGACCGGCGACGACCCCGTCGCGGACGATCAAGGTTGAACGCCGCCAGTAGCCGAGAATATTGCACCGCCCCCTCGTCGCTGCGTCGCTGGACCCCCTTTTGGGCCAACCCAGCTCTCTTGGAGTCAGGCCGCCCCCCGGGCTGCCGGAGGCTCCCACGCTCCCCCCCCCCCCCCCCCAGTGCCCTCCTGGGCGGCCCTGGGCACAGGGCCCCGGCGGCCCGTGAGCCGACCGACGGCATGCCCGTCGGGTGCCTCCTGCCGCCGCTCGGACCTCCACGTCCCGTGCCTGCTCCGGCGTCGCGCGCGTCTCTGCTTTGCTGCTGGCTCGAGGATCCGGGATTCCGGGATGCTCTCCGATGCTCCCCGCCGAGAACAAAACACGGGCACACGTCCGAGCGATGCCAGGTCGCACGGAGATTCGAGCACGACTCCGTGCAAGCGGGCGTGTGTACATCTGTACAGGTCCAGCGTATGAGCGCCACCGCGCCTGCAACGGTAGGTGTGTGTGTGTGTGTGTGTGTCGTCTGTGTGTGTGTGGTGTGTGTGTGTGTGTGTGTGTGTGTGTGTGTGTGTCGTGTGTGTGTGTGTGTGTCGTGTGTGTGTGTGTGTGTCGTGTGTGTGTGTGTCGTGTGTGTGTGTGTGTCGTGTGTGTGTGTGTGTCGTGTGTGTGTGTGGGTGGGTGTGTGTGTATGTGTGTGTGTGGGGGGGGGGGGGCGGGACCTCTTGCGCCCTCCAGGGCAGCGCCTGGGGCTCCCCCCCCCCCCGACGCATCGAGAGCCCCAGCTGCGCGCTCGTCTGTACGACCAAGGCCCTGCGCGTTTTGGCCTTCCCCGCAGAGCATGTGCCCGAATGCGAGGCAGCAGGGCCTCCTGGGAGGAGGAGGAGGAGGAGGAGGAGGAGGAGGAGGAGGAGGAGGAAGAGGAGGAGGAGGAGGAGGAGGAGGAGGAGGAGGAGGAGGAGGAGGAGGAGGAGGAGGAGGAGGGGGAGAGAGAAGAGGAGGAGGAGGAGGAGGAGGGGGAGAAGAAGGAGGAGGAGGAGGAGGAGGAGGAGGAGGGGGAGGAGGCTCCTGCCCCCCTCCCCAATGGGCGCCCGCCCGAGCGTGGAGGCGCCACTGTAGATATCGCGCGGCAGCGCCACTTGAGATCAAAGAGGAGGCGGCGTGCAGAGGGATGCACACGTGCACTGATGCCCCATAATTTGCGCAGTGCATGCGCACATCTACTCTTATGTGGGAGAGGGCTACACATACACATACACATACACGTAGCTACTTATAGAAACATGAGAGCACGTATATACACAAAACCGATTGGGGGGAGGGAGGCGGAGGGAGGGGACATCTCATTTGCATACATGTCTACGTGCACACAAACACATGTGCAAATACAGTGAGATGTATATACTCTAGAAGAGAGAGAGAGAGAGAGAGACAAACAAACAACAAGGAGAGAGAGAGAGAGAGAGAGAGAGAGCGAGAGCAAGACAGGGAACAGTAGGACCCGATAGGGAGAGCGGGAGGGAACCCATGGACGCGCGGGACGAAGTAGGCACAACGCGGAGCACAACAGACAGCAACAGACGAGGATCGGAGGAGGACGACGCCGCGCAGGGACGGCAAGAATCCGAGGAGGAGGAGGAGGACGACGACGGCGACGACGACGACACGAAGGACGACGACGACGACGACGAAACGAAGGACGACGACGACGACGACGACGCCGACAGCGACGACCCCTCGGCGGCGAGCAGCGGAGCCCTCCGAGGACGGTGCGGAGGCGTTCACGAGGGCGGCCCACCGCCGCCAGCCCGTCCCGGCGACCGGCGCCAGCGGCTGCGCCACCACGCCGGGGACCTCGGCTCCAGGGAGGAGGAGGAGGAGGAGGGGGAGGAGGAGGAGGAGGAGGAGGAGGAGGAGGAGGAGGAGGAGGGAGGAGGAGGAGGAGGGAGGAGGAGGAGGAGGAGAGGAGACTGAGAAGGGGGAGTGCGTGAGGGAGGGAGGAGGGAGGAGGCGGGACGAGGAGGCATGGAGATGATGTAAAGCGAGGAGGAGAGGGAGGAGGAGGGAGGAAGGAGGAGGGGAGGGAGGAGGGGAAGGGGGAGAGGAGGAGGAGGGGGAGGAGGAGGAGGAGGAAGGAGGAGGAGGAGAGGAGGGGGAGGAGGAGGGGGAGGAGGAGGAGGAGGAGGAGGAGGAGGAGGAGGGAGGAGGAGGAGGAGGAGGAGGAGGAGGAGGAGGAGGGGAAAGGGGGACGGGAGCCCGTGCTCCGATGATGCCCCGAGCCACCCCGCCGCCGATGCGCTGGGCTGCCGCAGCACAGAGAGCAACAGGAGGTAGGCACTGCTGGCTTTGCAACAGGGTGGGCTCCTGCATCCTCCCGATCCTCCTCCTCCTCCTCCTCCTCCTCCTCCTCCTCCTCCCTCCACCCTCCTCTTCCTCCTCCTCCTCCTCCTCCTCCTCGCACGTGCCCCAAGAAAGAGTCCTCATCGTCCCGACCGCGCGCGCGAAAGAGAAGCACGCGCCTGGCTGTGCAGGGCGTAGCTCTCGGGAGGCGTGGCCAGCACCTTGCCCTGTGCTAAGAGAAGGTTGAAGAAGAAGAAGGAGACGACAGGAACCTCGAAGGAGCGAGGGGACGGGGAGAGAAGTCCGAATCGCCCGATGGGGCAGGCTGGGACATCATGCCCTAGGATTAAAGCGACATTGTGGAGAAATCTGGGACAGTCCCAATAGTGTTGCTGGGTGTCGGGGCACTTATAGCATCCTATACGGCATTCACATTCTTCAGCATCATGCATTCGTCCTGTAGTAATCCACGCTCCGCATAGAGTTTTCCACACGGCGTTAGCAAAGCTCGGTTTCGAATTGGCAAGGACGGAGCGAACCTCAGGCCAGTTTATACGGGAGATCTGTTCTCGATGGGACGGGTACCACCTCTCAAGCCAAGACCGAAAATCTCTAGATAATGTATCAGGGAACAGGGAACTGTACAATGAAATACTCACAATTCTTTGAACTCTAAGGCGCTGGGAGCTGACACGATTCTCGGAGGCGTTTCTCACGGCCTCGAGGGCCTGGGGACCAGCGACAGAAAGGAAACGAAAAGACGGGAACCCAGCAGCGGCTTCGGCGAGGTCCTGGACCAAGGCCTGATTTTTCCAAAAAGACGGAGACAGCTGATTGCGGCGGCACTGGACAATGGGGAGGTGTTTCTCGGCCTGACGTTTGAGACCGATCATCAGAGCCCCGTGTTCGGGAAAAGTCGAAATAGCGCTTCGCATGAGCGTCGCCAACTGGAGGACAGCGACGCTCGGCACAGCGGGTCCCCCCCAATTCTTCAGATTGAAGAACCCCGATCTGGTGAGACAGCAGTGGGGGACGTTAAAGAGTGACGCGTGCAACGCATGCTCCAGGCGACGGGTGGGGCAGGTGAAGAGGGAGGACATCGAGGGAGGAAGAGAGAACTGACTCACGTAAGAGAGGCAAGGCACGGCACGCTTGGCATACATGTACTGTGTGACCGACGTCGGAGCACCGATGCGCGAAATCTGTGCTCCTCTCTGAGCCCACTTCTGCAGTGGGGCACGCCAAGCATGATCCGTTACCGCTGGTCCCAGCTTCATGCCGAGATAGACTAGCATGGGTACAACTTGAAAGCTTGCCCACGCGGGCGCATGCTTCTTCAGCCAGAGGGTGTAAAGCTCTGCGAGATCATTAGAGAATTCACCTGCGAGCGGCACTATAAAACACTTGGCTGGCTTGAGTTTTAAATTGGTGGCCCGTTCCCCCCAGTCGAAGATCTCTTTAAGAACCTCTAGAACGCATAGCTTAGCCAGAGCAGAGCCAACATCGTCAACACAAGCGCGCGTCAGAGCGTATCTGTGTCGATCGAGTCGGTCGTGGAACGCAGCTAGCATAGGATGACTTCCAACCGCATACAGGGCCCCCGAGGCAGGACACCCCTGGATTATTCCGCTGGAGAGGTCGAAGAGATACTGAAGACGACGATTTTGAACACCGAAACATTGAACCACTTCATAGATACTTCTCAGGAGCTTCAAGAGAGGGTCAGGGATGTTAGTTCGGGCTAGGCACATGAACAGCCACTCCTGCGAGACCGAGGGGAACGCTTGGCCGAAGTCGAACGAGATCAGTGCGGGAAGGTTGGCCCACGCCTCCTCGTCCATAGAGCAGATCCTGCAAAACTGGTCGAGTTCGAGAATGTTCAAACCGAAATTGCGACCCCTGACGAACCCGCGCTGCGAGAAAATAATAAAATCTCCCAGGGCCCTCGAGAACTTCTGAATGGCGACACCCGTCACAATCTTGTTGCAGGTCTGCTTGAGGCCGAGGGGTCGGGTCTGGGCACAGGTCCTGATGATCTCCTCAGAGTCGCCAGGCTCGGACCCCTTCGGGATGAAGGCGCCTCGCACATAGTTGAAAGACGGAAGAAGGGCTCTGCCTTCGAGAAGCCACCATAAACACCTATCAAGCAACAGAGCTCCCTGAGGATGGTTTTGCCACGCCGCATATGGTAATCCGTCAAGCCCAGGGGCACTATGAGACTGCTTCTGAATGTAGATTTCTATCCCACGGAGAGTAGGCGGAGGGAGGTCGTGGAGGTAGGCCGTAGGCGGGTAGGTGTCGAGGAGAGAGACAGCTGCTTCCCGATCAATCGGCTTGGCGGCAAAAACCTTCCCCCAATGCTCTGAGAGCTTCCCCAGAATATCTCCAGGTTCCCGACAGACACCCGACTCATGCCGGAGACCGTGGAGATGAAGGCGGCGATCAATATTCGACCAGAGCCTGCTTCTCCTGACGAGTCCCTTCAGCCTACGTCGATGTTTGTTCCTGTCTCTGTCGCTCGAGGCGTTAGCAATGTCATGATTGACCTCTTGCATCCTGGAGTTCGCAATCTTCATGTTCAGGTCGTTCGAGACTCGAAGGAATTCGTCAGGCTCTAAAAGTACCACGCTCCGTTGGAGAGGGTCGATGTCCAGAAAACGCTCTCCGAGCGGGTGCGAAGCACGGACACGCCGTGCGCATGCAAGATCCTGCCTCCAAACCGCTCTGGCTACCGACTTGACCACCAGGAATTGGGCCAGGGGACTGCTGGGGTTCTTGATCAGGGTATGGTCGCGGGCATGGCGGGCAGCTTCGCGCATGATCATGGTCTGGTACTCGAGTTCCAGTGGCGGGGAGAGGCCATCCGTGGGCCCAGCCACCAGTGCTTTCTCCAGGAACCTCCGAAACTGCAGACTCTGGAAGATTTCCTTAGGGATGGGTCGCTCATGGCCAGGGATACTGGGAGCGGCAGCCAGAGAGACCAGGACGGGCGCGTGGTCGGACAACCCCAGCACGTCCAGCGCCTCGGGGTGCTCGGTCGCTTGGCCCTCAATACTCAACTGGTTACAGAGCCATCCAGGGCACGAGATAAAACGGCGATCAATTTTTGTCAGCTTCTTATCAGGCTTGTAAAAGTGGGTGGGCTCGGGGAACTCCACCTCAACCATTTCCCCCAGGACTCCAGAAAACTGAGACGCCGACTGAGAGCGCCAATTCTGAATGTTCTGGACGGCCGAGACCAGCGGGACCTCTTCTGAGTACCGAGGGGGCTCCGAGCTGAAGTTGAAATCGCCCAAGACAACGACCAGGCACTTGTGCGGCGTCGAACTCGCAGCACGCAACCTGGCACGAATTGAGCTGGACACTCGCTGCTTCGACTCCGCGGGGATCTTAAAATTATGTATGTTAAATATCGATATCCATTCATCCCGAGAGAATTCCAAGATCGTGTGGATGACCCTCCCCACGACGATGTCTTCCCTTCCAATGTTGGGGCGTCGTTCACCGAGATGGTCGAACGTCGGAAAAAACGTGACAACTCCACCTTTTGTTATCGACGATGTTGAGGAGGTAGGGGGGGAGAACGAGTAGTGGGTACCGATGTCGGGGCGGTGAGTGTGGTAGAGGAAGTCCTCGAGCTGGGCCAGGGATCCCCGAGTTTCCTGAAGAGCCAGGACACAGCCAGGACCCAAGAATTTGCGTGCAAGATTGAACTTCTGGGAGCAGATAGAATCCTTGTAATGGAAGAAAGAACGAGCGTTCCAGCTGCAAAACTGCATCGGGACTTGTTCTCCCGATTCTTTTGACCAGGTCCTGAAAAGGCTAGGAGCTCCACACAGTCTCGTTGTCACCCTCGAATTCGCGGTCCAACTCGGAGGCCAGCGCCTCATTGTCGATGCCGAGGGAGACGAGGTTGGAGACTGAGTACTGGATGTCGGGCTTGGAGTCCCCGTGGCGAGGCGTGACCTTGACACAACCTTTCCACTGGCAACTAATCTCACCCTTCTGCTTGTCCGTGAAGAATCGAAGACCTGGATGTTTCCTTTCAAGAACTCTACGAACTTGTTTGCAGGCCAACTCCCGCTTGATCTGGCACGCATTCTTGTCACCTGAAACATAGATCTCTTGTCTCTCGCCACCGACGTCGACGGCCTCGAACTTTTGCCATGACCCGTCCTCCCTCTTGAGGGCGCCGAGGGCCTGCGAGACTTTCCTACCAGCATATTGCTTACTTCCAGAAATTCTGAAGACGAACCGTTTTGCCGTGGGACTCCCTTCAATGACATAGTCCTCACTGGAAAGGTTGACACGCTCGAGCCAGGGCCGCAGTGCTCGCTCCATGACGTCCTTGGCCACCAGCTGCTTGGCACGGGCGATGAGGATGGTGGTGTCGACCAATCGATCAAAAGCTGGATCAGCAGGAGGAGGCTGAGGAGTTTCCTTCTGCATGATGCCGAGAATCGACTGCAGGGCCTTGACCTGGTCCTCCAGCGTTTTGACTCTCTTGTCATGTCCGTCGATTTGTGCTTGGAGGCCGCTGCATCTCTCCTCCATGCGGGTGGCGAGGGACTCGAACGACGACCCGACCTTGTCCGAGACAGTGGCGACGGCGGCCAGCAGCTCTGACTTGGCTTTGTCGACATATGCGCGCATCTGCGCGTCTGCGTCCTCAGCCTTGAGTCGCTTGCTCCTCTCATCCTCTGTGGCCATCGCGCGCGGCCGCGGGAGTTGGGGCTAAGAGAGATCGATAGGGAGGGAGGATGTCGTAAAAGTGTAAAGCACGTGGCCTGCTCGGGGGAGCACCTTTGGCCACGAGCGGGGGTCCGCCTCGACCGGCTCGAGACGGGGGGATTCCCGAGATGTTGCCTTGAGCCAAAATGGCTACGGACCTCCTCCTCCTCCTCCTCCTCCTCCTCCTCCTTGGGCTCCTGCCTCCTCCCGCCTCCCGCCTCCTCGCAGCTGCAGCCCCTGCTCATCCTCCAGTCCCCCTCTTGGCAGACCCGAGGCCAGTGCCACCCCGAGGCGCGCGGCCGCTCGGGCGGTCGAGAGCCCGATCGATCGACCGAGTCCACGGAGTCGTGTGCCCAAGCTCGAGGCCGACACCGCCAATCCGACCCTGCTCGACCAGGCTGTCGGGCACGCCCTGGTGGTGATGCCGGCAGAGCAGGGCGCTGACGTCGGGGACCTACTGACCCAGGTCAAGCCAGACCCAGGTCAGTCAGGCTTTGCAGGGTCCTGCAAGATCCTGCAGGATCCTGCGCCCAAGCACCCCTGGCTTCCAAGAGCCTGCTGGGTCCAGCTCTCTGGCCAATCCCCGTTTGCATTGACCTCCGCCTCTTGAGCCCCGATGGTATAAGAAGAAGACGAAACATAGACGGCGTAAGCAAAATGTTTGGCGCTCCGCGCGGAAGTCTCCCTGCCGCCCGGAGCGCGCCAGGGGCGGCGTCGGAGGCGCCGCCGGGTGGGGGTTGGGGGGGGGTGGGGCAGGCGCCGATGCAAGAAATCCGCGCGGAACGGCACACAAGTATGCCCGCTTGCGGCCTGCGGCAGGAGCCGCCGCTGCCGCAGGGCCCAGCTCCGCCTCGCTCCCTGATCCCCCCCCCCCACGCTAAGGGGTCTCTGGCGGCCTCCAGCGGCTTGGGAGAGGCCTTTTTGTTGGTTTTGGACTCCGCCTAGAATGAAAGAGCACCTTGACCCCTCGACCCCGATGGCCCTACTTCTTCTCACCCACTCGCTCACTCGCCCACCCACTACCTGCCTAACGACATCAGGCTCTCGCTGTCGATCCTCAGCTCCTCCTTCTCGGCTCCTCCTCAGCTCCACCTCCTCCTCCTCTTCCTCCTCCTCTTCCTCCTCCTTTCCTCCTCCTCCTCCTCCTCCTCCTCCTCCTCCTCCTCCTCCGCTCCTCCTCCTCCTCCTTCGTCGCGGCATCGGACCTCCAGGGCTTGGAAAGGTTCATTGCTCGCAAGTGCAAGTGCATATCAGGAGATACGTTCAGGTGGGGATCACGTTTGCACCGTCTCGAATACAAACATTCTGAAGAAGTTCCGCCTGGCCCCCGTATTTACTAAATTGCAGAACCACAAAATCAAGTGGCTCGAGGCGGTGGTGAACGACAGGGAGCAACACATGCAGTTTTTGGCCACTTGTTGTGGGCGTTCGGAGGTGGTTGGGAGCATGGTCACGGAGGAGGGGGGGAGTACATCAACATGCGAATCCCTGGGTCATCCAGTTCTAGAATGATCTTGAGGCGCTTCAGGAGATCGAGGGTGGGGAGCTTGTGGAAGAGGGGGGGAACTTGAAGAATAGTTGTTTCCAGGACTGGGCGGATGTCGTTCCAATCGGCCAAGGTGAGCTGCGCTCTAAGTTTCAAACGAGCCGCACCGTGCAGAGCGGAAGGTATGTCTGTAAGGAGTTGTTTGCCGATGGCACCGTGCGTAATCAGACAGAGGAGGAGGAGGAGGAGGAGGCGGAAGGAGGAACAGGTGCAGGGAAAAGGAGGAGGCGGACGAAGAGGAGGAGGAGGGAGGGAGGGAGGAGGGAGGGAGGGAGCAGGAGGAGGGATGAGGGAGCAGGGAAGGAGGAGGGAGGAGGGATGGCAAGGGAGGCTCAAAGTGCGCTCGTCAAGCACATTGTGAACACCATCGGTGGGGCACGCACGGGCAGCGGCACGTCGGGCGCATACGGACTGCCACGAAGATGTGCGAGTTGTGCAGCAGCGTTGTTGTGAACAGTGGAAGTCTTTGAGAAGCACGCGGCCGCTAGCATGCAGAGGCAACTCTGCCCGTGCAACCGTAGAAGACACGCCGTGGCAACCTGCCTGCCGAACAAAACGGCTTGTCAAATTTGCTCCGAGGAGTTTACCGTTATTGAGTTGTGGCTCCACCGTACCTCTCTTCATCGTTTCACGTGAGAGGTCCTGTGAATCACGATAAGATGCAAGCTGGGTTTACCGCTTTACCTTCCAGTGCCCCTCCTTGTGTGAAGCTATTTGATTCTATGAGAATTGGACACCAACACTACATGGCGCGCGACGGAGAGCCCAAGACGTGGTGGATGCGCGACCGCTCCAAGAGCTTCGCGGAGGCAGGGAACATGCAGAAGACGCTGGGGAATGAGGTCTAGGACGAACATATGGACGACGCGAACACCATCCTGCTGATGAAGGACCTCATCGTGCAACTGGAGGCCAGGGTCAGACGTCTCGAGCACGAAGCCATGAGCACGGCTCACCCGCGTCCCAGAGCGTCTACGCAATTCTCGCGGTGCTCGCGAGTTGGCAATACAAAGATGGTCCAGCCCGGTTGCAGCAGATGATGACAACAATGTTGCGCATGATGAAGATGGTCGGAACAAGAGGTCCAGACGTAACCAATCAGTGGGTCAAGGAGGCGGCGGTATTTCCCCACCTTCGACCAGCGCAACAAGACCCACAAGTCGCGCCTTATATACAGCTTGCACGGAACAGCACTCGTCAGCGACGACGAGAAGACCACAGAGGGGCTGCTCAGCGCGGTCAGCGACGAGAAGCATGCTCTGTACCAGCCCAGCCCGCTAAGGATACCGACGGGTTTCAACAACAGAGGAGGGCGCATCATGATGGTCGAAGCGGCCGTGCCAGAGCTACTCCGAGCGGCTGGAGGCAACGTGACGGCCAGCAACGCTCCGAGGGGCAACACGGCGCGCACGCTCATGGGCAAGAAGAAGTCGGCTTAGGTCAGGCCTGTCCCCCTACAGGGGGATCTTGGACGAACAATAAAACAGACACCGAACATATTCAAAGATTGGCAAACAAAATTGTAGACAAATCGTCCCCATATTATTTTTGACTATTTTTGGGACTTCCTCCTGTAGAAGAATCGATGCATGGGTGATGTAATTCAGAGGTGTGGATCTCCGAGGTTCAGAACTTCGGCTTCCGGAACTGCCCTCTCTCTCTTGCTGCTTGACCGTTGAGTTCTACGGCCAGGCCCCCGTGCAAGCAGTCGCGTGGTGCTGCATCTGCCGTTACGCACGTCGCTCGGTAGACGTAGAATTGCCCACCCAGGCTCCAAGAGGCTGAGACTGAATGTTGATTGAACTGAATGCGTGCGGGCGAGCGAGAGCTCCTCCTCCTCATCCTCCTCCTCCTCCTCCTCCACTCCTTTTCCTTAAATCCGCCGACCCTGTCGGCGTGTGTGAGGGGCTTGTCTGTTCAAATCGTCATCTCCGTCATTCGTTGGTCATCGTCTCTGTCGTCCCCTTTCCCTGCCTCCCCCCTTCCCCTGGGCTCGTCGAAACTCCCCCCTTTCCCAGGGACCTCCTCAGCGCGCCAGCCAACGCGAAAATGAGCAACGTCGTAAATGGGTCGATGGGAAGCCCCTTCCATTCGATCCCTTCCCCGCCGGGGGGGGGGGGGGAAGGGGCCCCCGGGGGGGGGGGGGGTCACACGCCCCGGGGGAGGGGGCGGTCAGATACGACGACGCCCCCCCTGGGAGTCCCAGAGCCCAAAAACGCCCCAAGACGGGCCAACAGTGCCCCAAGAGGCCCCAAAGACAGTCCAAGAGAACCCCGAATCGCCGAACGATCTGTCCAAGACGCCTTGACGGCCTCCAGACGGCCCAAGATGCCTGCAAAGCGCCCCTAAGAGGCCTCCAGAAGCTTTCTCACGAGAG
>CAUYUJ010001934.1:35000-47500 GCA_963575745.1 Prorocentrum cordatum | reverse complement strand
GGTGCGGCCCGACGGCAGCAGCCCGGAGCATGCACCACAGCTGGGCCCGGCCCGCATATGCGTGTTCCAGCCTCCCCGCAGAAAGACGGTGGGGGTACAGTCGGCCCTTCCCATAAGGATGCGCGACAAGCATGCAAGGGCCCTGGACGCCCATTTCGAAGCTATGCGAGCGGGGCGCGACCAACGAAAGTGGCCAAGGATGGAGCGAGGAGGTAAGGATGCTAGGGTAGTTGCCCATCCTCACTATGCGGGTGAACTGTAGCAGATCAGCTCACGCAGCTGGTTTTCCCAGCGCTGGAGGCGGCCAGTCATCGAGGAAATGGCCTGGTGGCAGAGCCCAAACCGGCTGCACGCGGCAGCTTTCGTGGCCCCCTCTTGCCAAACCCTCCGCTCGTCCGCCCAGAGCCTCCTCGGCGAGGGGCACGTTCATCGAGGCGCCTGAGCGTTGTCGGCCTCTTTCAAGGGGCCCCAGGACACACAAATAAATACACACAAATAAACATATTCCTCATACTTTCCTATATTTTCTGGGTTTCTGTCTTCCCCCCCACTTCCCATAGTTTCCCATCTTTTCGGGGGAATCGAGGATGAATTGTGTCTGCGTGTTTTTTCCTCTCCTGCCTCTTCTCTGGGCCCCCAGAGGCTTCCAGGGGCCTCTGGCGCCTCGAGACGAGCTCGCGGTCGACGTCGACGGCCAACAACTTTTGGAGGGCGTGCCGCGTCGGCGGCCCCCCGCGACGCGCTCTGCCTCGCAAGAGGATAGCGCCTCGCTCCGCTCCGCGGGGCGGGGGGCCCTGAAAAGCTCTGGACGTTGACGCTTGGGGATGGAAAAGCGGATAGCGTGTCGCACCGAATCGGGGATCTACTGACCTGGGTCGTTCCAGACCGGGACCAGTCTCAGTCAGGCTTTGCAGGAACCTCCCAGATCCTGCAGGATCCTGCACCCAAACCCAGGTCAATACAACCCTGACTCTGCAGGCTCCTGCAAGATCTGGCGCTCTGAATGAACCCCCGTGTGCAGTGACCCCCGTCTTTTGAGCCCCGATCTGTTTGTGCTGTTGCCTGTCCGGCTCCCTCACGGCATGCGGCAGGGCCTCTTGGACGCGGCCGTGGTGCAGAGCTGAGCGGGTCGAACGGCCCTCGCGCGTGCGAGTCTATCGGGGCGGGTCGCGGGCGCCTCCTTGGGAGCTCCGTGGGGCGACGACGACGATAACAACAACACCACTCTTGGGGACCAAGATTCAGCTGCGCATCCGAGAACAACGTAAGACGGATCGACGCTCCAACTCGGAGGTGGCACGTGCACGCTAGATGGCGCGCGCACGGGATGCATCGTCCACGAGGCATGCTCATCACGATCTCCTGTTGTAGACTTCAAGAGGCGATGCACCCTTCCAAAGGCCGAAGTCAAGGCCGCTTTGCTGGCAGCTGGAGCCCCGACCCGAGGAGGAGGAGGAGGAGGAGGAGGAGGAGGAGGAGGAGGAGGAGGAGGAGGAGGAGGAGGAGGAGGAGGAGGAGAGGGAGGAGGAGGAGGAGGAGGAGGAGGAGAGGAGGAGGAGGAGAGGAGGAGGAGGAGGAGGAGGAGGAGGACGAGGAGGAGGAGAGGGAGGAGGAGGAGGAGGAGCAGGAGTTGTGCCACGCGGAGCCAGGAGTTCCCGGCCGCGCTGGTTGTGCGTTGCTCTGTGCATCCTCGTCGTCTGGGGGGGGCCGACGCTGGGCCGAGGAGGAGCTGGAGGAGGAGGAGGAGGAGGAGGAGCAGGAGGAGGAGGAGCAGGAGGGGGAGGAGGAGGAGGAGGAGGAGGAGGAGGAGGAGGAGGAGGAGGAGGAGGAGGAGGAGGGAGGAGAGGAGGAGGAGGAGGTGGAGGAGTCCGGGGGGCCGACGCTAGACCGCATGGGCCGTGAAGAAAGGACCCAGGGCGAGATGCCGAAGCCCAGGGAGGGGATGGCTGGGACGACGACGACGATGGCTTTGCCTTCGACGTCGTTGCATAGTTAGATACGTGTCTCTCTATCGGTATAGGTGTATATTGAGCAGGGACAGACCGTCCCGGCATTCCTCTAGTCCTACCACGAAATACTCGTAGAACCCCAAAATGTTCCAATCTCAAAAACAATGTTCTTAGAACATTGGCCCAATGTGTTAAAACAAGACGGTCCCGGCCAGAAATGTTCCAATCTCAAAAACAATGTTATTAGAACATTGTTTGGTAGGGCTATAGGCGAGCCAGGACGCTTCGCCACTGCCTGAGTTGATCGGCATGATGGCCTATACAAGCACATCCGTGATTATTCCTGTATAAAAAGCATGCATCTGTGTACGTGTGCAGATGTGTGTATGTACATGCAGATCTAGACATACGTACGCAAAGATATACACCTATATATATATATATAGGGGAAGAGAGGAGAGGAGAGGAGAGGAGGGGAGAGGATAGGAGAGGAGAAAAGAGAGGAGAGGAGGAGGAGGAGCAGGCGGGGGGAGGGGGGAGGAGGAGGAGGAGGAGGAGGAGGAGGAGGAGGAGGAGGAGGAGGAGGAGGAGGAGATATACGCGTGAATATGTGTGTACGCATGGGGGAGGCGTCTGCGCCGCCACCAGCCTGAGAAGATAGAGGGGTGTGAGGTCCGGGTCCTCGTCTCGGCCCTCCTTCGCCCCCTTGGCTCCTTTCCGTCCCTCACCTCCCCTCCAAAGCTCCTCCTTCCCATCGGTATGTTCATTATCCTCCTCCTCCTCCTCCTCCTCCTCTCTCTCCATCCCTCTCTCCTCCTCCTCCCTCTCACTCCTCCTCCTCCTCTCCTCCTCCCCCTCCCGCCTGCTCTCTCTCTCCTCTCCTATCCTCTCCCCTCCTCTCCTCTCCTCTCCTCTCTTCCCCTCGCCCCTCCTGTCCTGTCCTCTCCTCTCCTCGTCTCGTCTCGCATCTCCTCTCCTCTCCTCACCTCGCCTCTGCTCTCCTCTCCTCCCATCTCCTCCTTCACAGAGCTGCTCTTGTCCGCCACCGCAAACGATGGAGCCGCGCGCCCGAGGCCACGACCCCTCGCAAAGCACGATGGCTGTGCGTCCCGAGCTTCCGAGACGGCCCAGACTGGCAACCGGGGACACCGGGATGGCCCAAAGACGGCTCGAAGGCGGTCACAGATGGACTCCACGGCGGCCCAAGATGGCCTCAGGGCGGCGGAAGAAGCCTCCGAGAGGGCCCAAGAGTCCCACAAGAGGCCCTCCACCAGGGAACGAAGAAGCCCAAATCATGGATTTTCCGTTGGCTGTTGAATGATTTCGGTTTCTCGCCTTGTCGGCCTTGGGTCAGCTCAAGACGGCCCATGAAGCCTGATGGCCCACGAGGCATCCATCCAAGAAGCATCCGAGACGGCCCCAAGGCGGCCCAAGAGGGCCTCCCGCGGAACCCGAGACGGCCTTAGACGGCCTCTCGGCTGCCCAAGACGGCCCCCCGACACCCTCCACACGACCAAGAGGGCCCAGACACGGCCCTGTAGAGCCCCGAGACGGCATCAGAGGGCCCCGCGGCGGCCCCAGACGGCCGCAAGGGACCTCCAATACTGCTTCACAGGAGGCCAGGGCAGCCCCAAGTGGTCCGAAGGAGTTGCACGAGAGCTGCGCAGACAGTGAAGAGGAAAAGTGTAAGATATGACGGCCTTCCTCGTCCATCTCCTCCTCCTGCTCCTATTCCTCGTCCTCCTCCTCCTCATCTTCCTCGTCATCATCAGGTTCATCATCAGCATCAGCATCAACATCATCATCATCATCATCAGCAGCATCATTATTATCATCAGCGTCATCATCATCATCATCATCATCATCACCATCACCATCACCATCACCATCACCATCACCATCACCATCAGCATCAGCATCAGCATCAGCATCATCATCATCATCATCATCATCATCAGCAGCAGCATCGTTATCATGAAAACTTCCAAACCTGGAGACATGAGGCGCCACACCTGACGGCCTCCCTTGCCCCCTCGAACCGACGCAACCCAAACATGTTGGGCTGTCACGGTGGCGGGACCTGCCGGAGGCAGCTGGATCCGCCGCCCCCTGTCGATTCATCGCAGGGGTGCCTGGCGTGCCAGACTATTACGGTTTTGGTTTTGGTTCTTTCTCCCAAAGAAATCCCCCTGGGGCTCCGGCGCGTCCCGTCGGGGTCCCGGGAGGATTGCCAAGGACCTCAATTCCCCAATTTCCTGCCCAAGACGGCTCCAAGATGGCCTCCAAGATGCCTCCAAGACGGCTAGGATGGCCTCCAAGGCGGCTAAGATGGCTTTAAGATGCCTCCAAGACGGCCCAAGATGTACCCAAGACGGCCTGAGATAGCCTCAAGATGGCCCAAGGCGGCCCAAGAGGCCCCTAAGAGGCCTCAAGGACAGCCCAAGAGCCCGTCGAGAGGTTCTCCAGGAGGGCCCGAAGAGGCCAAAATCATTGATTTTCCTTGGGTGTTTGAAGGATTGTGGCATTTTCGCCTGTTCGGCCTTCAGACGGCTCAAGACGTCCCAAGATGTCCCCAAGATCGTCTCAAGAGGCCCCCAAGAGGGCCCCATGACGGCCCAAGTGGCCTCCAAGATGGCCCCAAGAGGGCCCCAAGACGGCCCAAGAGGCCTCCAACACGCCCAAGATGGCCTCTAAGACGCCCTAGGTGGCCTCCAAGACCCCCAAGACGTCTCCCGACGGCGTCAGACGTGCCAGGAACCCACCAAGATGGCCGAAGTTGGCTCGAAGCTGGCCCAAGACGGCCCAAGAGGCCCTCAAGAGGGCCTCCAGGAACGCCAGAAGAGGCCAAAAACATGGATTTGCCTTAGGTTTTTGGCGGATTTCGACATTTCCTTCTTTTCGGCCTTCCGACGGCCCGAGACGGTCCAAGAGCCCCCAAAGATGGCCGAAAGATCGCCCAAGAGGCCTCCAAGACGGCCAAGATGGCCTTCAGGATGCCCACGTGTTCCCCGGAGGCTTTCCACACCGATGCGGGGAACACATGGTCCGATACCTTGGCAGGTCTGGCCTCAACGTTCGGCCACATAGGCAGGGGGCGGCGGTGATTCGCCGTAGGCGTCTTCGATACACCCTGAAAAATGCTTAAGAAATCATGGGTTAAGAAATTCATAGTCTCAGGATTTGGCTAAAAACCCAGAGTGCCTGTTAAAACCTTAGGAGCTGCATTGAAACATGAAGAATCATCGAGAATCTGCCCGAAAACTTGGGTTGTCTTAAGCATCGCCCAGAGTGTAGGCGTCTTCGATGCTGAGGGGCTCCTGTCCCGCCCAGGCCGTGCCCGCCCAGCGCCTCCGCGGGCGCTCGCGGGCGCCCGCGCGGCCTCGGGATGCTCCGCCGAGGCTTCCGTGGGCACCCGCCCACGGGGCGCCCCGGGGCCGCCAGTGGCCGCCCCGTGCCGCGGGGGGGCAGCACGGCCTGCCCAGCCGAGCTCACGCCGCTTGGCGTACAGTCGGGGCGTTCACCTAAGGAACCCTAAGTAAGGAATGCTTTTTTTCCATAAAAATTTAACTTCGATTCCCCATCGAAAACCTAAGGACAACCTGCGGCAAGCTGCGAAACAATTAAGGAACACGGAGCCCCTCCCCAACGAAAAGGGTTCCTTGTTCAGCGCCCCGACTGTACACCGCATAGCTTGCACAACATCGTTCACACCACACAGGTCGTGCAGCTCAGCTTTTGCACAAGACAGCTCACACACCACACAGCGTGCACACCGTGTCCGACACCACACAGCTTACGACGCACAGCTCGAACTCCTCCACGGTGCATTCGCTCACTGGTTGATTGCCTCGCTGGCTGACGTTGCGCACCTACAAAGGAGCGTCATTATTGCAGTTCCCCTAACAGCCCGTTAGCTTGAGTAGAGTGCCGCGGGCGCGTTTCTCCTCCTCCCGCCATCCTCCTCCTGTTCCTCCTCCCATTCTCTTCTATTTCCCGCCAGCCTCCGATCAGCCTATCTCATCCCGCGTTTTCCCTTATACCTTGCCGTTCCTGGGGGCTTGTGAACATGAAGCAGACGCCACCTGCTCGGGGGTTCAGCGGAATGGCATGTTACGTATATCACAGCGGGACTGCCCACTCAATGGGGGGCTGCAAACTGCGAGGCGGTCGCCACTTTCGACGGCTGCTGCGTGGTCTAGCAGAGTGGCGCCTTACACAAACCAGAGCGGGACCTCGCCATCCGTGGGGGGCTGCGAACTGCGAAACTGCTGCAATTCTCAAAGGCTGCTGGGTGGTGCAGTGGAGTGACGTCTCACGCAGATCAGATCACGAACATCCCTGGGGTGGCGGACTGCGAAACAGTTGGCACGTTCGAAGGCTGCTGGGGGGTGCAGTGGAGTGGCGTCTCACGCAGATCCAAGCGGGATCTCGCCGTCCATGGAAGTGGGGGGCTCCGAACTGCGAAACTGTCACCGCGTTCCAGGGCTGCGAAGGGGTACCGCGGAGTGACGTCTCACGCCCCTCAGAGCGGGACCTCGACGCCCTTAGGGGGGTTGCGATGTATGCAGCTGAGCCCCGCTGGCACAAGGATCTCGCTGCTGTCTGAACCGCGCAAGTAGGCGGCCGCTGACAGCGGGTCGAAGGGCCGCCTGCCGAGCACCAGAACGCCATGCAGTTATATTCGGCATCACCCCCCTATCCTTCGAGCTCCAGGCCACGAACAACTCGAATGTTCGGGACCTCGCCGACCTCGTGAAACTCATGCGCAAGCTGAACAAAAAAGGCAACGTGCCCGACGAGATCGCGGAGAACTCGGACCAAACCCAACGAGGAAGCCCACAGGACAAGCGGCTGGGCGAGGAGCGGACCCAGGGACGATGCACGGCCGCCCGGCTCTGGGACGCCGCGGCGCGGTGGACGATGATGCGCACGAGGAGAGACTTGAGCAAGGCCCGACCGTCCCGGTATTTGACTACCTACCAGACCACCCCAACCCAACCCGAAGACCCGAATTTCGGGTTGGGGGGGGTATGGGCTCCATATCTGTTTATTCGATGTTCCCAGACCCCCCCCAACTAGAAATCGAGGGTAAATCTGAGCCTTCGGGTTGGGTTGGGGTGGTTTGGTGGGTGGTGATATTCCTGTAGGCCTACCACGGCATGCTCTTAGAGCCCAACAATGCTGTAACAACAAATACAAGGTCTCAGATCATAAACCCTATTAGAACATTGTTTGGTGGGCCCATCGGCGAGCCAGGACGCATCGCCACTGCTTGAGAGACGCCAGGTCCCTCGGCCAGGAGCCCTGCCTCGTCCAGGCCGCCGGCTCGTTCTCGCCGCGGCGCTTCCCATGGACATGGCCGCGAAACGGGTACACACACCAGGTCAGCCCGGGCTCGACATGGGCGGCCTGCGCGGAATGCTGCCCCTGCTCGCGGGCATGAGGCTGCACCCGCTGGAGCATTTGGACTTCCACCGAGGGCTCGTTAAGAAGACGCCGAAGGTGCTGTCGTGCGCGCGGCCGTGAGCCCTCGGGGTGAAGGGACGGTGGAGAAAGAGAGAGAAAGAGAGAGAGAGAGAGAGCGAAAGCAGAGGGGCGCCCCGCGTACCCGCGAGACCTGCCTTTCAGCGTTTGGGTCCGCATGGGCACGTGCAGGACTGCCACGCTCGGTGAACACCTTGCGGAGCACGACGGCAACATCGACGCCCCAGACGTGGCGAGACTGGTCGCTCTGGATCCACACACCTCGAGTGTGTTCGGTTTCCGCTGGCACAGCGCACACGCGCAGGCCTGGCTATTTCCCGCGCCAGGGTCCTGACCTCCTCGGCCCGTCACAAGACGGACCAGGCAAGCCGGGGTCGCAATCGCCTGCGCCTGCAACGTCGCGGACGACATGGACGCCCAGAGGCTACACCCCTAGTAGAGGTGCAGCCTCTACGTTATGACGCAGAGGTCCTCTACGTCATGACGAAGATGGACCTCTACTAGAGGTGCACCTCTAGTAGAGGTCCATCTTCGTGGCCCTGGTCATAACGTAGAGGTCCTCTACGTTATGACCAGGGTCACGAAGATGGACCATCTCCTGATGATGCGGGACCTGGCTGCACATCCCGCGGGCCGCCCGCGGACCGGGCGGCGCGCCTGCGTGCAAACTCCCGCGCGGGGTCGTGCCGGAGTAAAGGGCGAGCAGCTGGCCCCTTCAGCTCGGCCTCGCTCAGATTTCCTGCACTGGCGACGGAGGACCGTCCTGCGCGCTGGAGGACGCGGCGTGGGCAGCGCTTCGGCTCGCCACTCGCAGTGACAGCGTCGCCTCTCCCTCCACCGCCTTCCTCGTTTTGTTGCCCTCCTCGTGCACCTTCCCCTTCCTGCCGCTGCTGCCTGGGCGAGCTTTCGCCCTCCCCCTCCTCTTCCTCCTCTTCCTCCTCCTCTTCCTCCTCCTTCTCTTGGCCCCATTCCCCTTCCTCCTCTTCCTCCTCTTCCTCCTCCTCCTCCTCCTCCTCCTCTTCCTCCTCCTCCTCCTCCTCCTCCTCCTCCTCCTCCTCCTCCTCTTCCTTCTCTTGGCCCCCTTCCCCTTCGAGCCTGCGGTTTCGCTGCCTCCATCCCGCCCTCGCCCTCTGATCGGTGTCCCAGAAGTCTCGCAGCGCGTGGGCCTCCCGTGTAGTGTTTGCGACGCATGCCGGTCCTTGCAGTGCCATCGTCCGTGGGAATTCTGCTGCCCAACGGTTCTCCTCATTTGTTGCACATGGGCTGGGCACGTCGCGGGGTAATGTCTCCCTCATATCCTGCCCCTCCTCATCTTCTTCCTCTCGCTCGTCCTCCCTCTCTCGCCTCCCCTCCCCTCCTCCTTCCCCCCCTCCCCTCTCCCTCTCCGACCCTCGCTCCTCTTCTCCTGCCCCTCCCTCCCCCGTCCCTCCCCCCCCCCCCTCCTCCCTGCCTCCCCCCCCCCCGCGCGCAGCACCGCCGCGGGAGGGAGGGGCCTCGCCAGCCACGCCGCTGCGGAGCGCGTCTGCCTGCCCGTCGAGGTCCGTGCATATCCTTGGGGGGGTGCGGCGGCGGCGGCGGGTGACGGAGGGTGTCGGGGCGCGCCCTGCTCGCCGGGGCCGCGGGCGAGGATATGATTATGTCGGGCGTGTCCCCCTTCAGGGGGATTTTCGACGACAAATAAAAAATACACGAAAAATACTCCCAAAAGGCCAGGAAATATTCAAAAAATAGTCCCCAGACTATTTTTGGAGTATTTTTGTTGGGGGGGTATTTTTTATTTCTCGTTGAAAATCCCCCAGTAGTGGGACAGGCCCGACTTAAGGACATGAGCAGGGGGGGGGGGGCGGGAGGGCTCCGACCGCAGAGGGAAGGGGCGGGAAGGGCGCGCGAGGAGGCGCCGCGGCAGAGCAGCAGAGGGAGAGAGAGGGAGGGGGAAGGGGCCGCACTCCGGATGCGGAGAGGGGGAGGCGAGGAGGGGCAAGGAGGACGGAGGATAAAACGACGCGAAGATCGGGACAAAATCGGATCGGGATAACTCGAAATCTCTGAGAATCGGCGGGTTTGGAGTATGTATTGGGCGCCG
Organism: Prorocentrum cordatum; assembly: GCA_963575745.1. NCBI lineage: Eukaryota > Dinophyceae > Prorocentrales > Prorocentraceae > Prorocentrum > Prorocentrum cordatum. The sequence goes on along the minus strand of CAUYUJ010001934.1, from coordinate 37,984 downwards.
CGGCCGCTCCAGAGTGTTCCGGAACGCTCTGAGAGCGCTCCGGAACGCTCTGGAGCGATGTATCCCGATCCTAGCCCTGTTTTAGAAGAGGGGGGCGCAAGGACGCAAGCCGCCGGCCGAAGGAGGAGAAGAGGGCGGCTGCGGGAGGACTCAGGGCGGAGAAAGCGGAACAACGAGGAAGGACGACGAGGAAGGCGGGCGCACGCCCGTGGAGGACGAGCGAGGAGTGGAAGAGAAGGAGTGCGTTTTTTTTAGATTCGCGGCTGTAGTAACGGGCGCTATGGGAGGGGGCGAGGGGGGTGGCCTAGCGTAACGCCCCCCTCCCCCCGACGACGAGGGACGATAACGAGGACGACGTCGGGGACGAGGACGACGTCGACGTCGACGACACTAACGAGGACGAGGACGGCACGACGACGGGGACGACGGGGACGAGGACGGCGACGGCGACGACGACGACGACGACAACGGAGACGGTGACGGTGACGACGACGACGACGACGACGAGCGACCACGACGACGAGGAAGACAAGTGACGACGACTACGACGACGGCGACGACGAGTACGAGGACGACGAAGAGAACGACGACCAGAGCAGCAGCACTGCCCCGCATTTCCACAAATGCCTAGAACGGAGGGAAGAGGTGGCCTCAGCCCCAAGAAAGGGAGGGGGGGGTAGCCTAACCCCCACCCCCCCGAGCCCTGGCAACTCCCAGTTTCGGACAGGGGGGAGGGGGAGAGTAGCTTCAAACGCCCCCCGCCCTATGAAAACTAAGCCCAGGCTTACTCTCGAAACCCAACGGAGGGGGGGCGGGGAGCTTCCGATGAGCAAAAGGGGAAGGGGGGGTAGCTTCCGAGGCCCAGACCGGATGTACCCCAGCACAAGAAGGGAGGGGGTGGGCTTCAGAAGGCCCCCCCGACCTCCTCCCTCAGTTTCCCAGCTTGCTGGGCGAAGGGTAGCTTCGGAAGCCTCCCCCTCCCCTGGCGCACGGAGGGGGGGAAGCTTGAAGCTGGGCCCCCCCTTTTGTTCTTCGCGCCTGCCGCGGGGCGCTCTTGCACAGGAAGATGTGCCCACCAAACGGGGCACGATCGAAGACGAATAGGGCGATTATCGAGGGCTTGGGGTATGCAGGCAGAATGACACGCGTGAAGCGAGGACCCAACAGTCTAAACATGCTTGTCGTGGTTGACTTCGCAACTCTAAAGAAGAACTATGTGTGATCCCCCTCGGGTAACACATGTTGTCTGTTCCCTTGAAGCGCCTCTCCCAGGGATCGCACACTGCGTTTTCACATGAAAGAGTGAACCTCAAGTTGGACACCTGGCTCCCGAACTACAACACAAACAACGGCTCCCGCTTGATACTTCCTCACACTGAATTGGAGAACCGCGCTCCCACGTCAGACTTTCTTACAATCTATCCGCCGGCCCCTTTGTGGGGACACCAGGCTGTAGGCCTAAGGTTCGCAGTTTCCTGTACCAGTTGCAGCTTCCAGTTTCCACTGTTACAGTTCTGCTTCTTGCTGCTTACTGTTCATTGTTGACTTCTTGCTGCTTGCTGTTCCTTGTTGATGGACCGCGCGAGGGGGGGAGGCCCAAAACAAGCATTTTTACAACGCCCAAAGCGTATGCCCTGAGTTGCAGGGGAGGGTAAAATGTGATACCCCTCACGCAGATCGGCAGGGCCAGGGTCCAAAAACATAAGGGAGTTGCCACATTTCTGACATCCAGTGGCACCCCTCACGCAGATCGGCGGGGCCAGGGTCCAAAAACAAATGGGACTTGCCACATTTCTGAAATTCGGTGGCACCCCTCACTCAGATCGGCAGGGTCAGGGTCCAAAAACAAATGGGATTTGCCACATTTTTGTAATTCGGTGGCACCTCTCACGCAGATCGGCGGGGTCAGGGTACACAAACACATTGGATTTGCCACATTTCTGACATTCGGTGGCACCCCTCACGCAGATCGGCGGGGTCATGGTGCAAAAACAAATTGGACTTGCCACATTTCTGAAATTCGGTGGCACCCCTCACGCAGATCGGCGGGGTCAGGGTCCAAAAACTTAGGGATTTGCCACATTTTTGTAATTCGGTGGCACCTCTCACGCAGATCGGCGGGGTCAGGGTACAAAAACACATTGGATTTGCCACATTTCTGAAATTCGGTGGCACCCCTCACTCAGATCGGCGGGGTCATGGTGCAAAAACACATTGGATGTGCTACATGTCTGAAATTCGGCGGCACCCCTCACGCAGATCGGCAGGGTCAGGGTCCAGCAACACAAAGGATTTGCCACATTTCTGACATTCGGTGGCACCCGTGACGCAGATCCGTAGGGTCAGGGTCGAATAACAAACAGTTTCCGACACTGCTCCACGGCGGCGCCCAGACCTCATGATTTATCTTTTGCATCTCCCATTATCCGAGGCAGGGGGCCCGGCGGCATGGGGCGAAGCCCTTACGGATTAACGAATCGCTTTCTCGGCGCTCTGGAATCGAGCTCTCGCTCGGGACCCCCTGACAGCTTATGTACTAAACAGCCGCGCTCTCGCCTGAGACTTCCTTGCAATCCCCTCTTGCTAAGCACTCTCGTGATCCATCTCCCCTTCCCTCTTGCCCCCTTCCCCACTCCCTTCCTTCCCCCACTCCTTTCCTCCTCGAGGTCTCCCTTCTCCATTATTGATATTCTTCCTATGCTCGGGGCTGCGCCAACTGCACGTGACAGGGAAGGACGATACCCACCCAAAGGGCCACGATCAAAAACGAAGAGGGCAGGCACCGAGGGCTTGGGCGATACATGATGGTTGACACACGACCGTATGAGGGCGAACAATCTAAACATGCTTGTTGTTGGTGCTTGACAGTACCACCCGTCAGGCACAAAGGGAGAAAGAGCAATGAGGAGGAAGGACGGGGTAAGGAGGGGTGGGGAGGAGAGAAGCGCAGGGAGGAGAGCAGGGGGTGAGATAAGGAAGCGGAA
>CAUYUJ010001934.1:0-30000 GCA_963575745.1 Prorocentrum cordatum | reverse complement strand
GCTGAGCGACACGCGCGCAAACGAGGACCGAACGGTCTAAGCATGATAGTTGTGGCTGAAACTCACAGCTCTGTGGAAGAACTGTTCTGGACCCCCAGCGGGTAACATATGCTTCTTGCTGGTTCCACTGAAGCGCCTCTCCCAGGTTCTCGGCGGTTTCCCAGCCTCGGGGTGCCTTCCAGCGGCTGCGCCTTGCCGAAGGCGTTCCGAACACCCAGACCGGCCCGAACGGCCGCGGGAGGCCTGAGCTGTGACGCAAAAAAACACCAGGGGACTGGCTCAAGGGGGGGCACATCGACTTGGAATCGGCGATTCATCGCCGACAGATCGGCGATAGTCCCCCGATAGCAAGTCCGCACCCTCCTGGGCGGGTGGGTCTATCAGACCCCTATAAGCGATCAGTGGGCGATGCGGGACCGATGCGTCCCCCCCTGTGCCGATGTAGCGGCGCGCAAGAGGGGGTAGAGAGGGGGCAAGGCGTCTCAGAAGGAGGCTGCTTCTCAGAAGGCGACGGCCCCACATCTGTAGACGAGGCGCGCGCCTTCCAAGAAGCAGGGGTGCCTCTGAGAAACCTTCCCCCCCCCCTACATCTTTTCCTGCGCGCTGCGGGCCTACGGTCGAGAGGTGCACTGCGGACGGGTGGTCAGGCCGCCAGGCCCTCGGAGGCCGCAGGTGGCATTCTCTGTGGCCGGCGGGCGACCGAGGGACAACGGCACAAGGCGGGCCGCAGGGGCAAGGACACAGGGGCACCCTCGACGACAGGGGCGCGTCCTCACTGGGCGCATAGGACTGTAGTGCTGCTACTGCCAATCTAAGCCCGTGCGCATGTCGAAAACTGCCCGGGGTCCTCTGCCGAAAGGGTTTATCTTCGAATAGGAGGGGGAGGAGGGCACCCTGACCGAAGGCTTAGTTCGGGCATGTCCCCCATACAAGAGGATTTTTGAAGGAAGAAATATTCAACAAATCCCAAGTCGACAAAAGTGGTCAAAAAGTGATCCCCAGACTATTTTCTAAACTATATTTGGATTCCCTCCTGTAGAAGGAAAGGCCCGACTTAACCGAAGGCTTTCGATGCACCGCGACTGCCGCCGCCGTGCGTGCCAAAGGGTGTCCAGGCAACGGGGGACCGATGCACGGGCACTGGGGACGGACTATGGGGGAAGCGAGATCATAGGAGAAGCAATTTCAGGCGATCGCAACCATGGAGCAAGGGGGCGTGGATGAGCGACGGGCCCCCTTTCCGTGGGACATCGCCGATTCCCGCCGCCGGACGGGGCGGCACTGGCCGCATTTTGGGGAGGGCACCTCCCCCGATCCTTGGATTTGGCGACCGCGCGACAAATCCACGGATCGCTAATCCATGTTTGCGCGCCCCCGAGAAAAACGGCATAAACATAACCTTCCGACGGTAAGCACGGATGCCTTGGATCTGCGCTGGCATCCCTCTCCCAGGCGCGCGGAGCGCGGCAGGGACGCCGCCAGAGGCGCCGCCAGGGGGGTCCCGGCACATATCCAGGAGATGTGTGCGGAGCGTCGAAAGGTTTGTGTCTGTGCCGTTTTTTGTTCTTCGAGATCAGCAGGGAGGAGGCGGGGTCCTGGAGTAAAGTCTGGCACGTTCCCCCTACAGGCGGGTTTAGGACGAACAAGAATAAATGGCAAACACATGTTCAAACATAGGACAACAAATTAAAAACGTCCCCAGACTATTTTGGAATATTCACGAATGTTTCTCCTGCAGAAGGACATTCCCGACTTAATCTTGGAGCGAAGGGGGGTCTTCGTTCGTTTCCGCCGCGTTCGGGCCTCGGGTGCCCTTCCCGCGGGCCCTGGGGCCGTCCTTGGAAAGGCAGGGCTGGACCTAATCGTTGTTTTTCGTTGTGTACGTCTTGCTTTTCGTTTTGCTCTGCCTGTTGTCCTTCACTTTCCTCCCAAAGCGAAAAACAAAACACAGCCGAAGTGTAGCAAAACAGCGCGTGGGTCCAGACCTGTGGAGAGGCTGTCTCTTTCTGCGCTGAAGCAGGCTTGCTTGCACGGCACGCCCCCCTCCACCACCTCTGGGCCGAACAGGCGTGCAAGCAGTTCCTGGCTTGCTTGAAGTCCAGACTGCCTTTCGGGCATCGTTACGCCCTCCGCCCCACCATGCAAGCAAGCTTGCTGGAATCTACGGAACAACTTCCTTCGTGGGCGTCAAAGAGCGGGGCGTCCGACAGCGAGGTTCACAAATCATGGTCCGAGGCATGTGCGTGGCCATGAACTAGAGGAGACATCATGGTCCAGGCCGGCGTATCCACGTCCCCGATTCCTTGAAACGGCCCAGGGTGACGAACTGGTGCCCAAGACAGCCAGGGAGAGTCCAGAGACCCGTGTCCGTCAAGACCTCGCCTCCTCACGGCGGAGAGGGGCGCGGGCGCCGCCGTGCGCGTCCGGACGCCGGCCGCGGCGTCGATGGCGCGCGCGCACTGCGCCGCGAGGCCGCCTGCGGAAGCCAGGGGGTACGGTCGGGAACTGTTGCTTAGCGTGTCGCGGCGGCGGCCCCAGAGACACGCAATGCCTTGCGAGTGGCTAGCGTGTCGCTCCGCTCCGCGGGGCGGGAGGCCTCGACAAGGATAGGCTCGGGGCGTTGACTCTGGGGGACCACGAGGAGGATAGCGTGTTGCGTCAAGATGTGGTGGGCCAGATCCGGCGGAGCGACACGCTATCCAGAAGTTCCAGACCGTGGGGAGCGGCAGCGGTGCCAGAGCTGGTCAGGAGGGCCTCCTCCTCCTCGTCCTCCTCCTCCTCCACGGCGTCCTCGTCTTTGTCGTCGGTCTCCTCCACGGTGTCCTCGTGTTTGTCCTTCACGGCGTCCTCTCCTCCTCCTCTTCCTCTTCCTACTTCTTCTCCTCCTCCTCCTCCTCCTCCTCCTCCTCCTCCTCCTCCTCCTCCTCCTCCTCCACTGCGTCCTCCTACTCCTCCACTCCGCCTGCCTCTGTGTCGGCGCACCACTCACACGCTTCGTGGCCCCACAGGGAGCCCCACCGAAGGCCCCAGCGGCAGGGTCCGCATGGAGTACTAGCACTCGATTCGGCACAGTCCTCACATGTATCGTCGCCGCCTCGGGAGCTCCACCGAAGGCCCCAGCGGCAGGGTCCGCATGGCGTACCCGCACCCGATTCGGCAAACTCCCGCCCTTCGTGGCACCGCGGGCAGGAACGCAACGCACAACGGAAACGGGCAGGAAATGGGCACGACAACCGCCTCGTTCGGGCTTCGGGACCAAACAAATCATCCTCTCGCGAACCCGTGCCCACTATTCCTACCGTGTTAGCGCCGCAGTCCTTGTGGTGGCCCCTCCTCCTCTATCTCACCTGCCCCGCGATGCTCGCAGCTGAATATGTTTGGGTCCCAAGAAGATTGAGGAACGAACGGGGGTGTCAGGAGGCTGGCCCCAGGTCAGATTATACCGCCGCCTCCCAGGGGCCCCGGCGGGGGTGGCCCCACGCTGTGGACAGGGGGGGGTGCTAGCAGGGGCTACTCCTGTGGTGGGGGACCAACCGTGGTCCCGGCTCCGGCCCCGGTCCCGGCCCCGGCCCCGACCCCGGCGCCAGCCATGGCGATGGCCCTATAGCCTGGCCTTGGCAGCAGCCCCTGCCCCGGCCCCGGCCGTGGCCCATGGCCCCGAGGTCCGGGAAGGGGCACGCCGGGCACCCCGGGGTCCCGGGGGGGGGTCTGGCCTTCAGGGCCGGCGGCACCAGCCACAAGGCCTTCACAAATTGCTTGGCATCTTCGCAGGCGCATTTTCAAGACGGGAGGGCGGGGAGGAGGGATGCGGAGGAGGAGGATGAGGAGGAGGATGAGAAGGGGGAGGGAGAAGGGAGGAGGAAGGAGGAAGAGGAGGGGGAGAAGGAGGAGGATGAGGAAGGAGGAGGAGTAGGAGGAGGTGGGAGGAGGATGAGGGGGAGGAGGAAGAGTAGGAGGGAGGGGGAGGGGGAGGGAGGGGGAGGAGGGGGGAATGCGGAGGAGGAGGAGGAGAAGGAGGAGAAGGAGGAGGGAGGATGAGGGCGTCTAGGACACCGAACCTCCGCCTCCTCGCCCCCCGCCTGTGGCTGTGGCGTTCCCGAGGTGGGCGGTGTAGTTCTCCACGGTGAGGCTGCCCACGCCCTGCCAGAGCAGGCACGCGCTGTCCACCTGCTGGTAGGGACGCCGACAGCGACGACGACAACGACGACGACGACGACGGCGTCGTCCCCTTCGCCACCGCCGCCGACGCTGACACCGACGCCAACACAGACGCCGATGCCGACGCCTGAGGCCAACGCCGACGACGCAGACACCGACCCCGACGCCGACGCCGACGACTCTCCGACGCCGACACCTGACGCCTGACGCCGACGCCGACGCCGACGCCGACACAGACGCCGACACCGACGACGCTGGCTCCGACGCCGACGGCGACGACGACTCTGACGACGAGCCAACGACTCTGACGACGATGACAGCGACGACGACGTCAATGACGACGACGACAACGACGACGACGACGACGACGGCGTCGTCACCTGCGCCACAGCCGCCGGCGCTGACGACTCTGACGACAACGTCGGCGTCGCCGTAGTGGTCGTCGCGGCGGTCGCCTGACGTCGACGCCGAACCCGACGCCGTCAGTGACGCCAACACCTGACGCCTGACGTCTGACGCCGACGCCAACGCCGACGCTGACACCGACGCCTAACGCTGACGCCGACAGCGCCGACGCCGACGACGACTCTGACGACGAAGCCGACGACTCTGAAGACAACAACGGCGACGACGACGACGGCGATGACGCCGATCACGACGACGGCGCCAGCACCTACGCCACCGCCGCCGACGCCGACGCCGACACCGACGCCTGCCGCCGACGCCACCGACGCCGACGCCGACGCCAACGCCGACACCGACGCCGACGACGACTCTGACGACGACGCCGACGACTCTGACGACGACGGCGACGACGACGATGATGACGACGACGACGGCGACGACGACGACGGCGTCGTCACCTTCGCCACCGCCGCCGACGCTGACGACTCTGACGACGACGGCGGCGTCACCGTAGTCGTCGTCCCGGCGGTCGCCTGACGCCGACGACGTCGATGACGCAGACGCCGACAGCGATGCCGACGCCCGCCGACGCCGACGCCGTCACCGACACCGACGACGACGCCGAAGCCGGCACCGATGACGCTGACGATTCTGACAACGACGGCGGCGTGGCCGTAGTGATCGTCGAGGCGGACAACTGACGCCGACGCCGACCCCGACACCGACCACGACGGCGACGCCGACACAGACGCCGACACCTGACGCCTTACGCCGACACCGACGCCAACGATGACACCGACGCCGACGCCGACGACGACTCTGACTCTGACGCCGACGACTCTGACGACGACTGCGACGACGAAGATGACGAGGACGACGACGACGACGGCGTCGTCACCTTCGCCACCGCCGCCGACGCTGACGACTCTGACGATGACGGCGGCGTCGGCGTAGTGGTCGTCGCGGCGGTCGCCTGACGCCGACAAGGACACCGACGCCGACGCCGACGACGACGACGCTGGCACCTAACCCCTGACGCCGATACCGACGCCGACGACGACACTGACGACGACGCCGACGACTCTGACGATGACAACGGCGCCGACGACGATGACGACGACAACGACGCCGACAACGCCACAGACGACGACGACGCCGGCGTCGTCACCTGTGCCACCGCCGCCGATGCTGACGACTCTGACGACGACGGCGGCATGGCCGTAGTGGTCGTCGCGGCGGTCGCCTGACGGCGACGCCGACCCCGACGCGGACGCCGAAAGCCCGAAAGCAACGCCGACGCCGACGCCGACACCTGACGCCTGACACCGACGCCGACGCCAACGCCGACTCCGACGCCGACGCCAAAGCCGACGCCTGACGCCGACGCCAACTGTGCCGACGCCGACGCCGACGACGACTCTGACGATGATGCCGACGATTCTGACGAGGACGACAACGCCGACGGCGACGACGATGACGACGACGACGGCGACGGCGACGGCGACGTGGACTACGACGACAAGGACGACGATGACGACGACAACGGCGACGACGACGACGGCAGCGTCGCCGTAGTCGTGGTCGCGGCTGTCGCCTGACGCCAACGCCGACGCCGATGTCGGCAGTAACGCCGACGCCGACGCATGACGCCGACGCCGACGCCGACGGCGACTTCGACAGCCGACGCCTAACGCCGACGCCGACGCTTGACGCCGACGCCTCTGACGGCAGCGCCGTCGACTCTGACGACGACTATGACGACGACGAGGACGAGGACGACGACGAGGACGAGGACGAGGACGACGGCTTCCTCGTCGTCTCCTGCGCCGCCGTCGCCAACGCTGACGACTCTGACGACGACGGCGGCGTCGCCTTGTGGTCGTCGCGGCGGTCGCATCACGTCGACGCCTGACGCCGACGGCGACGCCGATGCCGACGCAGAAACCATACGCCTGACGCCGACTCTGACGACGACAACCCTGACGGCCCTGACGACTCTGACGACGACGACGATGACGACGACGACGACGACGACGACGACGACGACGGCGGCGTCGTCGTCGTTACCGCAGCCGATGCTGACGACTCCGACGACGACGGTCACGTCGCCGTAGCGGTCGTCGAGGCGGTCGCCTGACGCAGACGCCGACCCTGACGCCGACGACTGACGCTGACGCCGACTCTGACGACGACTGCGACGACTCTGGCGACGACGATGACGACGACGGCGACGACGACCACGGCGTCTTGGTCGTCACCTGCGCCATCGTCGCCGACGCTGAAGACTCCGACGACGACGGCGGCGTCGCCGTAGTCGTCGTCGCGGCTGTCGTCTGAAGCAGACGCCGACGCCGTCGATGACGCAGACGCCGACAGCGATGCCGACGCCGACAACGACACCGACGACGACACCGACGACGACGCCGACGCCGACGCCGACGGCGACGCTGACGACGACGACGACGACGACGACGACGACGACGACGACGACGGCGTCGTCACCTGCACCCCCGCCGCCGACGCTGACGACCCTAGCGACAACGGCGGCGTCGCCGTAGTGGTCGTCGCGGCGGTCGCCTGACGCCGACGCTGACGCCGACGCATGACGCCGACGCCGACGCAGACGCCGCGGACGCGGACGCGGACGCGGACCCCAACGCCGCCGACGCCGACGAGGACTTTGACGACTCTGGCGACGACTTTGACCCTGACTCTGACGACGACGACGACGGCGTCATCGTCGTTACCTGCGCCGCCGTCGCCGACGACGCTGAAAAATCTGGCGACGACGTCGGCGTAGCCGTAGTGCTCGTCGACGCTGACGCTGACGCCGACAGCGACACCGACGCCAACGCCTGAGGCCGACGCACACGCCGACGCCGACCCGACGCCGACCCGACGCCGAGGCCTACGACGACGACGACGACGGTCACGACGACGACGACGACGACTCTGACCAATATTCTCTGACGACGAAGACGACGACTACGACGACGGCGACGACGACGACGCCAACGACGACGACGACGCCGACGACGATGACGACTCTGACAACGACGGCGACGACGACGGCGGCGACGACAACGCCGACGACGCCGACGAAGACGCCGACGACGACTCTGACGACGACGACTCTGTCGACGACGACAACGACATCGACGGCGACGACGACGCTGACGACGACGACACCGACGCCGACGCCGACGGCGACGGCGACGACGCCGACGACGACGCCGACGACGACTGCGACACTGTCGACGACGATGACGACGACGACGCCGACGACGTCCTCGTCGTCACCTGCGGCACCTTCGCCGATGCTGACGACTCTGACGACGGCGGCGGCGTTGCCGTAGTCGTCGTCGCGGCGGTCGCCTGACGCCGACGCCGACGCCGACGCCGACAGCGACGCCGACGCCTGACACCGACGCGGGCGCCTGACGCCGACGCCGACGCTTGACGCCGAGGCTTGACGCCGACGCTGACGCACACGCCGCCGACGACGACGACGACGACGACTCTGATGACGACGATGACGACGACGACGACGACGACGACGACGACGACGACGACGACGACGACGACGACGACGACGACGACGGCGGCGGCGGCGGCGGCGGCGTCATCTGCGCCACCGCCGACGACGCTGACGACTCGAGAGGGTCGTCCTCACGCCAGTTCAGGCAATGCTCGGACCAAGCTAGTGATAGATGAGGGAATGCAAAGGACAGACATGACGGTACAAACAGATCGGGCTGGTGAGGGGGCCGCCGTGTCGCAGTTCTCGGCGACGAACGCCAGGGCGTCGGTCGAGCAGCCGTGGCACGGGAAGCAAATCCACCGGGCCCCACGACCGGGCCTCGAAAGCAAGCGTATGGCCCGCCCCTTTGCCTCAGGGGCAGCGAGGCCGGGTGAGCGAAGGCAGGCGATGGGATGTCCCTGGCGGTCATCCGAACTAAAGTGCATCGGGAGCCAGGGGCGCGGTTGAGGGGGGGGAGCGGAAGGACGGACGGACGTGGAGAGGAAGACGATGGGCAAGGAAGGGAGCGATGAATAGGGAACAAGAAGTTATGGGAAGGGGAAGTGAGGGGGGGACATGAAAATAAGGGCAGGGTAATAAATAGAAGGGAGGTGAGAGAAGGGAGATGGGAGGGGGAACGGAATGGGTGGGGAAGGGGGACATTCGGAATGGGAGGGGGCAGCAGGGGTAGCAGAGATGGTCGGAGAGGAAAGGGCAACGACGGAGGCAACGGAGGGAGGGATGACGGAAGTGGGAATGAGGCTGCCTGGGCCTAAGATCTAAAAGGGCCTGTGTCAAAGATCCGCCACACTCCCAGTCACTACCCAAGTTCACCCTAACCTCTGGTACCACGTCGGTCGCCCCTTGTCGCCAGTGCCAGACTCATCTTGCAACAAACGCGCTGCACCGAACTACACAGTACCACTTCACAAAAACACCGCCGTCGCTCTTCATAGCCAACCCGATTCACTCTACTTGGAATTGATGACAACAACGGACAGCGGCGCTGAATACAGAAGACACCGGTTTGTTCGATCAGACTGAAGGCAATAAAAACGGCGGTTTGGAAATTGCAAGTAATGCGCCAGATCAGTCCAGTGACAGCCGCCGCCCGTCCGTGGAGGCGACAACTGGACATACCGAGCCAAAGCCTGGCGAAGACCCACGCAAGACACATACTAACTGGCAGCGCTCACTTCTCCGCGGCACCGGGGCTCGCGGCGCCGCCCGCGGTCGTCTGGCGCGCGGGAACTGTCGAAGTGCTCTCAAGAGAGAAATAGAGAGAGAGAGAGAGAAACGAAAAAACCATACATATATATATATATATATATATATAGATATAGATATATGGCTGCGCATATATATACACACAACAGACCCATACAATATGACAGTTTGCTATTAGAAGTGTTGGGGCCCATCCTTCGTCGATCCGCATGCCTAGTGAGGTGACAAGAAGATCTGTGCGGCACCTGCTGACAGGCCTATCTCTTATTTGATGTGCAAATGGTGCTGGGACTGGTTGCCGGTTCGATGGGGCGCCCAGCGGCGCACGCCATATGAACGCCGCCCAGGCGCTGCCTGTCCCGGTGCTGCTGGCGGCACTGACGAGGGCCCGCTCGGTAGTTTGTCTGCAGGCGGCAGGGTATTGGAGGCCTGGGAATGTGCACCAATAGGGGGTCGCATGCGAACCCTACCCCTACCCCCCACGATTTCTGAGGGGGAGGGTGGGGTTCACTTCGTTCGGGGGGGGTAGAGGTAGGGTTCGCATGCGGCCCCCTAACCAACACCAGCACAGGGGTTTGCCTCCACAGGGGGAAGACGATCCTAGGTTTCTGCTGTGTTGGTGTCTATATTTCGGTCCCCTTGGAGGCCAGCATATGACCACCCTCGCCGAGATCGGGATCTGCTTCCCTCGGTGGAGGCACACCGCCGACAGGGTGCTGGTGTCAACCTCCTAGGCCTGCGAGGGCCGAGGCCAGATCGCTCGGCAGATGAACTCAGCGAACCTCTGGTGAAACCAGCAAGCACCGATCCCGGTGTTCCCTGCACATCCCCCAGGGCGCGCTCTGACCAGGATGCCGAGGCGAAAGTGCTGGTGCCGACGAGGGGGCCTCCCAGGTGTGCCAAGAGGGCGACAGCGAGGCCAAGGGCAGCAGTGTCGGTGCCCTGTCCTCCTCTGAACCTCTCGACGACACGCCAGAGGGACCCTGGGTAAGAGTGAACTTGCGTGCGCGGCCCATGGGGGGCCGCGGGGAGACCACACACGAGCGCGCAAGACGCTATAGTACCGCATCGCGCTCGGCGATCGGGGGGGCCCCGATGAGCCCGAACCAAAGGTCCCTCCGGCGAAGGGCCACTCTTGAGTGTAGACGAACCTCGGGCTGCCCTGGCCATCCGTCGCCGGCCCTGGTGGGCGGTAGTCGACGGAGGCCGACCGCTGCTCTTGCACCCGACGAGATCTGCGGTGCAGAAAATCACCCTCGTAAGTCAAGGGGCCCAAGGACACACAAATAAATACACACAAATAAAAACATTCCCTATATTTTCATATATTTTCTGGGTTTTTGTCTACCCGCCCAATTCCCATATTTTCCCGTATTTTCTGGGGGATCGACATTCATTGTGTCTATGTTTTTTTCCCTCCTGGATAAGACGCACCCTGACAAGCGAAGAAGTCTCGCATTCGCACACACAGAAGAAATCGGACAGGGCGGGGCTGCCTGGAAAGCGCCCATGGGCCGGTCAGCATTCGCCACTGATGGGGATCGGGGTGGTTTTCCCCTGGAAGATTGGGCACCATGCAACGACATAGTCGTCACAACTCGGAGGTCCACGCGAATTTCTAGAATCGGCGCTGGACCCTCCTCCCTGGCGCGCGGGGCGCGCCGGGGGCGGCGGCGGAGGCGCCGCCGGGAAGTACGCGCGGAGCGCCGATCCAAGAGGTCCGTTCTCGCCGTGTGTTGGACTGCACTGCGGCGACGTTCCAGATGCCTCATATAGTCTGGTGTGCCTCTCCATGCACCACTTGCGTGATTTATCCCTCGCTCGACAGAGCATGCCAGCTCGTGCTCGCGACTCTACCTCCGAGGCTGCTCCGCGGCAGCATGCCGGGGGTGCCTATCACTCCACGACGGGCTCCCGCAGGCGCCTCGGAGTTGCCTCCGAGGCGCAGCACGGTCGGGGAAGCGTAAAACTTGAGCCCGTCGGAACGAGGGTTTGCCGGCGCTTGTTGACCAGCGCGTCCCGGAGTTTGAGGGTCCAGTTTTCGTGGGATGTCTGCCGCGGGAGCTCGCGCCGCATTTCAGCCTGGATCTCGACACTTTTCAGGATGGCCCCGTCAGGCCAAGCCCAGTCACCCGAACCCGAGTCGCACGCCTCCCCGATCATTACATTCCACCCGTGAACCCTACCTAGGGAACCAAACCGACGACATACAATCGTAACAGCTCGGCGGTCCGCGCTACACCGTCAAGCCCAGAACTCGTACTCTCGACTGCGGAGCACCGTCAGGGATGGCTGAGTGCGCAAGCCCCCCGGGCCTCTTGCGGGGGTCTCGAACCTCAAAGGCTTGGGGAGCAATCCGGTCTGTGGCCCAAAGACATGCTGCCTCCTGGCGCGCGGAGCTGCAGTCGGGGGGCGCGAGTGATGGGGGCCCTGGGACACACAAATGAAGGAACACAAATCCCAGGATTCCCTATCTTTTCCTGTATGTTCTGGAGTTTCGTCTTCCCCCCCCCACTTCCAATATTTTGGCACATTTTCCCGGGAGTCGACGCTGAATTTGTGTCTGTGTGCTTTTTTCCCCTCCTGGCAGGGAGGGGGGGCCGGGAGAGGGGGATGGGGCGCAGCATGGCCCGAGGCATGGGCACAGACGAGAGGGCCATGGCATCTGGGAGATATGTCATGAGTCATGGCCCTAGCCAAGATACAGGGCAGTGTTTAGTACATGGGATTTAGAAAATATATCATTTTTAATACATGATCAATGTATGGAGTAATCTATGCGTGAACTCATCGTTGTTTTTAGTACTAAATCCCTGCATGTTTAATACATGATCCGCACGCGGAGCATGTATGAAAAACGGCACTGTACAGTGGAGGCTGGTCCACAGGAGACCTTCCACGAGAGACCCAACCCTGAGACCCCAGGACGTCCACCCAGTTTTGGTGTGGGAGCGTCACGCTCGCCATCGCAGAACCACCGGCGCCCTAGAAACCCAGGGCCCCCCCTGGAGGCAAGGGTCCCCTTCCCTGGTCGCAGTCCTCGTCCCCCTCTTGGGCGCCCCGGATGTGTGCAATGCCACGGCGGACAGTGACGCACGGCATGGAGCACAGGACACCGAGCTGCGCGAATACCATCGCAGACGTCGCCGGCAAGGCGAGGCATCCGAGACTTCCCTGCACCATCCCTGCCCCAGACGCCCCGCACGTGGGGCTGAGACTGTTCCACCTTGGCGGTGCGCACAAGGGTGGAGGGAGGGGGGAGGGCCTCTTAGAAGGAGGCTGCTTCTCAGAAGGCGCCGGCCTTACATCTACAGATAAGGCCCGCGCCTTCTAAGAAGCAGGGGTGCTTCTAAGAAGCCCTCCCCCCTCCCCCCCCCTCTGCGCGTGGCTGACCACTGCCGAATTGTGCGGCTATCTGTCTGCTGCCCTGCCGCAGACCCCCCCCCAGCGTGCTGACGCGACAACGAGGAGGACGAGGACGACGCCCCCGCTGGAAGCCAGAAATCATGGCAGGGTGCGGCGCCAGCAGCCGGCACCAAGACCCCGGCCCAGCACCGGACATATCCGATGCTCCCCTCCCCTCAGCATCAGGTCGGGCAGGTCGGGACAAAAGAGAAAGCATAGTTCAACTAATCAACAATAGTCAAAACTAACCAAAAAAACATACTCTTGTTTAACTATCTTTGAATATTTCCTCCTGTAGAGTGACATGCCCGACTGAACCCCAGCAGCGCCAACGCAACGACAAGGACGAGGACGAGGACGCCGACGAGGACGACGACGACCAGGACGACGACGACAACGATGACTGGGCCCGCCGGCATGCCGGCGCCAGCCCCTCGCGATCCGCTGTCCTCGGGCCGCCACGGCGGAGGCCGGGGAGGGCGCCGAGAGGCCGCCGACGTACACCACGAGGCCAGTGTTCCCCAAGTCGGCCTCGCCGACCTGGGGCGGAGGTTAGGCGGGGGGGGGAGGGGAGAGAGGAGGGGGGGGAGGGGAGGGCGGGAGGGAAGAGAGAGAGAGGGAGAGGGGGAGGAGGGGGGGAGGGAGGAGGGGGAGGGAGGAGGGGGAGGGAGGAGAGAGGGGATGGGGAGGGGGAAGGTGGGGGTTCGAGGGGGGGGACAGAGAGAGGGGGCGGAGAGGGAGGAGGCCCCCTTATGGTCTATGCTGACGCCGGCGCGGAGTGAGGAGGGGAAGGAGGAGAAGGAGGAGGAGGAGGAGGAGGACGACGACGAGGAGGAGAAGAAACCAGAGTAAACCCAAGACGAGATGAATCAGCGATATGCAAATCGGGGGAGCCCGCGACCCACCCGCGCCCCACCTCGAGACCCGCCCCCGACCCACCCACCCGCGACCCACCTCGCGACCCGCCCGCGACCCACCTGCGACCACTCGGCAACCCAGCCGCGACCCACCCGCGACCAACCCCGCGCCCGCCCTCTCATTCTTACAGTCGGACCTGGGCCAGAAGAGCATCCTTCAAGAACACGCGACCCTCCGTCGGCCAAAACAGACACAACATCCAAGGGTACCCTCCCCAGGATGCACAGGAACATCCAACAGACGCGAAGAACACTACAGTGGGGGCTCGGCCACAAGAAACCTCCGCAAGAAACCCAACCCTGAAATCCGCGATTTGTTCAGCAAAAATCCAAAATTGTCGATCGAAAATCGTCAAGAGCTTATTGGAGGCCCATCGAAATCCAAGAAACCCAGGGCACCCTGGCAGAATCCAACTGGTTTCTTGGCACGCGCCCCCACTGTAGGGCACCCTCCCCGAACTCACCTCGTTCTTATGCCCCCCGCCCGACTGCACGAGCTTCCTTCCCACTGCTGGGACAGGCCCCCCCTCGACAGAGGGTCGCCCCACTGGCCATCGCTCGAACCTCCATTCCCTTTGTTTTTTGTTTCGGTGTTGTGCGTGGCTTTTTCGCCAAGTGATCAAGGATGCTCCTCGATGGCCCTCGCGGAAGGAAACATACACACGTCCGAGCGATGCCCGGCCCATGGGCCTGCCGTGCAGATCGCGCCCCGGACTGTGGAACGGTGGCGGATCCGCCTCCCGTCCTCCCGGCTCGAAGGCGCCCAGTGGGGGAGGCCCAGAGACAGTTCAGGGAGCCGTCCCGCGGGAGCTCCGCCTCGAGCAGCTGCCCACGCTCGGCACGGGTGCCGCGGACGCCGAGCAGGGCTTTGAGCGAGAGGGCACCGCTTGGGGAAAGGCTCCGCCCTGCGTCCGTGGAGCTGCTGAGGCCTTTTGGGGCCGAGTGTGCCCGCAGCCCGCATCGCCCTAACGGCACGTCGGGCGGCACGGCCGGGAGGAGCTATCTGTACGGAAGAGAGGGAGAGGGAGGACGATGGGGAGGAGGAGGAGGAGGAGGAGGAGGAGGAGGAAACGGAGGAGGAGGAGGAGGAGGAAAAGAAGGAGTAAGAGGAGGAGGAGGAGGAGGAGGAGGAGGAGGAGGAGGAGGAGGAGGAGGAGGAGGAGGAGGAGGAGGAGGAGGAGGAGGAGGAGGAGGAGGAGGGGTGAGGTGAAGAAAGGAAGGGGAAGATGGGCTGGGGGAGGGAATTGACGGATGCCCTGGTAGCCCAGAATGTCATCAATGTGGCTACATTGCGAAGAGGATGAGGAAAATGATGAGGAGGAGGATAATCGAAGGTTTCCGCAAACATTGGGAAATTCCTGGAGGTTCCCGAAGACTTCGAACCGTACACGGAATCTTTTTAGGAGGCACGTGCTCGGACGAGGGTGGGTTCGGGGATGTGCCGAAAGAAGAAGGAGGCCAAGACATCTGGTAGGGCTTCATGGCCCTGGCCAAGACCATACAAATAGTCCTTACCCCCCTCTTGGATGCCCCCGGAGTTGCGGGGAGGCTTCCTGACGACTGGGCGGAAGAGAAGGTGAAGAACACCAGTGGCACGTCCGGGCGGTGGAGAGCGGAAAAGGAGAAAGGGGGCGCTACAGGCGCCAATCCGGGCAGAGAGGGACCCATGGGACCCTGTGTGCTGGCTCGGCAGGAGCCCTGGCCTTCCGGGGGCGTCACCCCTCTCTGGTCTGAACTGGGGCCTTCTTGTGTTCATCATCCTCGTCCTTCTCTTCCTCCTCCTGCTGATCCTTTTTCCCCTCATCCTCTTTCTGGCTGCCCCACGAGAGCCACATCCTGGACCAGTTCGGTTTGACTGATGATAACTTCCCCTGGGTCAAAGCTCGGGGGGTTGCGCTGACGCGTCTTGCGGCTCCCTTCCGTAAGGAGCGGGGTTCAGACGCGTCTGAGTTCGTTTGATATTGGGTCGCCCTGGCTTCCGCCCGTCCCCAACAACATCCTCCTTCTGTTCATTCTAAGCTGCTCGAGGCGAAAAGTTCTCATGCCCCAGCGCCTTACTTTGATTGGGGGCATGAGAACTGATATGGCTGCTGATGTTCCTGCGCTCCCCGTTCCCTTTCCGCCGCAGCCGGACTTGAAGCAGCAGCGCTTTCGGTCCCAGCCCGGGCTGCGGCGACGCAATTTTCAATGGGCAGGACGATGACGACGATGACGTCGACGAGGAGGCCGAGGGCGAGGACGAGGACGACGGCGACGACCAAGCAGACTAGCCAGACCGCCCAGTCAGACCGCCCAGTCAGACCGGCCAGACCAGCCAGGTATATAAATCAGACCAGCCAGACAAGCCAGCCGTTCGGACCAGCGAAGCACAAATCAGACTTAGCAGACCAACCTGCCCGGACCAAGCAGACTAGTCAGACCAGCCACACCACATGCCAAAAAAATTGCAATGCCAACAAAAACCTGCAATGCAACAAGCACTGCAAATAACAAAAACTGCGTGTTCGGTGGTTGTCGTGATTGGCGCTGCCACCCTGGAGCTCCCCTAAACCACTCTCGCCCGAATCCTGAAAGCTAAGGCTTCAGAGATAAGTTCAAACCGAACCAACCAGACCAGCCAGATCAGATGCAACAAAAAACTGCACTGCAACAATAAACTGCACTGCAAAAATAGCTGCACAGGAACAAAAACTGTGTCTCGGTGGTCGTCGGGGTTGGCGCTGCCCCCATGAAGCTTCCCTAGAACACTCTCGCCCGAATCCTAAGCTAAATTTTCAGCACTAGGCTCCAATCGGACCAACCAGACCAGCCAGACCAGATGCAACAAAAACTCGATTCGAAAAAAATAAAATGCAAAAAACCTGCAATGCAAACAACTGCAACCCCCGGACCTCCCCTAAACCACTCTCGCCCGAATCCTAAGCTAAAGCTTCCGCACTAGGTTCGAACCAGACCAACGAGACCAGCAAGACCAGAAGCAACAAAAACTGCAATGCAAAAACAAACTGCAATCCAAAAAAATATCCCATCCCTGGACCTCCCCTAAATGACTGTCGCCCTAATCCGAAGCTAAAGCTCTAGCACTAGGCCCTACACAGACTTACCAGACCAGTCAGACCAGACGCCACAAAAAACTGCAATGCAAAAAAACTGCAATGCAAACAAAGCTGCAATGCAAACAACACTACAATCCCTGGACCTCCTCAAACCACTCTCGCCCGAATCCTAAGCCAAAGCTTCAGCACTATATTCCAACCAGACCAACCAGACCACATGCAACAAACAATGCAATGCAACAAAAACCTGCGATGCAAAAAAACTGCAATCCCTGGACCTCCCCTAAACCACTCTCGCACGAATCCTAAGCTAAAGCTACATTGCTAGGCCCCAGCCAGACTGCAAACAAAAGCTGCAATGAAAAAACTGCAATGCAACAAACAACTGCAATGCAAAAACATGTTATGCAACAAGAACTGTGTTTTTCGTCCGTAGTGGTTGGCGCTGCCACCCTGGATCTCTCCTACACCACTCTCGCCCGAATCCTAAGCTAAAGCTACAATGGTAGGCTCCACACAGACGGACCAGACCACCCATACCAGATGCAACAAAACTGAAATGCCGAAAAACGGCAATGCAGAAAAAAACTGTTGTTCGGTCGTAGTGGTTTGCGCTGCCTCCCCGGACCTCTTCTAATCCACTCTCGCCCGACTCCCTAGCTAAAGCTACAGTGCTAGGCGCCAACCAGACTGCAAAAGAAACTGCAATGCAAAACAACTGCAATGCTAAAACAACTGTTCTTCGGTGGTAGTGTTTGGCGCTGCCTCCCCGGACCTCCCCTAAACCACTCTCGCCCGAATCCTAAAATAAAGCTTCAGCACTAGGCCCCAAACAGACTTAGCAGACCAGCCAGATCAGATGCAAAAAGAACTGCAATGCAAAAAGACAGCAATGGAAAAAACTGCTTTTCGGTCGTAGTGGTTGGCGCTGCCTCCCCGGACCTCTCCTAAACAACTCTCGCCCGAATCACAAGCTAAAGCTTCAGCACTAGGCCCCAAACAGACCAACCAGACCAGATGCAACAAAAACTGCAATGCAGGAAAAACTGCAATGCAACACAAACTGTGTTTCGGTCGTATGGTTTGCGCTGCCTCCCTGGAGTCCCCTAAACCACTCTCTCCCGAATCCTACGCTAAGGTTCAGCACTAGGCCCCAAACAGACCAACCCGACCAGCCAGACCAGATCTGAAGCTTCAAGCTGAAACTTGAGGCTGAAGCGTAAAGCTTGTTCAGCTTGCCCTTTGAAGGCTTGGCGTCCAGCCGTGCGCTACAACGGCTAAGAACTTTAGCATTGTTCTCCTCCTCCTCCTCCTCCCCCTCCTCCTCCCCCTCCTCCTCCTCCTCCTCCTCCTCCCCTCCTCCTCCCCCTCCTCCTCTCACTCCATCGCCCTCGCCTGGACCTCTCCGCTCCAACCCTCCCCTGCCTCTCCGCCCCAACCCTCCCCCTCCCACCCCGCGCCAGGCCGGGCCGCGCTTCCCCCTGCCGCCAACGAGCGGCGGGGGGGGAAGCGAAGCGGCAGCAGGAGGAGGACCCAGGAGGACCGAGGGAGAGCGAGCTGGCGGAGGAGCACGAGGAGCAACAGGGGGGAGGAGGGCGAGCAGGGCGAGGAGGGACAGGAGGGACAGGAAAGGAAGACATAGGTGACAACGGGCGAGGGGCAGAAGGGTCGGGATGATAATGGTGGCGGTGATGATGATGATGATGATGATGATGATGATGATGATGCTTGTGATGATGATGATGATGATGATGATGATGATGATGATGATGATGATGATGGTGGTGGTGGTGATGATGATGATTATGATGACGTTCATGACGAGGGGCAAGAGGGTACTCGGCCACGGGAACGGGCTCTGCATGAAGAAAGGGGCATGCACCACACTCAGTGCTCCTCACCGACGAACGCTAAACACGGCGCAACGCACGCTTTATGAGCACGACGGAAACCCATGCGTTTTGAGCAAGGTTGGTTGAGTTGCCAAATATGCCACGGTTCTATACGCACCGTACACGCCAACACAGACAGAGACACACTGCGCTCAGGACGGCAGGGATAACGAATACGAGGCGGTGGAACACTTCTTTCTATCTGACTGCAACGGCCAGGTGGCGGATGAGAAGAGGAGGCAGAACCTCACGTGCTGCACATAGTTACAATCTTCGCACCGTTGCCGGGCAGACCTAATGAGAAACTCGAGGTCGTTGCTTTTTCCACCACATGTCCACCACGACGTCCAAGCGATGCGTAACCATGATCCTCCTTGCATCCGAACCCAAGCATCGTCACAACAGCGCAGTTATGCCAATATTGACAGGTCCCTGTGGCGCAAATTTGCCCCTGCTATAAAAGCCATCAGTCGCGAAGTGAGCGAGCCACGCGCGGGCCTTGAGCTTGCGGAGTTGCGACGTCCAATCCACCGATGGTTCCCGTCGCACAAAAGATTGCAGATCAAATCGTCGGTGTAACGGCTATCATCGATAGCGTCTCACGCGAGGACTTCAACAGCCGCGTTGTACAACTCCTCGAGCCAGAAATGAAGTCCCAAGCGAGCTCATGAGAAGCCTCCCCGAACAGGGAGTCGGCGCGCTCAAGCGCCGTCGTCTTCTCCAACGCGTGGATGGTCTGGGCGGCGACCGTGTAGATAACGTCGCGTCGAGGAGTTGACCATCGGGAGCCTTGCATTGTCCTCTACTGCCCGCAGCGAGGTGCAGGCGTCGAGGAGCAACATTAACCCAAGTGTGTGCGAGGAAGGAGCTCCCGAAGTGAATACTGATGAGGATGCTGCTGCTGATGATGATGATGTTGATGATGTTGATGATGCTGCTGATGATGATGATGGTGATGATGACCACCACCACCGCTACCATCACCATCAGCATCAGCATCACCATCATCATCAGCATCCATATCATCATCAGCATCATCATCCTCATCCTCCTCCTCCTCCTCCTCCTCCTCGTCGTCATCATCATCATCACCATCATCCTTAGCACCACCAGCATCAACATCATCAACATCATCGTCGTCATCATCAGCAGCTGCGTCATCATCGTCATCATCATCATCGTCGTCGTCGTCGTCATCACCACCACCACCAATTATCAGATCTGCTCTCGTCTGCGCTGGGCTCTGTGTTCCTGTGCCCCGCGGAATGGTGGGTGCTCTGCCTGCCGGCTGGCCGGTCGCAAGTTCGCTGCACTGCGCGCCACCGGACATGCTCATCGCACCCGGGGCGCGTCGCAGAAACACGTCGGTACTGACCTTCGTGACGTGAGGATCGGTGTTGCACGACGCACCAGCATCATACAACAGGGAGGAGGAGGAGAAGGAGGAGAAGGAGGAGGAGGAGGAGGAGGAGGAGGAGGAGGAGGTGTGTGTCGTGACGACTTGGGCGCTGGCTTCTGACACCGCGTGGGACGCTCGCCCTCGGTTAGTGGGGGAGCCAAAAGGGTGCCGATACGGCTGCTCCCCGGGCCTCTCCCGGGGTGCGCTCTGCCCAGAACGTCGAGGCGAATCCAGCGGTGGCGACGAAGGCCTCCCAGGAGGCCCGAAGAGGGGAAAACGAGGGAAGGGCAGCGGTATGGGTACCTCTCCTCTCCTCTGGGATCCGTCCGTGCTCTGTGAGCGACTGGACCGACGGACCGCCGGCGGCGTACAACCTTGAACACCCGCCGTGCAGTCGTCGCCAAATGTCAGCGTTTTCTTATTCGGCGTTTCGACATTGGGCAGAAGGGGGGGAAAGGGGGGGGATCGGGCACCGGACCTCTGCTTACTGCGACTGTTTGCAACGGTGCGTGCATTACGGAGGAGACTGCACCTGCTTGAAACAGGCGCCAAACACAGCAAAGATCTACTCCAGGGGGGGGACAAATGGGGGGGTGCGAGGGCCCGCGCCGATCGGCAAAACAATGAATCAAAAACTATGACGAATCAATTATCCTGGCGAAGGACCCAACCATATGCACCTGTGAATGCCGCGTTGTGGGCACCGCTCTCGGTGGAGCTCCCTACGGGGCCACGACCCTCGTGAGGGTTGTGCCGAGATGGGCGGGGGGGCGCATGCGGACCCTGCCGCGGGGGCTTTCGGTGGAGCTCCCTATGGGGCCACGATCCTCGTGAGGGGTGTGGCGAAATGGGCGGGGGGACGCATGCGGACCCTGCCGCTGGGGCCGCCTTCGGCGGGCCTCCTTATGGGGCCACGATCCTTGTGAGGGGTGTGCCGAAATGGGCGGGGGGGCGCATGCGGACCCTGCCGCTGGGGCTTTCGGTGGAGCTCCCAATGGGGCCACGATCCTCGTGAGGGGTGTGCCGAAATGGGCCGGGGGGGCGCATGCGGACCCTGCCGCTGGGGCCTTCGGTGGAGCCCCTTATGGGGCCACGATCCTCGTGAGGGGTGTGCCGACATGAGCTGGGGGGCGCATGCGGACCCTGTTGCAAGGGCCTTCGGTGGAGCAACCTATGGGGCCACGATCCTGGTGAGGGGTGTGCCGAAATGGGCGGGGGGACGCACGCGGACCCCGCCGCTGGGGCCTTCGGTGGAGCTCCCTGTGGGGCCACGCTCCTCGTGAGGGGTGTGCCGAAATGGGCGGGGGGACGCACGCGGACCCTGCCACTGGGGCCTTCGGTGGAGCTCCCTATGATGCCACGATCCTCGTGAGGGGTGTGCCGAAATGGGCGGGGGGACGCACGCGGACCCTGCTGCTGGGGCCTTCGAGCCCCATGTGGGGCCACGATCCTCGTGAGGGTTGTGCCCAAATATGCGGGGGGGCGCATGCGGACCCTGCCGCAGGGGCATTCGGTGGAGCTCCGTATGGGGTGTGGCGACATGGGCGGGGGGACGCATGCGGACCCTGCCGCTGGGGCCTTCGGTGGAGCTTCGTGTGGGGCCACGATCCTCGTGAGGGGTGTGCCGACATGGGCGGGGGGACGCATGCGGACCCTGTTGCAAGGGCCTTCGGTGGAGCCCCCTATGGGGCCACGCTCCTCGTGAGGGATGTGCCGAAATGGGCGGGGGGACGCACGCGGACCCCGCCGCTGGGGCCTTCGGTGGAGCTCCCTGTGGGGCCACGCTCCTCGTGAGGGGTGTGCCGAAATGGGCGGGGGGACGCATGCGGACCCTGCCACTGGGGCCTTCGGTGGAGCTTCCTAAGGGGCCACGAACCGCGTGGGGGTCGTGCCAGAATGGGATGGGCATTCGGAGAGGAGAGGCAAGGGATGGGAGGAGGGGGAGGGGGCAGCGGGAGGAGGAGGAGGAGGAGTGACGCGGAGCGCTGTCTCTTCAAAACGAGGACCCATCACCAGGGAAGACACCGTCCACAAGAAATCTTCCACAAGAAACCCAACCCCGAGACCCCAGGACGTCCCTTGATTTCTAGCGTGGGAACGTCGCGCTCTCCATCGCAAAACCATCGACTGCCAAGGAACCCAGGGCACGCTGGAGGCAAGCAGGCTGTTGCCTTACAGGGGCCTCCACTGTACAGCCTTCAGCGCCCGCCGTGCGGTCGTCGCCCAAACTCCGCGTGACGCGAACCTGCCGCACAGCCTCCTGTGGCCGAGGTCGGCGTGAAGGCCCGCAGCCTGCGTAGTGGGGCATCCCGGGCCGCTCGTGGGGGGCCCCTGGTGATGGCAATCGGAGGAGACCGCCTGCGAGATCCTGAGAACCTGACTCCTCCTCCTCCTCCTCTTCCTCCTCCTCCTCCTCCTCCTCCCCGAGGAAGGATGCAAAACGCAGGACGCACTTTTGGAAGCGGAAGGGCAGTGTAGCTGCGCCGCGGCCGAGAGTGCCTGGATGGCTGCAAGGGGTGATGGTGGTGAGGGTGACGAGGCCGAGTGCGGCAACGAGGAGCAGGGGATGATGAGATGGGCGGCGGAGGCGACTTGTCAGCAGAAGTGAGAGGCGGAGAAAAAGTATGGGGCAGGCATGGTAGTGGGTACGGTAGGGAGGCCAGTGAGGAAGAGGAGAAGGAGAACGAGAACGGACAACGAGGGGAGCCAGAATGAGAAAGGCGGAAGAGGAGGAGGAGGAGGAGGAGGAGGAGGTGGAATTACAATGGGTGGGATGGGGAGGATGAAGAGGAGAAGCACAGGAGCAACAACACGAGGAGAAGGAGGATGAGGAGGAAGAGGAGGGAGCGGAGGTGTAATGACATAATGACGAGGACGCGAGGCATGGTACGGAGGAAGAGGATGGGCATGAAGGTGGAGAGAGAGAGGGACCTATATATAGATGTATATATAACTTTGGGTGAGAGAGAGAGAGAGAGAGAGTGAGAGAGAGACGAGAAAGGGAGAGATAGAGAGAGAGAGAGAGAGAGAGAGATATAGAGGGAGGGAGAGAAAGAGAGAGAGAGAGAGAGAGCGAGAGGCGGAAAGAGAAAGGGATAGAGAGAGAGAGAGAGCGAGAGAGAAACAAACAAGCAGCCAAGAGTAGGAAGGGTTGACGAGGACGCGGAACAGAAGGGGACTGGGGAAGACAAAGAGGATACGGGGAAGAGAGAGAAATATGCCTACATACGACGAGCAGGAAAAGAAGGGGAAGGACAACAGAGAGTATGTGCAGGGGAAGGGGGAGAAGGAGAGGAGGATGAGCAGCAGCAAGAGGGTGAGGGCAGGACGAGTAAGAAGCATGAGCAGTAGCAGGTGGAGCCTCAGAGGAGAAATGACCAGGAGTATGGAGGATAAGGAGGAATCTCAGGAACAGGAGCAGCAACAAGAACATGAAGAGGAGGGGGAATTGCGTCAACGGACACGGGACCGACAACTCCTGCGTTAGACAATCGATGATTGCAACAAAGGTGAACGCCGATAAGCTCAAGCGCAAAGACACCATCGAACTCAGAATCAGCAGAGACAACATCATCGAAGACAATGCTGGAGCATCCCAAATAAGGGCTTCTACGCCAGTGGCACAACAGTGGATGGCAGAGCAAACACACCGCGCACCACCGCAAGGTACCTGCAACTGTCTAACAGCATGGCAAACCACAATGTCCCTTTGTCTCCCAATGGAAAGATACCCGCGAAAGCCTTGGTGCAGATCAAGTAGTGCCCGCCGGTCGTCAATCTCGACAAATCCACCTGCGCATCCCGGCCACACACCCACGATCAGAGAACCGGCCCTGCTACGAAATTGATTGGCCAGGGCTTCGACGATGTCGATCATAAACATGTCTGGCAACAATCGTCATGACATGCGGTTCACTGTGCCAGCTCGGAGGCAACCAAAACCCCGTAAAGCTTCACTACAAAGCCGTAAGCAAGATCCGCCACTGCGACGTACGCACAGAATGGAGTGAGCCCGTGCCCCTGTATTGCGGATTGCAGACATGGCCCCGTCCCCAGAATTCTAGAACTCCTGGGCGTTTTTCTTTTGGGCCGTGCCCTTTCCCGTGTCCTTTGGGGCGTGGTCGGAAAGCCAAAAGAGTGTCGCAAAAAGACTGTATGGTGACTGGCCGAAGAGACCAAACTTATGGAGTGGCTGCAAGGGTTTGGATGACTTTGACTTTGGAAGGCTCGCATGTCACCCCATAGAGCGTCGAAGACGTCCCACGTCCAAGATCGATACAAGACGGTCGCGAATCTCCGAAGAGGACCCAAGAAGAGCCCAATGTCCAAGAGGGAGAACTTCAAGGGGCGTTCTGGGCCGTACATGCCAAGATGGCCCCCCATCCCGCCTCTGGGCCTCGGCCCAAGAGGGCATCAGAGGCTCCCAAGAGGCCTTCCAAGAGACTCCAAGACGCCTTCTGGGACCTCGAGGCCCCTCGCGCGGAAGCCCCTGAACTGTCCGGGGCGCGCCGAAAGTGTGGTTCCAGGAAGTGCGCGAGAATCGTTCCGCCAGCATGTGGCCGAGTGCGCCTCATCCGCTGAAACGGGCATACGCCCGCCACAGAGAGACTCTCGCAGGCATCCTCGGCAAGCCTGCAAGCACTCTGTGGGCACTTCGGTGCCCCTCCTGACCTCTCGCTCTCTTGGGCACCATTGGAACCATTTCTTCTTGAACAGGACTCCGCGCCCCTCTCGTCGGGCTGGAAGGCAAGTAGATCGGGGCAGGCCAGCTTGCCGTGCCCCATGCGCTCGTGCAGCCTACTCGCCGCCCGCACAAGCACGTGTTCTGCTAGTGATAGTATGTGACATCCGTAGCCAAACAGGCGGCTGCTCATGAGCAGTTGCGCTCTGAGCTTGAATACAACCAAAAACATGATCTACCCGCGAACCTGGAAAGGGATATGGGCATGTGAGGCATGGCATCAAGACACCTGCTTGGGCGACGGGCAATTGCGATGCTGAGTATATCAATATTGGTGTACCGTGCCCAAGGGTATGTTGTGCTGTGCTGTGCCGTGCTGAACTGCGATGTGCCACGCCGCGATTGTGCTCTACAGCGTTGTGGATCGAGCCCTCCGCGGCATTCGAATCCTGACCGAACCGATTTCGATCTTTAAGCTCGAGCTGCCTGAGCACATAGTAGCCACCCCAGAGCTAGTTGAAGTGGAAACGTGGAGGACGTTCAATCAACTCGACCACAACATCCGACTCAGCTCCGAAAAAGAACGACACGACACGGGGCACAGGCTCCCGGACGCGCCACAGGATGTGCCAGGGGCGCAATATGGGGATGCGGCAGGGGACGTGTCAGGGGACGCATCAGGGGGACGTGCCCTGGACGCGTCGAGGACCTGCCACGGGACATGCCAATGCGCGAGCCATGGGAGGAGGAGGAGGAGGAGGATGAGGAGGAGGAACAGGAGGAGGAACAGGAGGAGGAGGAGGAGAGGAGGAGGAGGAGAGGAGGAGGAGGACCCCATGCCATGGGGACGGTGCAAAAAGGCATGGGAACGGAGGGGAAAAACGACAGGGAGGAGCCAGGAGACGCGACAGAGGCGAGCCAGGGGAACGTGCCACGCGAGTGGCGTGCTGGGCTCCTCCTCCTCCGCCTACTCCTCCTCCTCCTCCTCCCCCCCCCCCTCCCCTCCCCCCTCCCCCTCCCCCCTCACCCCTCCCCCCCCCTCCCTCCTCCTCCTCCTCCAGGCCTCCTCCTCCTCCCTCCTCCTCATCCTCCTCCTCCTCCTCCTCCTCCTCCTCCTCCTCCTCCTCCTCCTCCCCCCCCTCGACGTGCCAGGGCGCGTCACGCCTGAACGTCGCAG
Source organism: Prorocentrum cordatum (assembly GCA_963575745.1). Taxonomy (NCBI): domain Eukaryota; class Dinophyceae; order Prorocentrales; family Prorocentraceae; genus Prorocentrum; species Prorocentrum cordatum. Next base: position 4,163 of record CAUYUJ010001934.1, on the reverse strand, counting down.
GGACGAGCCAGGGGGCACGCCAGGGCGCCAGGGGACGCCCCACGGACGCGCGGGGTTGGACTGCGATGCACTCTAGTGTGACAAGCGTCTCGCTCGAACCATCTTCAACACATCCTTATGTTATGCATCAGCCTGGGCGACCTGGAAACGTGAATACATGCGTCGCGCTCGAGACGTTCTCAATGACTCCTCATGCTAGACATCTGCCTGAGCGACCTGGACACGTGACACCAAGCGTTTCGCTCAACACATCCTCAACACATGGTTATAATGTATATATGTGTATATATATATATATATATACATTCGGTTGGGCGACCCGGACACGCGAAATCGAGCACTTCGCTTGAGGCATCATCCGAACATCTTCATGTTAGATATCCGCCTGGGCGACCTGGACACGTGAAAACAAGCGCCTCGCTGGAGGCAGCCTCAACATCTTCGTGTCAGACATCCGCCTGGGCGCCCTGGGCACGTGAAAACAAGCGTCTCGCTCGAGACTTTCTCAACACATCCTCATGCCAGACATCCGCCTGGGCGACCTGGACACGTGAAAGCAAGCGTTTCTTTCGTTCTCTCGAGGCATCCTTAACACACCTTCATGATAACCATCCGCCTGGGCGACTGGACACGTGAAAACAAGCGTTTCGCTCAACACATCCTCGGTACATCCTCATGCTAGACATCCGCCTAGGCGACGCGAAAACAAGCGTCTCTCTCCCGAGACCTCAACACATCCTCCTGCCAGACATCTTCCTGGACGACCTGGACTCGTGAATACAAGCTCCTCGCTGGAGACATCCTCAACAGAGGACTGATTGGGCGATGCCAGGGGGGCATGCCAGTGGGACGCACCGCAGGACGTGCCAAGGGGACGCTGGACGTGCCATGGGACATGCCAGGGGACGCGCCGCACGAAGTGCCAGGGGGACTCGCCACGGGACGCGCCACGGAACGTGCGAGGGAATGTGCCAGGCGACGCGCCAAGGGACGCTACAGGAAACGCGTCAGGGAACGTGCCACGGGACGTAGCACAGGACCGCGCTCCAAGGCAAAGTCCCTGTTCTGCTCCAAAATGCGCGGCTTGCCTCCCCCCCGCCCTCCCCCCCCCCCCAGACATAGCGGAGTCAGAAACAGGCAACGCACGGCGGACCCATGAGCGAAGCCATTACGACGGGACCGCGCTCCCAAAGCCACGAACTCTCTTAAAGTACGCTGCGTCGCCCAGGGCCGCGATCCTTTGAACAGCACGCGGCGTCCGCACTCCCAAAGCCAAGATCCCTTGTAAATTACGCTGTGTCCGCGCCCCAGGGCCAGGACCCCTTCTAAGTTACGCAGCGTCCACGCTCCCAGAGCCAAGATCCCTCATAAATTACGCGGCGTCCGCGCTTCCATGCCCACGACCCCTGGTAAATGATGGTACTTCCGCGCTCCCAGAAGCCTCCTGGGACCTCCTCGGGCCCCCTGGGGTCTCCTGGGGCCTCCTGGGGCTCTCTTCTGCCTCCTGGGGGGCTCCGTGGTGCCTCCTAAAAAGCTTCCTGGGAGCCCCCAGGAGCCTCTTGGAGCCTCCCGGGGGCCTCCTGGGGCTCTCTTGGGGCCTCCCGGGGCGCCCAGGCCCTTCAACTTGTGCAAAAGAGTGTTCGCTCGAGACACCCTCGTCCTCGAGTGGGCGCGCAAAACATTTGCATGCCCACACGTTTCTGTATTTGTGTTGGGTCTCCTGACCACGTCATGTACCTAGAATTCTGCGAAGCACGCTCCGCACCCTCGTGTTTCTTTTTTTATCAGGGAAGCCGAAGGTCACCAGACCTCATTATTCATCGTAGATCCCACATGAGCCGCCACTTTCCTCGAGCGGGCGCGCGCGAAACGCATGCTTTCCACGCCGACTTGGATTTTACACTGTTTTTTTTGTTATCGAGCGGGAATTCGCCTAGCCTCTTCAAGTCGTCCCCGGGGGTCATCCTCAAACAGAGAACCCTGGGCCGGTGACCTTTCCGGGAAACGAGGCCCGAAAGGGCCCCCAAGCGGCCCTCAGGCCTCCACAGACGCCCGGAAAGCCCCCCCCAACGATATCCCAGCGAACATCCAAGAGGCCTCCAACCCACAACCCAGGCACGGAGGCACCTGACAGTTCTTCGCGACGTGAGCATTAAGTCGGGCCTGTCCTCCTACATGCGGATTTTACAGGGAAAATAACAAATAGTCAAAACAGATTCGACAATGGCTACGAATACTCAGAAAATCGTCCCAGACTAGTGTTTGACTATTTTTTAACACTCCCCCTGTAGAGGGACAGGCCCGACTTTATGTTACTGGCTAGTCGTGAGGTCCAGGAGGAACTCGACAGCTCTTCGCGGCGGGAGCATTCGCGGGGCCGCGCGCCGAGGTCGCGCCCGCCGCCTCGGCTGGCCGGGCGAGGGGCCAAGAGAGAGAGAGGACCGGCAGGACCGTCGCAGAGTCGCGTGGCGCCTGCGTGGGCACGTGCACGAAGGGGCCCAGGGACACGCGCAAATCAAAACACGCAAATCCCAGGATTCCCTCTTTTCTCCATGTGTTCTGTGTTGTCGTCTTCCCCCCCCTGTCCATAGTTTCCTATACGTTCTCGGGGGTCGACGGATCATTGTGTCTGTGTGTCTTGTTTCCCCTCCTGAGTGCACGAGGCGCGAGGCGACCGCGTCGCTGGCGAGCTCTCCGCACAGGCGCCTCCGGGGCCTCCGGTGGCGCACTCAAGTCCACCTGCCACGAAGGAGGCCGAGAAACAAGGGGAGAGATCGCGCGACTTCCCGCAAGCAGGGCGCGCAAAGCACCGTGTGAGACGACGGTGCCACGACCAGTGGACAAGCCGCGCAGAGTGGTCCGTCACAGGCGAGTCCGCTCTGAGGGCAATTAGCACAAGCATCGGGCACTGAGAGGACAGGCGAATCCGTTGCAGAGTCGCGTGGCGCTTGGGCACGTGCCCGAGGCGACCGCGTCGCCGGTAAGCTCTCCGCACGGGGGCCTCCTGTTGTAATGCATCTGCTTGGACACTCTCGACCTCGCGATGATGAGATGGGAATAAACACTTCATTGAAACAACATCGCGCGAAAAATGCGTGCGACCCGGTGGTCGAAATAACCTCCGCCCACCGAAAATAAACGACATCCGCTCAGGATCTGTCCCTGGACCTCTCCAAGATCCACCTGGCGCAGTATTTCGTGCCAGATCGATTTCTATCGATCCTGCGACCAGAAAGCGGCCTCCAGAAACCGAACATGATCGACCCACGAACCCGGAAAGGGATGTGTATATGTGAGCCATGGCAACGTTTTCAAGACACCAGATTGAACGACGGGCAATTGCAATGCTGTTATCATCGATCTTGACGTACCGTGCCAAGGGCTGTGCTGTGCTGCGCCATGCTGAATTGCGATGTGCCATGCCGCGATTGTGTTCTATATCGTTGTGGATCGAGCCTCCTTTGAATTCAAGTCCTGGCCGAACCGATCTGGATCTTAAGCTCGAGCTGCCTGAGCACATAGGAGCTGCCCCAAAGCTAATTGGCAGGGGGACATGCCAGGGGGACGCGCAGCGGAAAGTCCCAAGGGACGCGACGTGCCAGGGGACTGCCATGGGGACGTGCCATGGGGACGCACCGCGTGACGTGCCAAGGGGACGCGCTACGGAACGTGCCAGTGGACGTACCACGAGACGTGCCAAGGGACGCGCCGCGCGACGTGCCAAGAGGACTCGCCACGGGACGCGCTTCGGAACGTGCCAGGGAATGTGCCAGGCGACGCGCCAGAACACGTGCCAGGGAACGCGTCAGGGAACGTGCCACGGGACGTCCGTGACCCAGGGCCAGGATCCCTTGTAAATAACGCTGCGTCCGCTCGGTGGAAGTCCTCATAGGGTCACGACACGCTGCAGTGGGCGCAGGAACCGCATGCGAGTCCCGCCAGTGGGACCTTCGGTGGAGTTCCCTAAAGAGCCGCGAAACGCTGCACTAGACGCGAAAGCCACATGCGAGTCCCGCGACTGGGACCTTCGCTGGAACCCCTTGTGGGGCCACGAAACACAGCACTGGGCGCAAGAACAGCATTGGGGCAGGAACCGCATGCGAGATCCGCCACTTGGACTTTCGGTGGAGCTCCCTACGGGGCCAAACACACACAGGCCTGGG
>CAUYUJ010001933.1:69216-95380 GCA_963575745.1 Prorocentrum cordatum | reverse complement strand
GCGCGATCCATCCTGTGGAGCCCGATTGTCTCCATGCTCCACGCCGCCAGCGCCGACGTTGCCGGTGCACCGCCGACGCTTTGCCGATGTGGTGCAGTCCTCCGACCCATCGACAGTGGAAACCGATGCCACGAAACATCCTGCTTGCCTCCAGGGTACCCATGCCACGAAACATCCTGCTTGCCTCCAGGGTACCCATGCCACGAAACATCCTGCTTGCCTCCAGGGTGCCCTGGGTTTCATGCCCATGTCGCCAACCAAGCCCGTGCAGGAGCAGCGCGCAAGTGAGTTCGGTGTAGTTGAGCACGTGCGTGGAGCCGTACTGGGAGGCGCCATGCTCGCAGTCGGTGGCGTCGTAGCCGTAGGTGTTGCCGTGACCATAGTCCACTGGCACTTCTACGACAATGTACTTGTGCGTGACGGCCTGCATCACGGCCTGTACATCGCTTGCTCTGATGGTCTTGTTCCCCAATCATCAGTGCTTGCACTGAAGGGTTCCTAGATTTGGCGAAAGTTTCCCGCCGATTTTGGTGGGCGGCTGGGTTCCCGGGTTCTCCGTTCCGGGTTCCCGGGTTCCTGGTTATGGGTTCCGGGCCGCTTTCGGTGGGCTTTGGGTTCCCAGGTTCCCGGGTTCCGGGTCGATCTCCTTATCGATCTTCTTGTCGATCCCATTTCAAACCATCCCATGATTGGGGCTTTTCTCTGGTGCCATTGCTGCGTAATCCATCTTCGGCGAGGCTTGTGTCAGGAGGGGATTAGCCTGGCGAAGGACCCAACCATATGCAGTTGTGAATGCCGCAATTGTGCTGGGTGGTGGCGGACGCATGCGGGCGGTGCCACTGGGACCTTCGGTGGAGCTCCCTATGGGGCCACGAAACGCTGTACTGGGTGGGTGAGACGCGGTCAGCCAGGGCTGTGCTGCGTGGTGGCGGACGCATGCGAGCGGTGCCACTGGGACCTTCGGTGGAGCTCCCTATGGGGCCACGAAGCGCTGTACTGGGTGGGTGAAACGCAGGCAGGGAACAAGGGCTGCGCAGGGTGGTGGCGGACGCATGCGGGCGGTGCCGCTGGGACCTTTGGTGGAGCTCCCTATAGGGCTACGAAGCGCTGTTCTGGGCGGGTGAAGCGCAGGGAACAAGGGCTGTGCTGGGTGGTGGCGGACGCAAGCGGGCAGTGCCACTGGGACCTTTGGTGGAGCCCCTATGGGGCCACGAAACGTGCGAGGGGTGTGCCAGAATGGGGTGTGGAACCGCATGCAAGCGCAGCCACTGGGGCCTTCGGTGGAGCTCCCTATGGAGCCACGAAACGTGTGAGGGGTGTGCCAGAACGGGGGGTGGAACCGCATGCGGGCGCAGCCACTGGGGCCTTCGGTGGAGCTCCCTATGGGGCCACGAAACGTGTGAGGGGTGTGCCAGAATGGGTGTGGGAGGGGGAGGAGGGGGGAGGAAGGGGAGGAGGAGGAAGGAGGAGGAGGAGGAGGAAGGAACGCGGGGCGACGTCTCTTCAAAACGAGGACCCAACACCACAGGATGGTTGGGAAGAAAACACAGACACAATTCAGCGTCGACTCCCAGGAAAGTATGGGAAAATATGGGAACTGGGGGGGGAAGACAACCACCCAGAAAATCTGGGGAATTATATGGGGAATCCTGTTATTCGTGTCTATTCATTGGTGTGTCCCAGGGCCCCTTCATTGTGGTAGCCTCGTGGCCCCTCTCGTCCGAAGGGGGGGTGCCGGCGCCCGCGGCCGCCGTGCCTCCATGGCGCGGCGGCGGGCGGGCGGTCGGAGGCCAGCCCCGCGCCCCCAGGGCCAGAGTGCGGAGGGGGGGGGGGGGGCGTTGCCGCAGATTGGCGGCCTTCCTCCTCCTCCCCCCCCTCCTCCTCCTCCTCCTTCCTCCTCCTCCTCCTCCTCCTCCTCCTCCTCCCCTCCTCCTCCGCCTCCGCTTCCTCCTCCTCCTGCCTCCTCTGCTCCTTCTCTACTCTCCCTCATTCCTCTCCTCCTCCTCCTGTTCCTCCTCCGCCGCCTCCCCGTTCTCCTCGCCGCCTCCCGTCCCTCCCTCCCTCCCTACCCTCCCCCTCCCTCCGTCCTCCCTCCTCCTCCTCTTCCTCCTCCTCCTCCTCCTCAGTTGCCGAAGACGGCGGTGAAGAGTCCTGGCCTCCTCCGCGTGCTGTTTTTCACACGCGCGATGTCGCCGAGCTGATAATTGATATGTGTTCTTCGATTCCGAATGGTTTTTTTCCAGTTTTTCAGAATGGTGCTCCCGCTTCAGCGTTGGCTCAATGTTCCCGTTCTCAGTCGTTCCAATTCATGTTCCTGCTGTAGCGCTGACCCCATTTCATTGTTTCGGCTCTTCCGTATCGTGCTCCTGCTGCAGCGTTGGCTTTGTTTCCGCGCTTCCATTCATTCCAATTCGTGCTTCCCTTGCAGCGGTTGTCTAATTCCCGCGGTTTCGGTCCTTCCAAATGGTGCTCCTGGCGCAGCGCTGATCTCATTGTGCGCTTCCCGCTTTCTAACCCGTCCATTTGGATTTCCCGTCCTGTTTCATTTCTGGGTTGGCGCGATGCGACGGCATGCCGCCCAGAAATGGTGTGCTGGCACGATGCAGGACTGGCAGTGCGCAACGGTCACCTCGATTCGCGGTGCTGCCGTCCTGGGGGAGTGGTGGTCCGGCACGGTGGCCCGGCACGGTGCAGGAGCGCTGGGACGTGCAGAGACGGCAGCGCCGGGACCTCGGGCCCCTCCCCCCCGCGCGCATTCTGTGCCCGTCCTCCGCCGCCGCCTCAACTAAGTCGGGCGTGTCCATCGACAGGGGGAATATGCAGGACTAGGGAAACCATAGCCAGGGGACGCTCTTTTTCTACCGTGTTTGATTTTTTTTTGGGGGGGGGTACTCTTTCTGCTTCCCCCAAAGTCCGCCTGTAGGGGGACATGCCCGACCTAATCGCCGCTCCCCCCCCCTCACGATCAGTAGGATGAGATTCAAAGGGCCAGCTGGAACAGTGCGCCACCTGTGTAGACGTCCACGGAGTTCAGCACGCTGTCGGCTCACCGTGGCCCGGTCGAATGTGCCAGGAAGCGGCTCCAGAGACTCTTTTTGCAAGGTCCGAGGGCTACAGTCGGGGTCCTGAAGAAGGAACCCTTTCGGTTGGGGAGGGGCTCCGCGTTCCTGAAGTGTTTCACAGCTTGCCTCAGGTTTTCTTTGTGTTTTCGATCGGAAATCGAAGTTTAACTTATGGGGAAAAGGGGCCTCGTTCCTTATTGCGAAGGCCTGACGGCCGGTGCCGCCGACCCTGTTCGCAATGCGCAGCAAGAGATTACGAGGTTGCTCAAGGTCGGCTTGGCTGGAGCCCAGGGGAAGAGGAGTCCCAGGGGGGGGCGTCGTATCTGACCCGGGGGGGGGGTCGCTACCCCCCCCCCCCCTCCCGGCGGGGGAGGGATCAAAGGGAAGGGGCTTCCCTTCGACTCAATTACGAGGTTGCTCAAGGTCGGCTTGGCTGGGGCCTCGTTCCTTATTTTGGGTCCCTTGGGTCAGGACCCTGGCTGTAACCCCCCTCTCGCCGCCCGCTCCCCCCCGGCAGCCTCCCCGCCAGGCCCCGCCGGGGCCGCGAGCGCGGGGCCACGCGCGGCGCCGAGGGAGGGCGCGCGCGCGGGCGCCGGCCGCCCCCGGACCCCGCTCGTGCCGCCGCGCCCCGGGGCCCTGCGCTCACCGGGGGCGGGGCGAGGCGCGTGACGAGCGGCAGGTCGGGCCGGTCCCCCTACAGTCGGGGGAGCGTAAGACCCCGGTTTGCCGGGACTCGGGTTCGCCATCGTTTTTTGACGACCGCGACTCGGATTTTGACGAGGAGGAGTTTCGTGGGATGTCTGCAGCGGGAGGCCTCGTCAAAATGCAGGCTCGGCCTCGTCATTTTTTTGACAACCTCGTCGGGGATTTCCGAGTCCCCCGTACCCGGGTCTTACGTCTCCCCGATACAGGCCGACTGTGGACGAAAAGTGAAGTTGACCCCACCAATGCACTGAAAGTGCTCAAGCATTGTCAAACAACAGTCCCCAGACTTTTCTAATATATAAAAAACAGAAAAAACAGATGTTTGAATCTTCCCCCTGTAGAGGGACAGGCCCGACTTAGGACGACCGAGGAACAGACACCCGTACAGTCGGTCAGAGGAGGAACGCCCCTCCCCCCCCCTGGAGCTTCCAGAATGCAAGAACAGAGCTCGGGAGCCTCGAGTCGCCGAGAGCGCTCCGCGGCTCGCAAAGTGCCTAGTCGCATGCAAGCGCCTGAGACACACATGTCTGCTTCCATGTAATTTATCGTAGATCACCCGCGGCGGATTGAGGCCATTTGCGAGTAGCTACTTTGCGAGTAGTGGGACGCGCCTGTCTATGGAGACGGGGGTCCATGCAAATGGGGGTCAGCCAGAGCACCCGATTTTGCAGGATCCTGCAGGCCAGGGTCGCATTGACCCGGGTCTGGGTGCAGGATCCTGCAGGATCTTGCAGGATCTTTCGCATTGACCCGGGTTTGGGTGCAGGATCTTGCAGGATTCTGCAAGGCCTGACTGACCCGGGTCTGGATTGACCCAGGTCAAAGATCCCCGAATAGCCCTCCAGACTTACGGACCTATCGGGATTGCCCACAAGCTCGACGGGAATCCTGACACCGAGGTCCCCGTGCTGTGGTTTCGCCCTCCTGGAAGGTCAGGGTTCAAGACACCTCCTGCCCGTCCCCTCGCCCCGCACATGCCTCGGACCACGATGCGCCAACGCTCCTCTTGCTGCCCCCCCCCCGTGTTTGGGTGGACCCGACTTGTTCCTCGCTCTCGCTGGCCTCGGCGGCGAGCCCAGGGGGACGGGAGAGGGGGCGGGCCTTCTCAGAAGGCTCGGAAGTCCCTCGGCCTGCCGAGAAGTTTCTGAGCCTGCCCCGGAGGCGCACCACTTCTTCCAGAAAACCGGAGCGCTTCCGAGAAACCCCGCCGCCTTCTGAGAGGGCCTTCTCCGGGTTGACCCCAAAAGGGTGTCCAGCTTAAAGGGGGTGGTGCAACAGATTTGGTGCAATAGATTTGCGGGGTTGCAATACATTTGGGGCGTGCAACACATTCAGGGGAACAAATGTATTACTGGATTTTCTCGCGTGCAGTACATTACTTGCAACACAATGCAACACAATTATCCGGCGCAGTACGTTTGCATTATAATTGGGTCACCCAACGAGGGGGAGGGGGAGGGGGAGGGGGGGGGGCAGGGGGAGGGGATGAGGAGGAGGAGGAGGAGGAGGAGGAGGAGGGAGAGGAGGAGGAGGAGGAGGAGGAGGAGGAGGAGGAGGAGGCGGAGGAGGAGGAGGAGGAGGGAGGAGGAGGAGAGGAGGAGGAGGAGGGGGAGGAGGAGGAGGAGGAGGAGGAGGAGGAGGAGGGAGGAGGAGGAGGAGGAGGAGGGGAGGCGGAGGCAGAGGCGGAGGCGGAGGCGGAGCGGCGGGGGAGGAGGAGGAGGAGGAGAGAGGAGGAGGAGGAGGGGGGAGGAGGAGGAGGAGGAGGAGGAGGAGGAGGAAGAGGAGGACCAGGAGAGGAGGAGGAGGAGGGAGGAGGAGGAGGAGGAGGAGGAGGAGGAGGAGGAGGAGGAGGAGGAGGAGGAGCAGGAGGAGGAGGGGAGGAGAGGGGAGGGGAGGGGAGGGGAGGGGAGGGGCGGGGAGGGAGGGAGGGAGGGACGGAGGGAGGAGGAGGAGGAGGAGTTAATGCGTCAGTGCAAGATTTGTTTCTCTTCTTCTTTTCCTTCGCTCGCCGCCAAGCAGGCAGCCCCCGCCGCCCACTTGCGAGGATGCAGCATCGAGGGGAATCGACGTTCGAGGCTCGAGGCTCGGAGGTCCAGGCTCGAGGATCGAGGAGGATCGAGGAGGATCGAGCATCGAGGAGCACAGAAGCCCCCGCCGCGGCCGGACGGTGGGGCTTCGGGGCCTCCTGGAAGGTCAGGGCTAAGTCGGGCCTGTCCTCTACAGGAGGAACATCCAAACATAGTAAAATCATACAATCATAGTCGGGGGGCGTTTTCTTGTGTGACAATGTTTGATCATTTGGGGGGTATTTTTGTTATTTTTTATGTTTCGTCCAAAATCCGCCTGTAGGAGGACAGGCCCGACCTTCGGTCGATCGCAAACATGGATCAAGGGGGCGTGGACGCCGAACGAGGCGGCACCGGCCGCATGTTGGGGAGGGCACCTCCCCCGATCCATGGATCTGGCGACCGCGCGCCAGCTCCATGGATCGCTACTCCATATGTTTGCGCGCCCCCGGCGAAGGTCGCATGTGCATCTGGCAAGACCCGGTCGAAGGTCGAAGGGCGCCGGCGAACCCCCTCGACCCCAGGGCTCTCGGCGGGCGCCCTCGGCGGGCGCCCTCCGCGGCAGGCGGCCGTGGTCAGGGAGCCTCTCTCTCCCAGGGGCGCAGGCCGAGGGCCGCGTGCCGGGAGGCCGCATGCTCGCGACGCGGCCCCGGCCCAGGCGGGAGCCAGATGCGCATGCGGCCAGATGTCTGTCCAGCGCAGGGGTCCTCGCCCCTCCCCCCCCCCCCGTGGAGCACCGCCCGGGCGCCAGGCCGGCGCGGCGAGGGGCCCGCGCGGCGCGCCCGCCCGCGGCGCGGCGCGCGGGAGGCGGCGCGCGGGCTCGGCCTGGGCGCGAGGTGCTCGGAGCGCCGCCCGCCCAGAGCATCCTCCTCCTCCTCCTCCTCCTCCTCCCTCTCCTGTTCCTCCTCGTCGTCGTCCTCTTTCCTCCTCCTCCTCCGCTCCTATCGTCTTCTCCTCCTCCTTCCCTTCTCCCCTCCTCTCCCATTCCTCCTCCTCCTCGTCCTCCTCCTCCTCCTCCTCCTTCTCCTGTTCCTCCTCCTCCTCCTTCCCCCTCTACTGTTCCTCCTCATCCCTCTCCTTCTCCTCCCCTTCCTCTTCCATCTCCTGTTCCTTCTCGTCGTCGTCCTCCTCCTCATCCTCCTCCTCCCTCTCCTGTTCCTCCTCCTTCCTCTCTCCTGTTCCTCCTCTTCCTCCTCCTTCTCCTGTTCCTCCTCCTCCCCCTCCTCCTCGTCCTCCCTCTACGCTCCTCTACGCTCCTCCTCCTTCTCATGTTCCTGTCCTTCCTCCCTCTCCTCTTCCTCCTCCTCCTCCTCCTCCTCCTCCTCCTCGTTCTTCCTCTACGCTCCTCTTCCTCCCTCTATGCTCCTCTTCCTCCTCCTCCCCCTCCCCCTCATGTTCCTGTTCTTCCTCCCTCTCCTTTTCCTTCTCCTCCTCATCACCACCATCATCATCATCATCATCATCATCATCATCATCATCATCATCATCATCATCATCATCATCAGCATCAGCATCAGCATCAGCATCAGCATCAGCATCAGCATCATCGTCATCATCAGCATAAGCATCAGCATCAGCACCAGCATCACCATCACCATCATCATTATCATCATCATGATCATCATCATATTCATATTCATGATCATCACCATCACCATCATCATCACCATTATCAACATCATCACCACCACCATCATCATCATCATCAGCATCATCATCATCACCATCATCATCATCATCCGTATATCATCATTATGATCGTCATCATCATCATCATCATCATCATCATTATTATCATTATCATATTCATCATCATCAGCACCATCATCAGCATGATCATCCTCATCATCAGCATCTCCATTATCATCTTCATCATCAGCACCATCATCAGCATCATCATCACCATCATCATCAGCAGCATCTTCATCATCATCCCCCTCCTGCTCCTCCCCCTGCTCCCTTTTTAGTTCCTCTTGCCTTTCCTTTTCCTTCTCTTCCTCGTCCATCTCCTGTTCCTACTCCTCTTCGCAGTCCTCCTCCTCCGCCCTCTCCTGTTCCTCCTATCCTGCTCCTCCTCGTCCTCCTTCTCTTCCTCCTCCTCCCTCTACCTTTCCTCCGCATCCCTTCCTTTTCTTCCTCTTCCTCTTCCATCTCCTGTTCCTACTCCTCGTCGTCGTTGTCGTCGTCCTCTTCCTCCTCCTCCTCCTGCCTCTCCTGTTCCTCGTCCGGCCTCTCATGTTCCTCCTCTTCCTCTTCCTTCTCCTCCTCCTCTTCCTCTTCCTCCTCCTCCTCCTCCCCTTACGTTTCGTTACCTCCCTATACGCTCATCCTCCGGCTCAGGTTCCTGTTCTTCCTCCCTCGCCTTTTCCTCCTCTGTCTCATCATCATGAGCATCATCATCAGCAGCAGCAGCACCATCATCATCAGCATCACCATCATCATCATCATCATCATCATCATCATCATCATCATCATCATCATCATCATCATCATCATCATCATCATCATCATAATCATCATCATAATCATAATCATAATCAGCATCATCATCACCACCATCATCACCATCATCACCATCTTTATCAGCATCGTCAGCATCATCGTCGTCATCATCATCACCATCATCATCATAAGCAGTATCGCCATCATCATCAGCATCATCAGCATCATTATCATTAGCATCATCATCATCATCATCATCATCATCATCATCATCTTAGCAACAGCAGCAGCATCACAATCATCATCAGCATCACCAGCATCATCCCCTCCTGCTCCTTCTCCTGCTTCCTCTCCAGTTCCTCTTGCCTCTCCTACTCCCACTCTTCCTCCTCTTTCTCCTGTTCCTACTCGTCGTTGTCCTCCTCCTCTCTTTCCTGTTCCTCCTCCCTTTCCTGTTCCTCCTCGTCCTCTTCCGTATCATGTTCCTACTCGTCGTCGTCGTTCTCCTCCTCCCCCTCTCTCTCATGTTCCTCCTTCTTCCTCGTCTGTTCCTCCTTTTCCTCTTTCTTTTTCTGCTCCTCCTCCTACTTCTACGCTTCTCCTCCCCCCCCCCACGCTCCTCCTCCTTCTACTCTCTCTCTCTCTCTCTCTCTCTCTCTCCCTCCTCCTCCTCCTCCTCCTCTTTTTTTTGTTATTCCTCCCTGTCCTCTTCCTCTTCTCCATCTCCTCCTCCTCATCACCATCATCATCATCATCATCATCATCATCAGCATCATCATCATCATCATCAGCATCGTCATCATCAGCATCAGCATCATCAGCATTATCATCATCAGCATCATCATCATCAGCATCATCCTCATCCTCATCCTCATCCTCCTCATCATCATCATCATCATCATCCTCACCCATCACACGATTCGTGGCCCCATCGGGAGTCCCACCTTGGACTATCTTGAGGCGCTCTTCGGCTGTCTTGGGGCCCTCTTGGAGGCCTCTTGGGCCGTTTCGGGGTGGCCTTCTTGGCCTCTTGGCCTGTCTTGGAGCGTCGGAATGCCGACAAGGCGAGAACGCCAACATCTGTAAACAACCTAAGAACCGTCACTTATGTTTGCCTCTTGAGTTCCTCTTGGGATGCCTGTTGGAGGCCTCTTGGGGCGTCTTGGAGGCCTCTTGGGCCGTTGGGAGGGCATCTTGGGCGTCTTATGCTGATCTTTGGGCGTCTTCGGGCCCCCTTGGACCGTCTTGCAGGCCGATCTGGCCTGTCCCAGGCCCTCCTGGGCCCGAACAAGTCATGCGGGAACACTTCCCGGAGGCCAGGGGGCACTCGGGAAGCCCTGGTCAATTGGAAACTTTGGGGTCCGGGCCCTTTCCTCAGGGGTGTGGGCTGAGGCTCAGAGGATGAGGCAAAGGACCTGAGGACTCGCCCACTCCGTGCCCAGAGGCACGGTGGCGGATGTTATCCTGTATGCGTGTCAAAGGTGCTCAGATGCACGCTCAGAGGAACGCCGCGCACAAAGGTGTCGCTCTCTCAGGCATCGCCTCCGCCAGCCCCATGCTTGCTTGAGTTTATACGTCTGCACAGGTTCTCGCCCCGCCTCCCTCCTGCGCATCCTGCTCTTCCCTCCCCCTGCCTCCTCCTCCTCCTCCTCCTCCTCATTTCCTCCTCCTCCCTCTCCTCCCTCTTCTCCTCCTCCCTCCTCCTGCCTCCTCCTCCCTCCTCCTCTCCTCCTCCTCCTCTCCTCCTCCTCCTCCTCCTCCTCCTCTCTCCTCTCTCCTCTCCTCCTCCTCTCCTTCTCCTTCTCCTCCTCATCCTCCTCCTCCTCCCCTCCTCCTCTCTCCTCCTCTCCTCCTCCTCCTCCTCTCCTCCCTCCTCCCTCTCCTCCCTCCTCCTCCTCCTCCCCCTCCTTCCTCCTCCTCCTCCTCCTCCTCCTCCTCCTCCTCCTCCTCGACGGGACGCTTTGGAGACACGCGCATGTCTGTGTCTGACCTCTGGGCTCGCGCGCCCTCCGCCGGGCCGCCCGCGCCGCGCCGCGCCTCAGACGCCGCTCCCTGCTCCGGGGGGCGGCGAGAGCTGCCCGCGCCCGCGGGCGGCGGGGGTGGCGGCGGGCGGGCGGCCGAGCGACGGCCGCCCTGAGGCTGCGAGGCGGGAGGGTGTACATGGCCACCGCCCGGATCGACTAGACGTAAGGGTGACCTTTCGCCGGAGGGACCTCTCGGTGCGGGGCACAGCTGGGCCCCCAGATGGCCGACCGCGAAGCGGCAGCAGCGGCGATCGCGCCTGGGTTTGGCCTCCCCGCGGTCCCCCAAAAAGCTGCGCAGCAAAGGGTCACTCTTGCCCAGGGTCACTCTTGCGAGTCGCCGACTGGAGGAGCAATCTTCGGGGACCTCGGCAGGCGGTGGGTGTGGATATCTTCGGGCCCCCGGGGGCCCAGCTGTATCCACATCCACCGCCCGCTGGGGCACCAGGGCGCCGGTTCCGGGGCGGTGGACGTGGATGAATTCCTGCCTCGCACGGGCCGCGCCTCGGTCCCGCGCGGGCCGCGGTGGCTGCCGAGAGCGGGGGACGTCGACGGACAGGCCTCGCCGTGAGTCAGAGGAGGACGAGGTGCCCATGCCGCACCCTGCCCTCGTTTTCGCCTTCTGGGGCCTCCTCGGAGGCCCTCGTCGCCACCGCTGGACTCGCCTCGAAATTCCGGTCAGAACGCACCCTGGGAGATGTCCAGGGAGTAGCTGTATCGGTACTTTAGGTTCCTCCAAAGAACAGTTAGGCGAACCAAGACCTCGAGGATCGAACTTTGACTTTTTTTCGCCCTTCGTGGGCGTCCATGGGGGCACGGTTGGAACGGCCTGGAGATTCTGCCCAGGACGTTCCCCGGAACGAGCCGGGGGATCAATTGTTTTCCATTCGACGATGTTTTTTTTCATCCTGGCGTTTCCCCTTGATTTCGGCCTCCGGGGTCCGTTTTCTGTCTTACAGGCCTTTCAAGCATCTGTCCGGCGTGGATAGCCATTCCTGGGGAGGGGATCGGAAGCTCTTGGGCCGCGGATTGAACTCATCGGAGGATGTCTGGGAAGGGACATTTGGCTCGGGTTGTTCGCCGTTTTCGGAGTCCGGGGCCCTCCGCGGCACCGTAGAAGAACGACTCAGGATGAGGAGTTGGGCTCGGGGGAAGGCCCCTTGGGTCCAGGACGCGTTTCCTTCGGGACCCGCTCGCTTCATGCCTGGGTAATTTCGGCCTCAGCGATCCTGGCCGGGCTCGCCAGAAAATTTGTTTTCGTGGCCGAGGATCGCCGTGACCTCAACAGCGCCTTCGTTCCTTCTCTCGCTTGCGTGATCGCCTGACCGTGTACACCCTCGCGTCCTGGCCAGGGAGAAACCGACGCCCATCCTGGGCACAGGATGGCGCCTGGCAAGAATCGGTGAGGTGGTCGGTTGACGTCCCCCGACGAGATGGGCTGCGGCATGGTGTCCCAGAGGGGGGCCTCTGTGGAGGCGGGTTCCGTTCGTCGTCGTCGCTGGCGCCTCCGCCGCTGCCGCCGTCGGCGTTGGCGTGTGTCGTCGTCCGTCGGCGTCGTCATCCGTCGGCGTCTACGTCGCCGTCGCCGTTGCCCCCCGTCGTCGGCGTCGGTCGTCGTCGATGTCGTCGTGGTCATTCGCCGTCGCCCGTCTGCGTATGTCGGTTTCCGCGTAGTCGGCTTTCGTCATCCGTTTCTCGTTTGCCGGGCGTTGAATTCGAGCGTCTTGCGTAATTCCCTGTCTTAGTCGATTTCGTTGTCGCCCGTCGTCGTCGACGGCGTGCCGTCGTTGTCGCCGCCGGCGTCGTCTTTGTCTTCGTCGTCCTCCTGCGTGCCTCCTCCCTCCGTCCCTCCCTCCACCGCGTCGTTGTCGTCATTGCAGTTGCCAATCTTGTGGTCCATCGTCCGTCGTCGTCGTCGTCGGCGGCGTCGTCGTCGTCGTCGTCGTCGTCGCGGTCGTGGTCACGCTCGTCGTCGTCGGCGGTGCCGACGTCACCGTCGTCAGCGTCCGTCTTCCTGTCTCTCCCCTTCCATCTCCCCTTCCCCCTCGTCGTCGTCGTCGTCGTCGTCGTCGTCGTCGTCGTCGTCGTCGCAGTCGTTGTCGTGGTCGCCATCGTTATCGTCTTCTGTGGTTGTCGTCAGCGTCAGCATCGGCGGCGGCGACGACATCGTCGTTGTCGACGCCATCGGCGACTGAGCACATGGCAGATAGAGAAGGGAAGGAGGAGGAGGAGGAGGAGGAGGAGGAGGAGGAGGAGGAGGAGGAGGAGGAGGAGGAGGAGGAGGAGGAGGAGGAGGAGGAGGAGGAGGAGGAGGAGGAGGAGGAGAGGAGGAGGAGGCGGAGGAGGATGGGAGAGTTGGTAGAGGAGGAGGGGGAGGAATGGGGAGAGGAGGAGGAGGAGGAGGAGGAGGAGGAGGAGGAGGAGGGAGCAGGAGGAGGAGGAGGAGGAGGAGGGGAGGAGGAGGAGGCGGAGGAGGAGTAGAGGAGGAGTAGGAGGAGGAGGATGAGAGGAGGGGGAGGAGGAGGAGGAGTAGGAGGAGGATGAGGAGGATGAGGAGGAAAGGGGAGGAGGAGAGGAGGAGGAGGAGGAGGAAGAAGGAGAAGGAGGAGGAGGAGGAGGAGGAGAGGAGGAGGCGAAGGGAGGAGGAGGAGGAGGAGGGAGGAGGAGGAGGAGGGGAGGGGAGGAGCAGGAGCAGGAGGAGGAGGAGGAGGAGGATGAGGAGGAGGAGGAGGAGCAGGAGGAGGAGGAGGAGGAGGAGGAGGAGGAGGAAGAGGAGGAGGAGGAGGACGGGGATGGGAAGGAGGAGGTGGCGGATGAGCAAGACGATGAGCAGGAGGAAGACGACGAGGATGAGGAAGGATTGGGACGAGTCGGGACAGCATCGGCAGCAACAGCCCGAGCAGGAGGCTGGGAGGAGCGGGAGGAGCAGCAGGGCCCGCGGGCAGGCGGAGGAGGGGAATCGAGCGGGGCAGGAGGGAGCAATCTCCGAGAGCCGGCTCCGCTTCTCAGCGCCTGCCAGTCCACCCCAACCCAGCCCAGAGGCCCCAGCTTGCCCTGCACTCCCAGAGGGGAGGGTGTGCGTCGGGCACCCCCAACTCAAACTTTGGATCTTCGGGTTGGGCTGGGGTGCCTGGTCGGCAGTCTGCCTCCCCCCCGAGAGGTCCACCACCCCCTGGCCCACGATGCCGCTTCGAGGGCCGCGGGCGCGAGGGCCTCCCCCGCCGCCCCCGCCGGCCTGCCTCTGGCGCTCGGGCGCGCGCGCGCCCCCCTGCGGAGGAGGAAAACGGCACGCACACAGTGGAGGCCCATGCCAAGAGGCACCCTGCTTGCCTCCAGGGTGCCCTGGGTTTCTTGGGTTTCGATTGGCTTCCTGTGGGAAGCGTGACGTTCCCACGCCAAGAATCAATGGAGGCCCTGGGGTCTCAAGAACATGTCGTGGTAGGCCTATAGGAGTGCCAGGACGGTTGGTCCCTGCTCAAGGGATGAGAAGCCGGTCCCCAGGAGGACCTCCAGGGGGCCACGTTGTGACAGAATCGCGACGTCGGTCGGATGTCTGAGTCTCGTCGTCCTCCTCCTTTCGGCCTGCTCCTCGCCCTCCCCCCCCTCCTCCTCTCCCCTTCCTCGTTCTCCTTCTTCCTCCTCCCGGATCGGGCGGGATGCTGCTTGCCCGTGTAAGCCCCCGTCTGAGGTGTTGTGGGGCCGAGTTCGTTGCCACGTCGTGGATACCGGGGAGCTCCAGCGAGCCCCTTCCCTCTGCTCCTCCTCCCTTCTCCTTTCCTAGTGTTCGCTGGCGTGGCCCCGCCCATCTTGGTACCAGCGCTTGGAGTGATCCCGCTCCTCGGGTCTCTGAGCCAGCAGTGGTGGGTTGGGGCCAGCCACGGTGGCGGCCGCGCGCAGCGGCGATCGCCTCCTGGAGGCCCCGTTTGACGTTCATATCTTTCAACCGATCCCCATCCCCATCCCCATCCCCGTGAAACCCGAAGGGAACGACCCATGTCCCCATCTAGGGGGGTAAGCCGGCCAGTGGGGCCCAGGCCACGTCGCTTGGGATGGGGATCGGTTAAAGGGTACTCATGGCTCATGACCCGTCAGGAGGCCCTGGTGCATCGAGCGCAAGTAGTTCCGTATGGATCCCCCTCGGTGGTGCGCTCTCCTCGCCCTCTTCTGTACCCTCCATGCCATGTGCAAACAGGCTCCGCTGAGCAGAATTCGGCCACCCTGCAGACGCATGTCGGGACGCGAGGAGGTCAGGCCCTGGCTTGCAGGGGAGCCATACAAGATAGCCCTCCAGAGCCATGGAGACACCTGGACTTGTGGAGGCCTAGACCTGAATTCGAGTTCGGGGGTCCCACGTTTTTGTTTGTTTGTTTGTTTTTTATTTAATATTTTTTTTTTTCATTCGTGGAGGGTCTGCGGCTTCGATCCTCTGATCCCTCGGCCGCGGCCGCGCACATTGCAGGGCACATGCAGGCAAACGCCAATGTCTGAAGCCTCGAAACCTCAGCGCACGTGTGTCTAGGTCGTCTGGATCAGAATTCTGTCCAGAAGTATGCTCCGGATCGCTTAATACTCGCCCCCCCCCCTTGGAGTGCCCCGGGGGGTTGGCCGCGGCGCGTCCGCGGGGGTGCCAGGTGGGGGGGAGAGCATGCTACGCATGGAATGAAGTCAATGAAAATCAATTGCAGTGGATCCGTGAGTGGATCAATCTAGATTGATGAGGCTATGATGCCTCTTTTGATTTTGAGCCGGCTATGATGCCCGCTCGTGCCCACCCCGTCCCGTCTTCAGGGACTTCGCATCCCCCTATGATGGTAGGATGGGAAGACGGGCCGCCGCCCCTGGCACTGCACGTACGGCGCCAGGTTTGTGGGGATTTGGTTCGACCCCCGCAGTTCCGATGATGGAAACTGCGAGGGGTGTGAGGCCTCATGGTGGTCCTCACTGGTAAGGCCTATGATGGTCCTCACCGGGGGGGGGAGAGAGGGCAAGGGCGGACGTCCACCAACAACGTTCGTCGTGCTCATCATCCATGAGGTCGAGGTGCTGCCCGCACTGCCTGCATCGCGGCTCCGATGGGGTGGAGACCAGGAGGAGGAGGAGGAGGAGGAGGAGGACGACGACGACGAGAAAGTTGAGTTCAATGAACAAATTGAGCGCGAAGGCCTATGATGGTCCTTCTTTCCAAAACGAGCCTTGCTGATGGCCCCGAATTGGGTGCGAGGTGCCTATGATGGCCCCTCTGGTTGCCTATGATGGCGGCACTGGACGACCGGCAGGGGACTGAGTCCCGTTCACGGTCCATTAGGGGAGAGCATGCTACGCATGGAATGAAGTCAATGAAAATCATTTGCAGTGGATCCGTGAGTGGATCAATCTAGATTGATGAGGCTATGATGCCTCTTTTGATTTTGAGCCGGCTATGATGCCCGCTCGTGCCCACCCCGTCCCGTCTTCAGGGACTTCGCATCCCCCTATGATGGTAGAGGATGGGAAGACGGGCCGCCGCCCCTGGCACTGCACGTACGGTGCCAGGTTTGTGGGGATTTGGTTCGACCCCCGCAGTTCCGATGATGGAAACTGCGAGGGGTGTGAGGCCTCATGGTGGTCCTCACTGGTAAGGCCTATGATGGTCCTCACCGGGGGGGGGAGAGAGGGCAAGGGCGGACGTCCACCAACAACGTTCGTCGTGCTCATCATCCATGAGGTCGAGGTGCTGCCCGCACTGCCTGCATCGCGGCTCCGATGGGGTGGAGACCAGGAGGAGGAGGAGGAGGAGGAGGAGGAGGAGGAGGAGGAGGAGGAGGACGACGACGACGAGAAAGTTGAGTTCAATGAACAAATTGAGCGCGAAGGCCTATGATGGTCCTTCTTTCCAAAACGAGCCTTGCTGATGGCCCCGAATTGGGTGCGAGGTGCCTATGATGGCCCCTCTGGTTGCCTATGATGGCGGCACTGGACGACCGGCAGGGGACTGAGTCCCGTTCGCGGTCCCTTACCCGCTGGGGCGCGGGGGTGGGGGGGAGTTGGCCACGCCGCGTTTTCACGTTCGTCCCCCCCGGTTGATTAACAAGAAGTTCGGAGTACTCGTTCTCCTGAGCCGAGCCTTTAGTTGAGCAGTGGTCGGAGTTCTCAGACACCCTCTTTTTATCCGCGCCCCTGGAGCTCCCGTCGGAAGCCAGCGTGCATTCACGGTAAGAGTTGCGAATCAATGTTTTGCGGCGTGCCTTCGATGTTGTTGCCTGCTGCCTCCGCCGAAAGCCTCAACTGCGTGACTATTGGCCATCCTGAGACGGCGCCTGCCTCTTTTCGGATGCAACTCCTGGGAGGTAAAATTCTGATTTAGCCCTGGTCCGAAATCCGGCTTAATCCTGCTTAATCCCGCTTAATCCTGTTTAATCCCGCTTAATCCTGCCTAATCCGGCTTAATCCTGCTTAGTCCGTGGCCCATTCCGGCGTAACAGCTCCCAAATGGAGCTGAATCCCATTTAATCCTTCCGACGAAAACCTCCCAGTAGTTGCCTCCTAGCCTCTTCGAGAACAGCCAACGTGCCAGACATCTGCAAGTCTCTATCCGGTGGCAGGCGCCCAGCGGCGCGAGGCGTCGGCCCTTCGCTTGGTTCGAGCGGCCCCGCACGGGACCTCGAGCCGCATGCGGTCACGCTTTCGTGGCTCGATCTTCTTTCAACCGCGCGTCCTTCAGGACTCGTTTCGATTCCTTCGAGTCGATTCGATTCGACTTCGATGGCTTCCGATTCCGATTCGATTCGATTTGGGATTCCGACTTGGGCGCCGACTTCTCACTGGAGGCCTACCAGCCTGCCGATTCCGCCGATTCGACTTTTCCCGACTCGGCTGCACCGTTCTTCTCCGCGTGCCTCGGGCGCGGAGCTGCGCCCGCTGCGCCGCTGGTCGATGTGCGTGCCCGTGCGGGGGCGCGGCCCTGCGTCGATCGGCCCTCCACCCCCGGGCGCGCGCACCGTACCGTCTGCCCCTGGATCTGCACGAACGAGATGGGCACGGAAAGAATGGGTACGATGCCCAACAGCAAATTCCTGTTCATTTTGAACAGGACTCGCTGCCCGCGCCGCCGCGGCCTGTGTCCACTCGAGACAGAAGGCCGCCTGCCCCACAGCAGCCGCTGTTGGTTTGGGACAACGTTTGCTGTTGGGCACTGTGCCCATGCTTTCCGTGCCCGTTTCGGGCGTCCAAACTGGAGCCTTCGCCGGCCCGGATCGGTGACATGAAAGACTCGGATGTTTGGCTCGGCCACGGCATCGACACAGTCAATCTCACCAGTGGAGGGTCTGGGCCGCGCCTCTGCCCAGGGCGCAATTTCGGGTGGCCCATCGCGGGTGTCCGGGGGGGGGGGGGGGAACCTGTGTGCTCAATCGGGCCTCTCCCGGGGCTTGGCGCGCGCCCTGTTGTGTTTCGCACACGCCCTGCCGAGGACCCTTCTAGTTGGACCCCTCAGGAACGTGCCTCGGTACATTCTTTTTGACGTGGGCCCCCACCGGCCCCTGGCCGCCCAACGTGTGCCATTGGCGCGTTGAGGGTTTCACTCGGGCGGCGGGGTTCTATCCTCAGCTGTCGTTCGGCACCGTGCTGGGCGGTTTCGTCAGACCGCGAGCTCGCTTGATGCAGGCCCTTGGCGTCGCGTCCCGCAGGTGTCGGCCTGATTTCGGCGTGAGAGCTGAAACAAGTATTCGGTTCCTCTCCTGGCGCCTCCCCCAGGGGTTATTTCTCGTCTCCGTCGGAGAGTTGACGGCCCTGGGGCCCGATAGCCAACCCAAGAGACCGCAATGAAGGACATACCCTGGTCGTTCCGACCTTTTCCCCTGGGGCGTTTTTTCGTTCCCGGTTGTTTTTGATAATCCCGGGGCCCGGCGAGGGCCCCACAGAGGCCGAAAATGCCAGACGAGCTCCAGTCGTTCTTTGCATGACGCGATCATATCTGGGGAGTGTCTGACCAACGAACAACATGCACCCATGCCAATAAAAAGGGTCGGAAACGGCTATGGGTGCGTGTTGTCGGATGGGCCCCCCGATCGAACGGGAACGCCCCCCGGGGTCCGTCAACCCGCACCCATACCCATAGCCCGTCCACCTCCCAACGACCCCTCATATGAGTATGGGTGTGTGCTGTTCGTTCGTCCATGTCTCGCTCACGCAGGCCGCACCCAGTCCGCATCCAGTCCAGTCGCCGCCGCCGCCGCCGGTCCCGCAGGTCGTCACCGCCGGCAGCGAGGCGTCCGGGGGCGGCCACCCCCCGCAGGAGGCGCGGCGGGGTTCGCGCGCCGCGCGCGGCCGCCGCTGCCCGCCGCCACCCCTGAGATCGGGGCCCGCGTTGTCGCCCAGTTTCCGCTTCTGGGGCCAATACACACATACAGATCGCCGTGGGAGAAGCGGGTCTTCGCCGTTTCTGGCCCTCGGTTCTTCGCGGCCCGCGGTTCTTCGCCGTTTCGGCCCCTCGGGGCCCTCCGCGGGTCCTTCGACTGGCAGAAAACGATCCAGGATGCAGAGTTCGTCCTGGTTAAAGGCCCCCGGGTCCAGGACCCCTCTCCCTCAGGACCCGTTTTCCCCCATGCTGAACATCTCGATACGGCATCGAAACATGCAACATGCTCCCAATCCCTTATTAATCGACCCCCCCCTGAAAGACCGGACCCCCCTCCAGATGCGGCCTGATATCCCGGACCCCTTGCTTCGACGGGGCGCCTTGATAAACCGGACCCCCTAGGCTCCAATCCAAAGAAAGCGCCCTAATAAACTGGACCCCCCTCAGTTACAAAACAGGCGCCTTAAAAGACCGGACCCTGGGGACGATTTATGAGGGATTTGGAGTACATCGCGACATGACATAGCCGGAAAACTGCGTGGACCTCCCTGAGTTTTTGTTTGCAGCGTCTCCTTGTTTATTATTGTTTGCTCCCCATACGCACGCAGGTCCGTCCAGTTGGAAACATGCAGCAGAAAGAAGGGGTCTGGAACTCCCGTCGTGTTTTTGCGCGGTGTTGCATTTGGTTCGCGGCGTTGGATCTCCGGGGCCGCAGACATCCTCGCATGGTGCCGCGAAATCACGGCGGACGTTTGTGTCTCGAGGTCAGGATATCGAGCTTGCATGTGTGCTCGCTCTTCTTCGGCCTCCGGGGGGCTCCTCGCCGCCGCGTCTGGATCCGCCGTCAGATTCTGGCCATACCGCACCCCAGAGCATGTCCGGGGATCGATTCCTGCCCCTCGAAACCGGACCTCTTTGCATCTTGCCGGGCGTTGCTACAGAAGTGCCCCTGGCCCGAGGTGCCCGCAGCTTTTCGTTCCATTCTGGAGGAGGCCCTCTGGGCCTCGTGAGGGGTGCCCCGGAGGCCGCTTGGGCCAACCCAGGAATCCTGGGGGTACCTTGGGCCAGGGGTACTTTGGGCCAGGGGGTATCCGAATCAAAAAACGCTCACATTGAGGTCGGCTAAGGAGAGTACCCTAGTGTTCTTCGTGCGTGTTGGATGCCCTTGTGCATCCTGGGGAGGTTACCCTTGGATGTTATGTTTTTTTGTTCTGGCCGACGGAGGGTGTCATGTTTTTGTTCTGGTATGTTCCTCTGGCCCAGGTCCAACTGTACCCGTACCGGAACCCTTCCCTCGTTTCCCCCTTTTTTTCGCCCCCTGGGAGGCCCTCGTCGCCACCGCTGGATGCGCCTCGAAGTCCTGGTCAGAACGCACCCCAGGAGAGGTCTGGGGAGTAGCAGTGTCTGTACCTTTTGTTCTCCCCAGAGTGGCGTGTCGAGCCCTCGCTGGGTGCTCAGGGGCAACGGTTTCGGTCATCGAGGTTCGAGGAGAGTTTTCTTGTTCACCCTCTGGGCCACAACGCGCGATTTGCCCCCCGTCCCCTTCCCCCTCCCCTCCCCCCCCCTCTCCCCCCCTCCCCCTCCCCAGAACGTAACGCTTCCCCCCTGGTGCGTGCCTGGTATTGCCGCAGTGTATCCTGCACCACGGTCTGTGGTGCTGGCGGGACCCACACGACGGGGGGGAGCGTTACGCTGTGCCCCCCCCCCCCCCCCCGCCAACCACCCCTCCCTCCCCCATGACGCCCCTTGCCGCCGCGAAAAACAAATGCTCTCGAGGTTCGAGGTCTTCCGGCGGTTTCGTCGGTTCTCGGCGGTTGTCGGACTTCGAGATGTCTTCCAGCAGTTGCGCCTCGCCGAGAGCATCCTCGGGGTGCCCGTAGCGTCCCGCACGGTCGCCAGAGGCCCGAATTGTGGCCGGAAAGCCAGGGGCAACGTTGGGGTGGATAGGCTCAGTGGCGAATGCACCGACTTGCAATCGCCCATGGATCGCGCAGCGGATTTGCGAGCCGGGGCCGGTCGCCGATCCATTGGCGGTGTATCGCCGATTCCAGCTCGATGTTCCCCCCCCCCGAGCTTGTCTCCCTACTCTTAAGTCGAGCCTGTCCCTCTACAGGAGGAACATTCCAAAATAGTTTAAAAAATAGTCTGGGGACTTTTGTAAAATTTATTTTTGACGATTTGGGATTTGGTTTGGGGTATTTGTCCAAAACCCCCCTGTATGGGGGACATGCCCGACCTAACCCTACTTCTCGTTTCCCCTCCGCTGGGTGCGGGGAGCGCGAGGTGTCCCTGCCTCCCGCATGTGCTCGCGTCTCGAGGAGATCACGGCGGGAGGTTTGCTTGCCAGTCTTCGGTCCGTGGGGTCCTTGCCGTGGGCCCTGGGAGACGCGTCCGGCAACGGCGCAGGATGAAGGGTTCCGTTTCTAGAGTCCAGGCCTCTGGTGAGCCAAGCTGCCCAAACAGCACGTCGTCGGATGTCTGTGTTCCTGGTCGGCCCGTCTCGTCGCACGCGCAAGCGCTTGCTAGGAAGGATCGGAGGCGGGAGGGAGGAGGAAGGAGGTTGGCGAAGGAGGAAGGGATGGAGCACGCTGCAGAGGATGAGGGGGGGAGGAGCAGGAGTGTGACGACGACGTCGATGACGAGGACGAGGACCAGGACCAGGACGAGGAGGACGACGACGACGGCGACGGCGAGGACGAGGACGAGGACGACGACGGCGACGGCGAGGACGAGGACGAGGAAGAGGACGAGGACAAGGACGGGGCGACGACGACGACGATTCATTGATGATGATGCTGATGATGTTGATGTTGATGTTGATGCTGATGAGGATGCTGATGCAGATGATGCTGATGCTGGTGATGATGATGATGGTCATGCTGCTGAGAATGATAATGACGATGCTGATCGTACGACGACGATGGTGATGATACGGATACTGATGACGATGCCGATGATGATGTGGCTGGTGATGATGATGCTGGTGATGCTGATGATGATGTTGATGGTGGATTCTGCAAATGATGATGATGGCGATGATGCTGATACTGATGCTGCTGATGGTGACAATGATGATCTCGATGATGATGATAATGATGATATTGATGATGGTGATGATGATGATGGTGGTGGTGATGATGATGAGGATGATGATGCTGGTGGTCTGTGGAGGTGGTGGTGGTGGTGGTTTCGGCGGTATGATGATGCTGCTAATGACGATGATGTTGCTGATGCTGCTGCTGCTGCTGATGATCATGATGATGATGCTGACGATGACGATTGCGATGTTGATTATGCTGCTGATGATGCTGATGATGATTATTATGCTGATTATTGTTATGAGGAGGATGTTGATGATGACGATGCTGATGATGCTGGTGATGCTGGTGGTGGTGTTAATGATACTGGTAGCGCTGATGATGCGGATGCTGATGCTGCTGCTGCTGAGGATGATGCTGATGAACATGCTGATGGTGACGATGATGCTGCTGCTGCTGATGATGATGAGGATGATGATGATGTTGATGATGGTGATGCTGATCATGATGTAGATGCGGATGATCATGATGGACTTGACGATGCTGACGATTGTGATGATGGTGATGCTGCTGATGATGATGATGATGATGATGATGATGATGCGGATGGTGAGGCTGATGATGGTGATGTTGATGCTGATGATGATGATGATGATGATGATGATGATGATGATGATGATGATGATGATGATGCGGATGGTGAGGCTGATGATGGTGATGTTGATGATGACGATGCTGATGATGCTGGTGATGCTGGTGGTGGTGTTAATGATACTGGTAGTGCTGATGATGCGGATGCTGATGCTGCTGCTGCTGAGGATGATGCTGATGAACATGCTGATGGTGACGATGATGCTGCTGCTGATGATGATGATGATGATGATGATGATGTTGATGATGGTGATGCTGATCATGATGTAGATGCGGATGATCATGATGGACTTGACGATGCTGACGATTGTGATGATGGTGATGCTGCTGATGATGATGATGATGATGATGATGATGATGATGATGATGATGATGATGATGATGATGCGGATGGTGAGGCTGATGATGGTGATGTTGATGCTGATGATGCTGATTCTGATGATGATGATGATGATGATGATGATGATGAGGATGAGGATGAGGATGATGATGATGATGATGGTGATGCTGACGATGATGACGATGTAGATGATGATACTGATGATGATGATGATGATGATGATGATGATGCTGATGATGCTGCTGCTGCTGCTGCTGATGATGATGATGATGATGATGATGATGATGATGTTGATGGCTTGTGACGGCGCTGATGACAGAAGGAAGATGCGGAGGAGGAAGAGGAGCCGGAATGATGACATACCATCCGACAGGTCATAGCTAGTATGAGGAGGAGATTCGTTTCGATCGAGCAGACCATTTCAAGCTTCTGCCAAGCGGAGATCATCTGGGGTTCGCAGCTAGTTTGGCTCAAGCCAGATTCGGCTCGAGTCCGCTTGCAGACGGGCATCTGGTAACGGCACCCAGAGGACACGATGGCCACCCCATCCCTTCTTCGCGAACCTGCCCTCTATTCCTCCACTCCCTCCCCTCCTGTGTTCCTGCCTTCCCTCGTCTCCATCCACTGCCTGCTGCCTCCGCCTGCCTTCCCCCCCCCAAACCTCAAGGACGCCCCAGTACACCGGCCAACCGTTCTCACGCATATAACCTCCTAAACCTCCAATCTCGTCTCTGGAGTCCGCACATAGCATGTCCCTGGACTTTACTGGGCTCTATCCTGACCCGTTTTGATAGCCGTGTCCAGCCATGGCGACGAGGGGGGCCCGAAGGTCCAGAAGAGGCGACGGCGAAGGAAGGACATGGAATGGAGAAGGAGGAGGAAGAGGAGAAGGAGGAGGAGAAGGAGGAGCAGGAGGAGGAGAAGGAGGAGGAGGAGGAGGAGGAGGAGGAGTTGAAGGAAAAGGAGGAGAAGGAGGAGGAGGACCAGTGTAACACACCCAAGACTCACTATCGATGTTGGAATAGACCGTCCAAGCTCCCTCTTCATAGGCCCCGATTCACTTCCACTGAGGGAAGTGCCCTCCCTGGTGTCCTTCTGGAAAAAGGGTGACTCCCCCTTCGGGGGAGTCCCCCGACCCCGAGTCCTACGTCTCCCCGAGTAGGACGCGATGACCACGCGCTACAAGAAGAACCGCCACCTGCGCGGGGCGATCTCGGCGGGCCGCGGGCGCATCGGGAAGCACCGCAAGCACCCGGGCGGCTGCGGGAACGCGGGAGGCCTGCACCGTGGGGGGAGGACCACGATGGCGACGCCGACGACGACGAGGAGGACGAGGACGAGGGCGAGGGCGAGGGCGAGGACGAGGACGAGCAGGAGGACGAGGACGAGGACGAGGACGAGGACGAGGACGAGGACGAGGACGAGGACGAGGACGAGGACGAGGACGACGAGGACGAGGACGAGGACGACGACCCGACCCGACCCGACCCGACCCGACCCGACACGACACGACACGACACGACACGACACGACACGACACTACGACGGCGGCGACGACGATGACCGACGATGACGATGACGACGACGACCCGACCCGACCCGACCCGACCCGACACGACACGACACGACACGACACGACACGACACGACACGACACTACGACGGCGGCGACGACGATGACCGACGACGACGATGACGACGACGACGACGACCACGGCCACGATCACGACCACGACCACGACCACGACCCACGACCACGACCCACGACCACGACAAGGTGGATCGTCCACGTCGCTGTTTCGAGGGTCTTCGGGCGCTTCCGGAGGTTACCAGCCCTGACGATGGGCCCGCTGCCTTCTTTGTAAACGACCCTGGCGGGGAGGGCAGCGTTGGGGGAAGAGGAGGCTGGATCCGGCAGGCATGCCCAGGAGCGGGACACATCGCTCCCGCGGAGGGTCTCTCCGAAGGGCTTAGGCGACCCGTCCTCCTCCTCCCTCCTCCTCCTCCTCCTCCTCCTCCTCCTCCTCCTCCTCCTCCTCCTCCGCCTCCCCCTCCCCCTCCTCCACGACCTCCTCCTCCTCCTCCTCCTCCTCCTCCTCTTCCTCCTCCTCCTCCTCCTCTCTCCTCCTCCTCCTCCCCCACCCCCTCCTCCACGACCTCCTCCTCTTCCTCCTCCTCCTCCTCCTCCTCGGGTCGTCTAAGGCCCCGGGGGAAACCGTGCACTCTTCCTGAGCGTTCCGGAACGCTTTCAGAGCGTTCTGGAACGCTCTGAGAAGTCCGCGGCACCGGATGCATCATGCAGAACCACCAGACCTCAGAGATTCACGATTTATCCGGATCCGACTTTGTCTTCATTCTGCCCTCGGTTAAGGGGAGGACAGCGAGGGGGGGGTGGAGGTTCGAGGATCTTGCGTCGAGGACAGAGCTCTTGGGTCATTCGTGGGCCTCTGGGCTTGTCACCGCGGCTGGACGTTCCTCGAAATTCTGGCCAGGCCGCACCCATGAGAGGTGTGGAGGGTAACCCCTTGCCCTGAATAGTGAAAGCATACCCCCCGTTCACATCTGTCTGAGTCTTGATTATCTCCGGGCCAGAGGGGCGGCGAGGCCGAACTTGTTTATCGCCGTGGACAGTACGAATCGAAGTTGCTATTTCTTTAGGTTGAGTAGCAACAGTACCACGGACGTTTCGCACGGCTATGGGATTTTTAGGATTTTTGCCAACGCAGCTTTCCCAAGTCACGAGCGTCTGGCAGGGCTATGGGAATCTCACCATTTCAGCTTTCCGAAGTTACCCTGGGTTTCTAGGGTTTCGATGGTTTTGCGATGGGAAGCGTGACGTTTCCACACCGAAAATCAATGGACGTCCTGGGGTCTCAGGGTTGGGTTTCTTGTGGAAGGTTTCTTGTGGTCGGGCCTCTACTGTATACGTACATCCGCACACCGTACATCTGCACACCGTACAAACGAGTTGCCGGGACCCCCCCCCAGGGACCCCAAGTTTCTTATCCCCAGGGTGTTATTAATGGTGGCGCGGGGGTCGACTTTTTTGCCCAGGAGTTTGGTTGGAACGCGCCTCAGGACAGGTACAGACTCCTGACTTCGCGGACAGACGCTAATTCATGCCACCATTTGAGCGTGTGGGGCTCGGTTTCGAGCCCAATGACGCTCAGAGAACCCACAACAACTCGGTCATGGGAACGCGTTCGAAAGGATACTAGGCTCTCTTCCTGAAACGCGAAAATGTAGGTCTGCGTCGTAGCAGTGGTGGTGGTAATCGTAGTCGTAGTCGTAGTCGTAGTCGTAGTCGTAGTCGTAGTCGTAGTCGTAGTCGTAGTCGTGGTAGTAGTAGTAGTAGTAGTAGTAGTAGTAGTAGTAGTACTAGTCGTAGTCGTAGTCGTAGTAGTAATAGTAGTAGTCGTAGTAGTAGTAGTCGTAGTAGTAGTAGTAGTAGTAGAAGTAGTAGTAGTAGTAGTAGTAGTAGTAGCTAGTCGTAGTAGTAGTAGTA
>CAUYUJ010001933.1:60000-69116 GCA_963575745.1 Prorocentrum cordatum | reverse complement strand
AGGGGCTCTAGGGCCATGGGCTCTAGGGCTATATGGCTATGGGGCTTTGGGGCTATAGGGCTATGGGGCTCTTGGGCTATGGGGCTATTGGGCTGTGGGGCCATATGGCTGTTGGGCTACAGGGCTGCATGGGGTGCGTGGATCCGTAGACTTGAAAATCCTAGCCGTGCTACTACTGTTCCATCCCTGCCTTTTGGAAGGTGCTCGGCTGTCCATGGCGAGGGCCCTGCGATGCTCGCGACTCCCGCGCTTTGCGCGCGTTTGCCTTGGCGCAGGCCCGCGCGGGACACAGCCTGCGTATCATTGCGGCTTCGTTTCGTTTGCTCGTGTGTTCAGAACATCGCGCAACGCGTTGCCCGCGCGTCTGGCCCGCGGCGGAGGAGGCGGCAGGGCGCGTTGCCCGGCGCTTGCAACGTGGAGCTCGTGGCCGGCGCTGCGACCAACAGTGATTGCTTCCGCGACTTGTTTGCGGTGCTCAAGAGACGGTGCGTTATGCCACTTCTACCAAACACGGAGCAGCGCCACTTCCGTCGGATTGAAGGTCCGGGGGCGGGGAGGGCAGGCGACCGCGTACCCCAGGGGCCGCCTTAGAGCACAACTAGAGCACAACTAGAGCACAACCTAGAGCACAACCTAGAGCACAACCTGGAGCACAACTGATCTCATGGTAGTCTGGCACGCATTCGCGTTTGAAAATAAAGAAAAAAAGAAGGGGGGGGGGGGGGGGGGGGGTTATTTATTCTTTTGGTTTTTTGGAAGTTTGAGTGCCATTTTTTCGATGAAATTAGCCTGCGAAAGACCCAACCATAAGCAATTGTTGGTAACGCTTTGTGGATGCCGCGTTCGGTGGGCTCCATAGGTCACACGAAGGCGCTGCCTGGATGGGTGTACCGGCATGCGGACTGCGGGCGCCCCCGGGCGGGCCTTCGGTGGGCCTCCCTATGGGCTAACGAACGGACTTGCCCTGGGGTGGTGGGCACCGCATGCGAACTGGCGCCACTGGGGGGGCCTTCGTGGAGCTCCCTATGGGGCCACGAAACGCTGCCCTGGGCGGGGGAAGCGCATGCGAACTGCGCCACGGGGGCTTTCGGTGGAGCTCCCCATGGGGCCACGAAGCGCTGCCCTGGGTGGGGGACCGCATGCGAGAGCAGCCACTGGGGCCTCCGGTGGAGCTCCCTATGGGGCCACGAAACGCTGCCCTGGGTGGGGGAACCGCATGCTAACACCCCCACTGGGGCCTTCGGTGGAGCTCCCTATGGGGCCACGAAACGCTGCCCTGGGTGGGGGAACCGCATGCGAACACCCCCACTGGGGCCTTCGGTGGAGCTCCCTATGGGGCCACGAAACGCTGCCCTGGGTGGGGGAACCGCATGCGAACACCCCCCACTGGGGCCTTCGGTGGAGCTCCCTATGGGGCTACGAAACGCTGCCCTGGGTGGGGGAACCGCATGCGAACACCCCCACTGGGGCCTTTCGGTGGAAGCTCCCTAGGGGGCCACGAAACGCTGGCCCTTGGTGGGGGAACCCGCATGCGAAACAACCCAACTGGGGCATTCTGTGAGCTCTCTATGGGGGCTACGAAACGCTGCCCTGGGTGGGGAACCCATGCGAACCCCCCCCACTGGGCCTTCTTGGAGCTTCCCTAATGGGCCACGAAAAGCTGGCCCGGGTTGGTGAACCGCATGCGAAACACCCCCACTGGGGCCCTTCTTTGGAGCTCCCTATGGGGCTACGAAACGCTGCCCTGGGTGGGGGAACCGCATGCGAACACCCCCACTGGGGCCTTCGGTGGAGCTCCCTATGGGGCTACGAAACGCTGCCCTGGGTGGGGGAACCGCATGCGAACACCCCCACTGGGGCCTTCGGTGGAGCTCCCTATGGGGCCACGAAACGCTGCCCTGGGTGGTGGAACCGCATGCGAACACCCCCACTGGGGCCTTCGGTGGAGCTCCCTATGGGGCTACGAAACGCTGCCCTGGGTGGGGGAACCGCATGCGAACACCCCCACTGGGGCTTTCGGTGGAGCTCCCTATGGGGCCACGAAACGCTGCCCTGGGTGGGGGAACCGCATGCGAACACCCCCACTGGGGCCTTCGGTGGAGCTCCCTATGGGGCAACGAAACGCTGCCCTGGTTGGGGGAACCGCATGCGAACACCCCCACTGGGGCCTTCGGTGGAGCTCCCTATGGGGCCACGAAACGCTGCCCTGGGTGGGGGAACCGCATGCGAACACCCCCACTGGGGCCTTCGGTGGAGCTCCCTATGGGGCTACGAAACGCGTGAGAGGTGTGCCGAGATCAGAGGCAGGAGGGGGAGGAGGGAGGAGGAGGGGGAGGAAGGAGGGGAACGCGGGGCACCGTTTTTCAAAACGAGGACCCAACACCGCAGGATGGTTGGGAAATATATACCTCCATGAGTTGTGCTTTAGGTTGTGCTATAGGTTGTGCTCTAGGTTGTGGTCTATGTTGTGCTCTAGGTTGTGCTCTAGTTAGTGCCGCCAGGCCAGACGGATCGTAGACGGGTTGCGGGCGCGGGGCGCGCGTCGTGTCGCAGGTCGCGAGCGCGAGTCGCGGGCGAAGTTCGCCAGACCGAACCGCGCCAGGACCCGCGTCCATGTCGACGGCGGACGTCCCAGGCGCACACTCCGAGAATCTATGTTTGGACATGGATCCCTCGCTCGTGTCGGAGCCGCTTTCTTTGTGGGCCCGTTACGTACCGCATGGTTGCACGTGGACGTCGCGACCGGACGATTCCGCACGGGTGGCGTCGCGTGAATAGCCTCGCATTGCGTGGCGGCGTGAATGCATGCATGCGCGTACGTGCATGCATGGGTGCATGCATATATAGGGGAAAGGCATATGGAGGTAGGTTGTGCGTACACACTTATGTATACACGTCTATATACACATACAACACATGATTATGGATATATATATATATACATACATATGTGAATGTACAGCGCTTTGTCGCTATAAGACGCTCGTGGGGGGTACCGCTCATTTGCCATGGCGCTCTGCGGGCATCTGCGTGGGCTGCGTCGCGCGACTGGCCCCTCCCAGTGCTTCTGAAGGTGCGCGTATATGTGTATGACTGATACGGGAGACAACCCCCACTCAGTTCTTTTCTGGGGCTATATAGCTATAGGGATATAGCGCTCCTGAGCTATCGGGCTCTTGGGCTAAAGGGGTATGAGGCTATAGAGCTATAGGGCTAGGGCTACAGGGCTATGGGGCTGCAGGGCTGTAGGGATGTAGGGCTACGGGGCAACAGGGCTATGGGGCTATAGGGCCACTCGGATATAGGGCTCTAGGGCCATGGGCTCTAGGGCTATATGGCTATGGGGCCTTGGGGCTATAGGGCTATGGGGCTCTTGGGCTATGGGGCTATTGGGCTGTGGGGCCATATGGCTGTGGGGCTACAGGGCTGCATGGGGTGCGTGGATCCGTAGACTTGAAAATCGTGGCCGTGCTACTACTGTTCCATCCCTGCCTTTTGGAAGGCGCTCGTCTGTCCATGGCGAGGGCCCTGCGATGCTCGCGACTCCCGCGCTTTGCGCGCGTTTGCCTTGGCGCAGGCCCGCGCGGGACACAGCCTGCGTATCATTGCAGCTTCATTTCGTTTGCTCGTGTGTCCAGAACATCGCGCAACGCGTTGCAATCACTGCGATGACTCCGAGTGGAGGCGGTGGGCGGCGTTGCCCGGCGCTTGCAACGTGGAGCTCGTGGCCGGCGCTGCCACCAACAGTGATTGCTTCCGTGACTTGTTTGCGGTGCTCAAGAGACGGTGCGTTATGCCACTTCTACCAAACACGGAGCAGCGCCACTTCCGTCGGATTGAAGGTCCGGGGGCGGGGAGGGCAGGTTGACCGCGTACCCCAGGGGCCGCCTTAGAGCACAACTAGAGCACAACTAGAGCCCAACCTAGAACACAACCTAGAGCACAACCTAGAGCACAACTGATTTCATAGTAGTCTGGCACGCATTCGCGTTTGAAAATAAAGAAAGTATTACCCTTTTTTGTTTTTGGAAGGTTGAGTGCCATTTTTTCGATGAAAATATATACCTCCATGAGTTGCGCTTTAGGTTGTGCTCTAGGTTGTGCTCTAGGTTGTGCTTTAGGTTGTGCTCTAGGTAGTGCTCTAGTTAGGGCCGCCAGGCCAGACGGATCGTAGACGGGTTGCGGGCGCGGGGCGCGCGTCGCGTCGTAGGTCGCGAGCGCGGGTCGCGGGCGAAGTTCGCCAGGCCGAACCGCACCAGGACCCGCGCCCATGTCGACGGCGGACGTCCCAGGCGCACACTCCGAGAATATATGTTTGGACATGGATCCCTCGCTCGTGTCGGAGCCGCTTTCTTTGTGGGCCCGTTACGTACCGCATGGTTGCACGTGGACGTCGCGACCGGAGGATTCCGCACGGGTAGCGTCGCGTGAATAGCCTCGCATTGCGTGGCGGCGTGAATGCATGCATGCGCGTACGCGCATGCATGGGTGCATGCATATATAGGGGAAAGGCATATGGAGGTAGGTTGTGCGTACACACTTATGTATACACGTCTATATACACATACAACACATGAATATGGGTATATGCATATATATATATATATACATATGTGAATGTACAGCGCTGTGTCGCTATAAGACGCTCGTGGGGGGTGCCACTCATTTGCCATGGCGCTCTGCGGGCGTCTGCGTGGGCTGCGTCGCGCGACTGGCCCCTCCCAGTGCTTCTGAAGGTGCGCGTATATGTGTATGACTGATACGGGAGACAACCCCCACTCAGTTCTTTTCTGGGGCTATATAGCTTCGGGATATAGCGGCTCTTGAGCTATCGGGCTCTTGGCTTAAAGGGATTAGAGGCTATAGAGCTATTAGGGCTAGGGTACAGGGCTATGGGTCTTGAGGGCTGTAGGGATGTTTAGGGCTACGGGGCAACAGGGCTATGGGGCTATAGGGCCACTCGGATATAGGGCTCTAGGGCCATGGGCTCTAGGGCTATATGGCTATGGGGCTTTGGGCCTATAGGGCTATGGGGCTCTTGGGCTATGGGGCTATTGGGCTGTGGGGCCATATGGCTGTTGGGCTACAGGGCTGCATGGGGTGCGTGGATCCGTAGACTTGAAAATCGTAGCCGTGCTACTACTGTTCCATCCCTGCCTTTTGGAAGGTGCTCGACTGTCCATGGCGGGGGCCTGCGATGCTCGCGACTCCCGCGCCTATTTTGTGCGCGTTTGCTGGCGGCAGGCCCGCGCGGGGACACAGCATGCGTATTCATTTCAGCTTCATTTCGTTTGCTCGTGTGTCCAGAACATCGGCGCAACGCGTTGCCCGGCGCGGCTGGCCCGCGGCGGATGATGGCGGGCTGGCGCGTTGCCGGCGCTTGCAAAACGTGGAGTCGTGCGCGCTGCCACCCAACGTGATTGCTTTCCGTGGACTTGTTTGGGTGTGCTCAAGAGACGGTTGCGTTATTATGCCACTTCTACAATCACAGGGAGCAGCGCCACTTCCGTTCGGGATTGGAGGTCGGGGGCGGGGAGGGCAGGTTGACCGCGGTTTTACCCCGGGGGCCGCCCCTTTTTTAGGCACAAATACGAAGGCACAACTAGAGCACAACCTAGAGCACAACCTAGAGCACAACTGATTTCATGGTAGTCTGGCACGCATTCGCGTTTGAGAATAAAGAAAGTATTATTCTTTTTTTGTTTTTGGAAGGTTGAGTGCCATTTTTTCTATGAAAATATATACCTCCATGAGTTGTGCTTTAGGTTGTGCTCTAGGTTGTGCTCTAGGTTGTGCTTTAGGTTGTGCTCTAGGTTGTGCTCTAGTTAGGGCCGCCAGGCCAGACGGATCGTAGACGGGTTGCGGGCGCGGGGCGCGCGTCGTGTCGTAGGTCGCGAGCGCGGGTCGTGGGCGAAGTTCGCCAGACCGAACCGCGCCAGGGCCCGCGTCCATGTCGACGGCGGACGTCCCAGGCGCACACTCCGAGAATATATGTTTGGACATGGATCCCTCGCTCGTGTCGGAGCCGCTTTCTTTGTGGGCCCGTTACGTACCGCATGGTTGCACGTGGGCGTCGCGACCGGAGGATTCCGCACGGGTAGCGTCGCGTGAATAGCCTCGCATTGCGTGGCGGCGTGAATGCATGCATGCGCGTACGTGCATGCATGGGTGCATGCATATATAGGGGAAAGGCATATGGAGGTAGGTTGTGCGTACACACTTATGTATACACGTCTATATACACATGCAACACATGAATATGGGTATATACATATATATACATATGTGAATGTACAGCGCTGTGTCGCTATAAGACGCTCGTGGGGGACTCATTTGCCATGGCGCTCTGCGGGCATCTGCGTGGGCTGCGTCGCGCGACTGGCCCCTCCCAGCGCTTCTGAAGGTGCGCGTATATGTGTGTGACTGATACGGGAGACGACCCTCACTCAGTTCTTTTCTGGGGCTATATAGCTATAGGGATATAGCGCTCCTGAGCTATCGGGCTCTTGGGCTAAAGGGATATGATGCTATAGAGCTATAGGGCTAGGGCTACAGGGCTATGGGGCTGCAGGGCTGTAGGGATGTAGGGCTACGGGGCAACAGGGCTATGGGGCTCTAGGGCCACTCGGATATAGGGCTCTAGGGCCATGGGCTCTAGGGCTATATGGCTATGGGGCTTTGGGGCTATAGGGCTATGGGGCTCTTGGGCTATGGGGCTATTGGGCTGTGGGGCCATATGGCTGTTGGGCTACAGGGCTGCATGGGGTGCGTGGATCCGTAGACTTGAAAATCGTAGCCGTGCTACTACTGTTCCATCCCTGCCTTTTGGAAGGCGCTCGACTGTCCATGGCGAGGGCCCTGCGATGCTCGCGACTCCCGCGCTTTGCGCGCGTTTGCCTTGGCGCAGGCCCGCGCGGGACACAGCCTGCGTATCATTGCAGCTTCATTTCGTTTGCTCGTGTGTCCCAGAACATCGCGCAACGCGTTGCCGCGCTGTCTGGACCGGCGTTCGCGCGCACGGCTGGCGCGTTGCCCTGGCTATTTGCAACGTGGTGCTCGCGGCGGCGCTGTCCACAAACAGTTGATTGCTTCCGTGACTTGTTTTGCGGTGCTCAGAGACGGTGCGTTATGCACTTTCTACCAGACGCGGTAGCAGCAGCCTCTTCCGTCGGATTTGAGGTCCGGGGGCGGGGAGGGCAGGCGACCGCGTACCCCAGGGGCCGCCTTAGAGCACAACTAGAGCACAACTAGAGCACAACCTAGAGCACAACCTAGAGCACAACTGATTTCATGGTAGTCTGGCACGCATTCGCGTTTGAAAATAAAGAAAGTATGTATTCTTTTTTGTTTTTGGAAGGTTGAGTGCCTTTTTTTCTATGAAAATATATACCTCCATGAGTTGTGCTTTAGGTTGTGCTCTAGGTTGTGCTCTAGGTTGTGCTCTAGGTTGTGCTCTAGGTTGTGCTCTAGTTAGGGCCGCCAGGCCAGACGGATCGTAGACGGGTTGCGGGCGCGGGGCGCGCGTCGCGTCGCAGGTCGCGAGCGCGGGTCGTGGGCGAAGTTCGCCAGACCGAACCGCACCAGGACCCGCGTCCATGTCGACGGCGGACGTCCCAGGCGCACACTCCGAGAATATATGTTTGGACATGGATCCCTCGCTCGTGTCGGAGCCGCTTTCTTTGTGGGCCCGTTACGTACCGCATGGTTGCACGTGGACGTCGCGACCGGACGATTCCGCACGGGTAGCGTCGCGTGAATAGCCTCGCATTGCGTGGCGGCGTGAATGTATGCATGCGCGTACGTGCATGCATGGGCGCATGCATATACAGGGGAAAGGCATATGGAGGTAGGTTGCGCGTACACACTTATGTATTTTTTAAATATTTTTGTTTGTGTCTTTTTTTTCGTTTTTTTTTTTTGATTTTTATGTATACACGTCTATATACACATACAACACATGATTATGGATATATATATATATATATACATATGTGAATGTACAGCGCTGTGTCGCTATAAGACGCTCGTGGGGGGTACCACTCATTTGCCATGGCGCTCTGCGGGCATCTGCGTGGGCTGCGTCGCGCGACTGGCCCCTCCCAGTGCTTCTGAAGGTGCGCGTATATGTGTATGACTGATACGGGAGACAACCCCACTCAGTTCTTTTTCTGGGGCTTAATAGCTAATAGGGATATAGCGCTCTGTGCTATCGGGCTCTTGGGCTAAAGGGATATGAGGCTATAGAGCTATAGGGCTAGGGCTACAGGGCTATGGGGCTGTAGGGATATAGGGCTACGGGGCAACAGGGCTATGGGGCTATAGGGCCACTCGGATATAGGGCTCTAGGGCCATGGGCTCTAGGGCTATGGGGCTTTGGGGCTATAGGGCTATGGGGCTCTTGGGCTATGGGGCTATTGGGCTGTGGGGCCATATGGCTGTTGGGCTACAGGGCTGCATGGGGTGCGTGGATCCGTAGACTTGAAAATCGTAGCCGTGCTACTACTGTTCCATCCCTGCCTTTTGGAAGGTGCTCGACTGTCCATGGCGAGGGCCCTGCGATGCTCGCGACTCCCGCGCTTTGCGCGCGTTTGCCTTGGCGCAGGCCCGCGCGGGACACAGCCTGCGTATCATTGCAGCTTCATTTCGTTTGCTCGTGTGTCCAGAACATCGCGCAACGCGTTGCCCGCGCGTCTGGCCCGCGGCGGAGGAGGCGGCTGGGCGCGTTGCCCGGCGCTTGCAACGTGGAGCTCGTGGCCGGCGCTGCCACCAACAGTGATTGCTTCCGTGACTTGTTTGCGGTGCTCAAGAGACGGTGCGTTATGCCACTTCAACCAAACACGGAGCAGCGCCACTTCCGTCGGATTGAAGGTCCGGGGGCGGGGAGGGCAGGTTGACCGCGTACCCCAGGGGCCGCCTTAGAGCACAACTAGAGCACAACTAGAGCACAACCTAGAGCACAACCTAGAGCACAACCTAGAGCACAACTGATTTCATGGTAGTCTGGCACGCATTCGCGTTTGAAAATAAAGAAAGTATTATTCTTTTTTGTTTTTGGAAGGTTGAGTGCCATTTTTTCTATGAAAATATATACCTCCATGAGTTGTGCTTTAGGTTGT
>CAUYUJ010001933.1:40000-52500 GCA_963575745.1 Prorocentrum cordatum | reverse complement strand
TCTCCACGGCGGCTGCGCCGATGCATCGCCGACGTCGCCGGTACATCGCCGACGCATCAGCGATGCATCGGCGATGAGGCGCGTTCCTCTGGCCCCAGTGGCTCTGACCTCATTCGGGAGGCCCCTAGGGGTTAGGAGGCTGCCTGACCGCACCGGAGGTGTGCCCCCTGATTAATGTGGACAAGCTCTGGTCGCTGGTCCCCGAAGGCACGCGGGAACAGTTCGCGGCGAAGAAGGACAAGGTATTCCCTCTGGGAAAGGGGGGGAGAGGAGGATGACGGGGGAGGAGCGGTACGCAGGGGGAAGGAGGAGGAAGACGAGGAGGAGGATCAGGAGGTGGTGGGGAGAACGGAAGGAGGAAGCGGGCGTGAAAGAGAAGTTGAGGATGGGGAGGGAGGGCGTTTTGAGGAAGATGAGGGTGGAGGTGTTGGGCAAGATTCTGTTGATGATGATTACTTGGCTCCAACAATAGTTTCCTTGGAAACTCGCAACAAGAAATGTATGCGTGCACGCCGGCGAGATGAGTTGTCGCGCGCGAGTGCCGAGCGCTCGCGCGCGCGAGATCCCAAAACGCCCCCATGGCTGCAAAATGGTTCCATGAGGGCCTGTGGCCAAAGCCGGTAACGTCCAGCCGACCCTGGGATGACGCCACCCCAACACGATCCCGTCGTGGATTCTGGACCGTCGCAGGCCGACCCGAAAATGACCAAACAATGGGGCCACGAGTGACGCCGAGATGGCCCGATGGCAACAAGATGGATCCACGCGCGCCCAGGGTGGCCCCTGAATGGACACGCGGCGGCTGCACGAATCAAGCATGACCAAGATATGATCTCAAGACGACCTCAAGACGACCCTGACGCGCCACGAACGCTACAACTTCGGGGCCCAAGCTTGCTTCGAGCCGATCCTGGCATGGCGGGATCCGTGAACGACCCGGGATCTTTGTTTACCCCATTCTTGCTGGGTGGGAATTTAGCCCGGCTGAACTAAAATTGTCACATTAAAGGGGAATAATTTAGACGGGATCCCGCCAGGCGGGATCCCGCCTGGCCCACGGCAGACGACTACATTGCCAGGATTCTACGGGGGGGAGGGGGGCTCGGACGGGGCGTCATTCGCTCCCGCTGTCTTCCGCCACCCTTCCGACGGCCTTCCGCTGTCTTCGCCTCGTTTTACTTCCGTCGGCTTCCGCGAGGGAGCGATGTGACGAACATTCAAGGATCTTTCATTGGGCCGATGTATGTGTATGTTTGGGTTGTTGTTGATGATGTCGACGTTGCTGATGATGATGATGATGATGATGATGATGATGATGATGATGATGATGATGATGATGATGATGATGATGATGTTGATGATGATGACGATGATGATGATGATCTCGATGACGATGATTATGCGGGTGGCGATGGTTGGTCATGACGAGGGGGCTGGTGCTGTTGATGTTGACGATATTGCTGAAGATACTGGTGATGGCGGTGGTGGTGATTATGAGGATGATGACGCTGATGCTTTTGAGGAAAGGAGGAACAGGAGGAGGAAGAGGAGGAGGAGGAGGAGGAGGAGGAGGAGGAGGAGGAGGCGCAGGCGGAGGATAAGGTGGTGGAGGAATATGATGAAGAGTGGAGTTGGAGGGATAGAGGAGGAGGAGGGAGGAGGAGGGATGAGGAGGGAGGAGGGAGAGGAGGAAGAGAAGGGGGAGTATAAAGAGGAGGATCGGAAGGTCTTGGAATGGGGACCAGGAGCAGGAGGAGGAGGAGGAGGAGGAGATACACACTGACGACGATGAAGGAGTAGAGGGGGAGGTGTGGATTGTGGGGAGGCCCCCGTGATCGACGTCATGAAGGCGGGGTACATGAAGGTCTGCGGCAAGGGCCAGTTGCCCGAGCAGCCCCTGATCGTGAAGGCGCGCTACTTCACGAAGGAGGCCGAGGTCAAGATCAAGGACCTCGTCGTCGCCGTCGCACTCCCTTCCTCCGTCCCCTCACCATCTGCCTCCCCCTCCCTCCAGTCTTGATTTGTCATAGCCTCGCAGTCGCAGAGCAGATCCGAATCCTCCAGGAGGCCATGGCCCTCCCCACGTGGTCTCAACTCGACCCGGACGACTGTCCGCGGAGGCGGTTCGTTCGCGCGTTCCTTCCATCTGCCCCCCCCCACCCCCTTGACTCCTCTCTACCTTCCCCCCTCCTCTTTCGGGTTGACCCAAAAGCGGGTCCAGCGACAAGGGGGTGGTGTAATAGATTTGGTGCACTAGATTTGTGGAATTGCAATGCACTTGGGGCGTGCAACACATTCCGGGGCGCAAATCTACTGCTGGATTTTCGCGTGCAATACATTACTTGCAATACAATGCAATACAATTCTCCGGCGCAATACATTAGCAATACGATTGCCCCAAATCTGTTGCACCACCCCCTTTCAGCTGGACCCCCTTTTGGGTAACCCAAACTCTTTCTCCTCCTGATCCTGTGGAGGCTTCCCTGTCTCCCCCACAGGTTCAGCGTCGCCACTCGATGCTGCCCTGGGAGGCTCGCCTGACGAGCCTGGTCAGGGCCAAAGCCTTGTTGGAGGCTTCCTCGTCTCCTCCACATGTTCTGCGTTGCCACTCGATCCTTCCCGTGGGCGGCTCGAGGTTGGGACAATGTTACGTCGACGCCGACAGCACAGAGAACAATTAGCCCGACACCGCGGACGATGCTGTACCATGGAGAGTACATTCTGGCCAGATTGGACCTCTCCTATGCCGGCGCCAAAGCTACAATCGTGCCAAGACTCAATTTTTCAAGCCATGAGATATACAGGCGTGGCAGGCTTTTGACTTTGACCGCCTCAGATGTGGCAGTCTGAGGCTGGCAGCGTCAGAGTGACAGACGCCCTCAAACAGAGGCGGGCCAACGCCGACATCGGGGGCCATATATCTACCACGCCCATCTCAGCAGAGAGCCGAACACCACGATCCAGCCCGATCTCGTCCGGCTGCTGCACATGCCCAGCCGTCAAGACGCGGAGCAGCGAGAACGAGTGCACCTGGACGAGGAAGCCCGACAGGGGAGCGCCCTCGCTGACGCCCTGGCCTTTCCGCCAGCTCCCGAGCACGATGCCTCCCATCCACAGAGTGAGTGAGCGCTGCGGCGGGGTGCCGCTCCGCAGCTTCCTTGGCGGGACGACGGCTGGCGCGGGCTCCCCGGGAGGCCTGCGGCAGCGACCCCCTCGGCACCACCGCGGAGCGGGGTGCGGCGGCAGAAGCGGGTGAGCACGCGCGTGCAGACAGAGGGCCGGGCCTCGCCTGTGCTGCCCCCCCTCCGCTCCCCCCTTAGCCTCTGGAGGTGGGCGGCAGCGCAGTGCCTGTCAGGAGCAGGTGGGCAGGCGAGCTGGAGCTTCGGGTGTCAGGCGTTGGCCCAGGCGGCGTAGCACTCGCAAGCCCAAGGCGAGGTCTCGGGGGGGCTGGGCTGGTAGCCAGGTCGGTGCACGCTCGTCCCACCCCTCCAGCACCATGAGCTGCGACGACGTTGGCCCAACCTGGTGGTGCTCGTCGTGTGGCCGACGCGCAAGGGCGTCTGTCGGGGGGTGTACTAAGGGGCCTCTTCGAGGAAGGCTAACCTGTCAACAACAAAATGCTAGTGGGTGAGTTCCTGCATCTCCATCGGTAAGCCAACGCCCCACCAGAGGCTCCAGGAAACCAGGAGATGACGCCACGCGCTCCCCCCGCCCCCTGGCGCAACGCGCCATCGCCGTTGCCGAGTACTCAGGGTTCCCCCCGATTCTTTCCTCTACCGCGCCATTCTCTCACGTGCCCCCTCTACCTCCTCCTCCTCCTCCTCTTCCTCCTCCTCGCCGGCAGGGTGTGTGAGAGGGGGTGGGCCATTTTAGGAAGCGGCGGCGCTTCTCAAGAGCCCCCCGGCTTTGTCAGAAGCCCACCGTGCTTTCGGAGACGAGTCCGACAATTTTTCTTCTGAATATTAGAGGCCTTTTGAGCCTCTTGAGGAGGCCCGCCACCTCTGCCTTCCCCCCTGACCGCGCCGCCGATATCTCTCCCTCCGTCTCTCTTGCTGCCCCCCTTCGTCCTCCCTCCAGCTCCTCCTCCTCCTCCTCCTCCTCCGTCTCCTCCGTCTCCTCCTCCTCCTCCTCCTCCTCCTCCTCCTCCTCCTCCTCCTCCTCCTCCTCCTCCCCCCTCCCTTCCTCCTCCTCCTCCTCCTCCCTCCTCCTCCTCCTCCTCCTCCTCCTC
Source organism: Prorocentrum cordatum (assembly GCA_963575745.1). Lineage (NCBI taxonomy): Eukaryota > Dinophyceae > Prorocentrales > Prorocentraceae > Prorocentrum > Prorocentrum cordatum. Next base: position 48,272 of record CAUYUJ010001933.1, on the reverse strand, counting down.
CTCTCCCTCCTCCTCCTCCTCCTCCTCCTCCCCCCCTCCTCCCCCTCCTCCTCCTCCTCCTCCTCCTCCTCCTCCTCCTCCTCCTCCTCCTTATCCGCCTCCTACTACTCTTCCTCCTCCTCTATTGTTCCTAGTTTTCTGGGACTGTCCCGTCCCTCTGCATTTCCAGTGGTGCTTGAGGGGTTCTGTGGGGGCGACGCGCCCAATCGCCTCCCAGATTAACCAGAGCAGGGGCTCCAGCTTCAGCCGTTTACTGCGCGTTCATGCTCATGTCTTCTGTTCGTAATCCGAGGCCCTGGAGTCAGTGCGCGCATTGCAAGGAGCACTGGTGCTCTGACGTCCTCGCCCAGACGGGAAATCGTTGTGCACGCTGCTTGCACCCGGTCACGGTCTTCTGACCCAGGTCTAAAACCCCTGACCGCCGCATTCGTTTCGTCGCCGGCAAGGCACAGTCAGGCATCCATCGGACGCTCCAGGGTGGCCGAAGCAGTGGTCGGACCAACGAAGTCGTGGAACGTTTCCATTAGGCAATCATGTCCACGAGAGACGCTGAACATCGCCAGATCTTGTCCCAGCAAAAAGATCGCCTCGCCACCCATGCGCACGAGCTAGCCTCAGCCTCCGTCGTGGACAGGCTCAGGGGAGCCGCGGACAACAACTGTTCATACTTGCTACATCAGGTAGTCCGCCTTCGGCGTCAGCTGGAAACTGCAAGTCGCAGAACGTGGCGCAGCTCTGGAGTTGGCCCAGGCCGATATGGAGAAGCGTGCGGCAGCCGCTGCTTGAGTCAAGGCTGAAAGGTTTCAAGGTGATCCAGCGGCAGCGCCAGCGGGCCAAGCATCCGAAGCTTCCGGGATTGTCTTCAGCGATGACACGTACGTGAATGTCGAGCAGTGGGGCTGCGAGGGAAGCGACGAGCAGCCCAGCCGGGTTTAGAAACGGCAGCCCGACGTTTGCTATGCCACGGTCGAGGCGCACGACTCCGAGCGGGCTGCTCGCATGCAGAAATGCAGGATAACGAAGGGCGTGGTGGCCCAGCGCATGACCGCCAGGTAGCGAAAGGGGGCGGGGGGGCAGCCTCAGGAAGCCTCCAAGGGCAAGGACGACAAGGCATCGGCCTCAGCTGCCTCGGCCAACGAGGAGGCGCGTGGCAGCCCCATTGACGAGGGGCTCTCGAACGGGAGGCGGAGAAGCTCTCGCAGGCGCGCTTCCAGGCGGCGGCTGCGATGGAGAAGGCGGGCGGCAGGGGCGTGCCAGGCGGGCGTGGAGGCGGCGGCGGCGTGGGCTCACCTGCTGCTGGCACTGGGCCGGCCAGCTTTACGCCTGCGCTTTGGCTATCTGTCGAAGCTACTTCGTCGGCGCCACCATCGATCGCGACGACGTCGGCAGGGGGGGCCTGTGCGACAAGTGATGGATCGGGTTTTCTTTCGGTCCGAGCCACCAGTGGATTTCCTGGGCCACCAGCTACTTCAGCTTCAGCGTCGAACACCCATTGCGCAGCTACAACGAGCGGTCCGACATTTGCGTGCTTCTCGAATATCGCGCTCGGGGAATAGGGCAACGAGGCATGTCGGGGCCCGCGACGGCGTTTTCTATTCTGCGAGACGCGCGTTTCGCAGGGGTCCATGCTCCAGTGGTGGAAGCAGGCTCGCGGGTCAGGCCTCGGGCTTTTTAGCGGCGCTGCTCGGCCAAAAGCACAGCGGGGTAGTGATTAGGGCCCATCATCGAATGACTGGGCGTTTTATATCTGACGGCCAAGCGCAGGCCGGCGCCGATCCCTGATGCTGCCCCGTGAGGGGGCGGCTCGAGAGCGTAGCGAGGCAATGCGTTCGACTGTATTTTTCTGGTCTTGCTCGAGCGAGCAGTTCTGTTCTTTTCGGTGGTTGCCGTCGTATTCGATGGTCACTCGCCGATGATACTTCGCGATCAGAACGTACCCAGATTCAGCGTGCTCGCCGCCCTTCTCCGCGCCCTGCAACATCCCTCGGTCTTTGTTGCGGTCTGGATTTTCAGACCTCGCGCGGGCAAAGCGGGTTTCCTCCATCAGGCGGGGGGCCGACGCGCATTTTGCGAGGCCGATGTCGCTTACATTTTGCGAGGCAGATGATAAAGCAATTCGGCCGATGGCCGAATTGCTTTATCATCTGCGCTGCCGCGCGCGCGTGCGCGCGCGGTGCGCGCGGTTTTCGCGCTGTCTTCGATGCCCCCTGGCCGCCGTGCATTGGGCCATCGGCGGAGGGCGCGTTGGCCGTCGGCGAGCGCATCGCTGGGGCCCTTGCGTCGGCGCCCAGGTTCGCCGATTGAGGGCGCCGAATTTAGCGTCGACAATGCCCAGCGTGAGTCTGCCAGGGAGGCCGCTCTGGCAAGAAGGAATGCTCGCATGCGAGAGCGGTTCGGGGAGCATGCGCGGCGGTCGGGGCCAGGGCGTCCGAAGACGAGGGCGCGGTGCCAGAGGGGTGCGGGCCCTTGGGCGCGAGCCGACCAGCGACCCCGAGGGCGTCGACGAGGCATTCGATCCGCGGCCCCACGAGCCCGATTCCAGTTGCTTCACCCCCTTCGCCCAGCCTGCGTCGGGCGCTATCTCTCCCGCCTCCGAGCCCGGGAGTTCGGCGCGAGGTAGTTCGGGCCCGAGCCCCCCCCTCGAGCGAAGCGCCCGCTCAGCAGGATCCTGGCGCCCCGTGCTCAGTGCAGTTTCCTGAGGAATCTGGGCACGCGGCAATGAAAAGCGTCGGCTTCTTTCCGGGCTCGTCCGACCCTCCCGCGCCTGCTGTTATCTCTTCCGTTGTTTCGTCGGCCTGGGGACTTTGCCCGAGCCGCTTCGCGCTTCTGTTCGCTGCGCTGTAGCCGGGTCAGGTCGGCCGAGCTGGCCTTTCGCGCGCGCCGTCGGCGGGGCTGTCCAAGCGTCGGTCGAACGCAGGCAGTCGCTTTTCGCGCGCGCGAGGTCCTGCAGCGCAAGCCTCAGAGGTTGGCTCTTTCGCGAGATCGAGCGGCAGGCTGGGCGAGGGCCGCCGCGGCCGCTGACAAATTCACGCAGGCTGCGCCAACTGCGAAGCGGTGTCGAGCAATGACATTTCGCGGCGCGCCAGCGCCCAGTGCCCGCGGCAGGTGCCAGGGTGGAGTCACGGAGTCGCGGGGGGGCCAGTCAGTGCGAGTGGAGTCGCAGGAGGGCCCGGGTGCTGAGCCTCAAGGGCGCCGCAGGCGTCGCGCTGGAGACGATGGCGGATTTCGCCGTCGAGATGGCTTGGCGCAGTCGGCGCGGCCACGCGTCGTGCTCTTGCAAAATGTCGCTAGTAGCTTGAGCCAGCGCCGGCGGCCTCGGTGCCCGCCTTTGGCGCCGACGCGCGGGAAATCAGCGGGCGCGCGCTGGCCCGCCTGCGTGGCATCGGCATCTCGGGCGCGAAGAGTAGCAAGCTGGGGGGCTTGCGCAGCCCGCTCGTCGCCGAGTGTCAGCAGTTGGGGGATTTGATTGGTGGGGATCGCGAACGCGCGCGGCATGGGTCTCCCGCGCTCATCGAAGCGCCTCGTGCCCGATGCAGCCGCGGGCGGCGACGGTGTGAGCGGCGCAGGCTGCGACGGGCCCCCCGGCGGTGCTTTGCCGCGGCTGGCTCGTCTTCCCGCGCTCCGCGAGGAGCGCCTAAGTTGATCGCGCCAAGCGCCCCTCGCCCTGGGCGCCCTTCTCCCCGGGAAAGCCCACTGGGCAAGGTGATTGGGCTCGTGTCGCGCCCGGGCCGTCTGGCCCAGGACGTGAGGGGGGCAGGTCAGGACATGGGCGGATCGATGCGAGGCGCATGGGGGGGGGGGGGGCGCGGTGATTAAATTGCAGCGGCGGCGCAGCCGCGCGAGAAGTTTTCGCCCCGGTAATTGGCGAGACATCAGCAGCGCGAGTGGGAGCTCCATCGGCAGTGGCGCGTCTGAAATTGCCAGCTTCTGCGACGCGGCGAGTTGGCATCGACCGGGGGGAGCTGCCCTGAGACTTGGTTTGCCGGCTGAAGTTGCTTACCAAATCTTTTATTAATCGTTCCCCGGGTCCGATTTTTGAAGCCGCCTTTCCTGTATTTGGGGGGGCCCGTTTCATTGGGGCGTTCTCTTTGGATTGGAGCTCAGGGGGCCCGGTTCATCGAGGCGCCCCGTCGCAGAGGGGGCCCGGATTATGAGGTCGCATTTGGTGGGGGGTCCGGTTTTTAGTGGGGGGTTGAGTAATGAGGGATTCGGGGTTGCTTCAGCTGCGTCCAGCTCGTGGACGCGCCGAGGTGCCCCCTGCCGTCGATGCGCGGCGCCTGGGTGCATTCGGCCAGGGCGGGCCTCGGGGCGCCCTTCGGCCTGGCGCGCCCCATCGCCCTAGGCTTGCGATCAGGCGCGCGCTTCGGGAAGTTGGCCGCCTGTCTTGCGATGAAGACAAGAGTGCTCGTTCATGTCAACATTCGGGGATCTCCTAACATGGGCCAATCCGACCCGGGTCAGCAGGGGACCAACAAATTGCAATGCGGGAAAAACAATATACAACGCAGGGCTTCGCAAACCCGGGTCAGCCAATGTGCGCGGCCGCCTCGCGGCCGCGAGCGGCTCGCTCATCTGGGTCAGCCAGATGGGGGTCTTCGCGGGATCTTGCAGGGGCCACCGCCCTGGCTGACCCTCGTTTGCATTGGCCCCCGTCTCTCAAGCTCCGAAATGTGTCGCATCGCTTCTTGGTGGGCGACCTTGGCCGGGCGCGTCGAGCACCGAGACGAGCTATTGTGAAGCAGCTGAATGTCGTGATTCTGGCGGGGGGGATGCCCCTGCTGGTCGATGCGGGCTGCCGGGTTTTCCATGCCGCGCAGGAGCTTTGTTGCGTGTTCGCGAGCGCAGGGCGCGAGAACGTTGGTTTGATAGCTTCAAGAGGGTTTCAAGATCATGTCTGCCACGCACGCAGATATCTTGGTAGGGGGCCTGTCAGGGGGCAGACGTCGCGGGCGAGCCGCGCCGCGCTGACTGCTTGCGGTCTTTTGTTGGGTCTTGGGGCATTTGGGCGAACTGTGATTCTAACGCGACGCGCGACGACGAACCGAAGCGACCTTACGCGTATCACTTTGGAGACCAAGCTGGCTTGCCAGATTTGGAGGACCGCGATGACGAGGTGGCATGCCTGTCGGATCTTGGTGAGGGGCGGTCGATGGTCGCGAGCGCCTCAGCGATGTGAAGCGAAGGGCGGGCCGCGCACTCTCGGGAAGGCAGCGCGTCGAACGCCCGCCAGCGGATCGAGATAGCCGAGGCTGTCCAGCAAGCTTTGTCCAGCCTGGGCAAGATGGAGCACGTGAGAAGCGCCGCTTGGTCATGTCAACAACATCTGCGTACACAAGGGACCTTTCCAGTCCACATATGCGCGCTCCTCCTCTTTTTGTACCGTCTGTTCTCTCTCACTCTTTCTCTCTCTCTCTCTCCCTCTCTCTCTCTCTCTCCTCCTGTACTGGTTTGCGTTCAGCGCGCTAGTCTGATTCTGCGCGTGCCGTGGTTCCATGCGCAGTGCAAAAGAAACGCTGTTCAAGGTTCCACGGGTCTACATCTTTAGCTACCAGCCGCGTTTGGCTAGAATCTGACCGCCCCGACTTAATTAGCGCGGGCGGCATTCTTGAGAGACCCCCGCCCTGGATTCAGTACTCAGGGTGCACATCTCGGGTGGGTGGGTGCTCATGCGTCTAATTTTCCCATGTGTTTTATGTGTTTTTGCGATTCATGCGGACGTCTTGTTGCCCAACAGAGTAGCTTCAGATAGTCGTGTCTGTTATTTGTATATCATTAGCCGTGGCATTGGGCCGGATGTTCGGAACAAGGCCGAACTAGCCAAGAGAGGTCACAACAGGAATCAGCAATGTAGTTCGCTGTTTCGACCGTTGCCGACATTTCCGCCACACCCGTAACTCCGTCATCCCCCCTCGTCCCCCTTCTATAATTTTCCCCTCATCTCCTTCTTTTCCCCCCTCGTTTAAGGATTCATCTCGTGGGATGATGAATTCAGGATCGTTGCTGGTATTTCCGTGGTCGGAAACGGGCCCAATCTGGCATAATCCCGAGCAGTGCAGCCAGATCCCGCTCGAGTCGGCGCGGTCCTACCTCATCCTGTGCCCAACCTGGGCGCTCATCCGGCTCAGTGGTGCCATTCATCATCGGGCCGTATCAGGCTTCCATCCTTTTGGCGAAAACCTTCCGGAAATTGTTTCCCAAGTTCCTCTGTTCGGCACGAACGAAGTGGGTACGGAAAGATTGGGGATGATGCGCAACAGCAGTTCGTGTTCATTTGAACAGGACTCGCTGTCCACGCCTCCGCGGCCTGTGTCCATTCGAGACAGAAGGCCGCGCGCCCAAGAGCGGCCGCTGTTGCTTTGGGACAACATTTGTTGTTGGGCATTGTACCCATCATTTCGTACCCGTTTCGGGCGTCCAAGTATCTCCCAAGACACCTGCCGACGCGACGCCAACCGACACCGGCGCTGGAACCAAATCCAGCAGGGAAGTTCGCTAATGCCGCCTGGCCTCTGCTCTCCCCAGCACGTGCACGCACAGAGAGGTTGAGAGGTTACTACCGCTACGCCCCGGCCCACACGGGGCAAGGACCACGTCCCGATGAGTGCGTCGGGGGCGGCAAACAGGGGGTTAATGACTAGGGGGAATGGATATCATGGCGGGGGCCATGATATTTCCGCAGATTTCATGGCGCCTCTTCCTATTTCATTACGTCCCTGGTCCCCCCGCTGGGCCGCGCACGTGCCGCCGGTCATGATTTGCACCCACCCCTCTTGGACACCCCCCTCTTGGCCGCTCCCGAGAGTGCGAGTGTGAGTGCGAATGCGAATGGGACTGCGAATGCCCCTTTCCCCCAGGAGGCCGGCGGAGTCTGCGTCCTCGTGGCCTGAGCGCGCCCGCCGGCCCCGCGTCGGGGGCCCGCCGCGGACGAGGGCGGGGGCCTTCGAGGGTCCAGCGTGGCAGCTCGACGCCGCCGCCGCCGGCTGCTGGTCGATGTCGCCGGCAGCGGCTGTCGTCGGCGTCGGCGTCGCCGTCGCAGCTGATCTCGTCGTCGCCGTCGCCGGCTCCTCGACGCTGTCGGTGTCGCTGCGGCCGCCGCTGGCTTCTCGTCGTCGCCGTCGCCGCCGGCGTCGGCCGACGTCGCCGTCGAGGGCGAGGGATGGGGGAGGAGTGGGGAGATGAACCTTGTGAGGGATTTGACGAGGAGGAGGAGGAGGAGGAGGAACAGGCGGACATGGGGTGCTGATCAGGGGGAGGGCTGGGGGAGGAGGAGTAAGGAGGTAGGGGGGAGAGGAGGAGGAGGAGGAAAAGGAGGTGGAGGAGGACTACTGTGAACCCAAGACTTATCAACGATGTTGCAATAAACCCTCCCCCCAAGCTCCTTGTTCATTGGCTCCTAGAAGGTTCATTGTTTCTGAGGGAAATGCCCCGTTGGCAGACAACCGTTCAAAAAACTGGAGCCGTGCCAGAACACCATTCTTGGGACGTTCAACCTTACTGCTGCGTCTGGACGATCTTGAATCGTGCCAGAGTATGTTTCCTGGGTCTTCAACGCCGCGAATCAACGTAGCTGTGGCGCCCTGACAATCTTACGTCGTTCCAAAGCAACAGTTCTGGTACGTTAGCCATGATAATCCGTGACACGCTTGCGTTTTTATCAATCATGTGTTCGAGGCGCTACGGCAGAAACCACATCTTGAAAAGGAACTGCCTTCCATTCGTGAAGCTTCTTTCAACTTTTTCCCAATAAGCCTGTGGTGTTGGGTCATCGTGTTGAAGAGAGCGCCAAGCGTTCCTCCTCTCTTCCTTCGCCCCCTCCTCCCCTCTCCCATCATCATCACCATCAGCATCATCATCACCATCCTCATCATCCTCACCATCACCATCATCATCATCGTCATCATCACCAGCATCATCATCATCATCATCATCATCATCATCATCATCATCACCATCAGCATCACCATCATCATGATCAATCATTATCATCATTACCATCATCATCACCACCACACCACCACCATCATCATCATCATCATCATCATCATCAGCATCATCAGCATCAGCATCAGCATCAGCATCATCGTCATCGTCATCGTCATCGTCATCGTCATCATCGTCATCGCCACCCTTCCCACACCCAGTACAGCGTTCTGTGGCCCCATAGGGAGCTCCACCTACGGTCCCAGTGGCGCAGCCCGCATGCGTCTCTCCCATCCAGTGCAGCGTTTCGTTGCCCCACAGGGAGCTCCACCTACGGTCCCAGTGGCGCAGC
>CAUYUJ010001933.1:0-35000 GCA_963575745.1 Prorocentrum cordatum | reverse complement strand
AGGAGGAGGGGGGAGGGGGAGGGGGAGGGGGAGGGAGGAGGAGAGGGGGAGGCGGAGGAGGAGGAGGAGGAGGAGGCGGAGGATGAGGATGAGGAGGATGAGGAGGACGAAGACGAGGACGAAGACGACCAATAATAATCCGAAGACGAACAAGAATTACTAGCACGAAGAAAATTCAGAGTATTAACGGTACGAGGAAGGAGACGACGAACAGTAATATACATACGAAGAACATACTCATAATATTGCTACTAATGTGAGGAGGATGAGAAGGAGGAGGTGGACGAGGTGGAGGAGGAGGACGAGGTGGAGGAGGAGGAGGCGGAGGCGGAGGCGGGGGAGGAGGAGGAGGCGGAGGATGATAATATTAGTAATATGATCACTACTATTATTAGCATTTTGAGAATACTAGTATCAATAATAGTAGACATGTACATATTATTAACAACAATAAGATTAATGCTACAGAACATAATACGACTAATAACATAAGACAGTAATACGAATACTAATACTGATAACACTGCGACTAGTAAGAATATTTATGATACTAAGAATCGGATCATGACTAATACTAATGGTACTAAGAGGAAGACGGAGGAGGAGGAGGAGGAGGAGGAGGAGGAGGGTGGAGGCGGAGGCGGAGGAGGAGGAGGAGAGGGAAGGAGGAGGAGGCGAAGGTGGAGGGGAGGAGGAGGAGGAGGAGGAGGAGGAGGAGGAGGAGGAGGAGGAGGAGGAGGAGGAGGAAGAGGTGGCGGCGGCGGCGGCGGCGCTCCTCCAGAGTCCGAAGCGGGGTCGAACTTGGGAGGGTGGGAGCAGATGCCCCACTCAAATCTGCAACTCGGCACCTCACGCACGAGGGGCACTGGCGGCAGCCCCGTGCATGCACGGGGGTAGCCGGTGCACAGCCCGTGCCGAAGCGGCTCCTTCCTGCGCCAGGGATGCGAGATCAAAAGCTTAACCCACGGTCCAGCAGCAAGCAGCAGCGACGCGGAAGAGGGGCGGGGGGGAGCGGGCTCGCGACCAGGGCACCACCACCTGCCACCCCAGACAGGGTGCAAGCACTGCGAGGAGCAAGGGGGAGGGAGGGATGATCAGGGAACCAGAGAGGAGGACGAGGTTGGGGGCCTCCGGTGCCGCTCCCTATCGCCCTGCGCGCCCAGCGTAGGACCGCGGACGCCACGGCCCCCCTGGCGCCGCTCACAGGGAGGCGGCGACTAACTGGAGGCGCCCCTCCCCTCCGGGAGGAGGGAGAGCTGCTCACGACGCGAATGGACCCGATCCCTCACGTATCCTCGCGCTGTCGAAGGGCCACGACGGTTACGGGATGTCGACAGCCTGCGGCCTCCCGGGGCCCTCGCCGATGCGAATGGAACCGATCCCTCTCATATCCTCGCGCTGTCGAAGAGTCACGACGGTTACGGGATGTCGACAGCCTGCGGCCTCCCTGGGCCCTCGCCGGGCCCCGGGGCCGTCTCTCGGGAGCCACGTCGTGAAAGAGCCACGTCGTCGGACATATGGGGAGGATGGGAAGGGTTGCTCACGATGCGACCGGATCGGTCTCGATCCCCGAAGATCCCGACGTCGATCCGATTTCGGCTCCCTCGTCGGCCTGCACACGGCCCAGGCCCACGACCCCAGACAAGGTCCAGGTCCGATCCCGATGGTGTTCAGTCGGGCCTACCCCTCTACAGGGGGACTATTCCGAAAGAGTCAAATCATAGTCTGGGGATGATTATTTGACATTTCCTTCGAAAATAAGTTTCGTCCAAGCACTGCGTGTAGCTCGGATGCAGCTCCTGGGAGCAGCTCGGGCGCTCCGACGCGTCGCGGCCCCACCCTTCGTCCATGTCCAGGGGGCGGGGTGGAGTCGGGGTCTTTCTGAGGCTTCTGTGGCCGATTGGGAGTCGGGGGTGGACAGAACCCCCAATAGTGACACGTCGATTAGTGAATTGTCCGTTTTCGGTTTTCGAGAGGGCGCCGTGGCCGTTATTTTCCAGGCTTGCGCCCGCCAGGTTTGGGCCTCAGGTCGCTTTCACTAAACCACGTTTTACTAAAGGGGGGTCTGTCCATCCCCGAGGGAGGCCAGTTTGTAGATTGGTGGGTTCCTTGGCTGGTTGACTCGTTGGTTGGTTGGATGCTTGCCTGGTTGGTTGGCATGTCAGGTGTTTGACAGGTTGGCTGGCTGGGCCCGTGGTGGTTGGTCGGTGGGCGGTTGGTTGGCTGGCGGGTTGCTTGGTTGCCTGGTTGCCTGGCTGGTGGCCCAGCTGGTTTGCTGGTTGCCTGGCCGGCGCGTCAAATGAATTCTAAGGTACAGGTTGTGTGGGGCGATGCCAAGAAAAGAGAGTCGCAGCTGTTTCTCCCAGGCGAGCGGGAGGAGCGCGAAGCTAGTTGCATCGACCCGGTGCCCGAGGGCACTGCAGGCAGTGCCGTTCAGGACAGCTTCCGATCTCCCTGGGGCTTCGTGGAGGCCTCGCAGAGTTTTGGGGGCTTCTGGCGGCCTCTTCAGATTATACGTGTGGAAGTCGATTAATGGAGAGGAAGCGTGCTGCCAATTAATTCCCAGATGTCTAAAATATGTTTGAAACATATTTTGAATATGTAACAACATGTTCGAAACATGTTTAGAACATGTTTCACACATTCTAAGTCAATGATAGGATGGCATCCGCGAGGTTATACTGGGGATGGAGGTTCCCAAGGTCAGTTCGCTTTCCTCCTGTTGGGCCCCTCTTGGGGCCATCGTGGGGCCCCCTTGGCTCGTGGGTCGTCGTGTGGTCCCCGTGGGCTGTCCTGGGGCCCTCTTGGGGCATCTTGTGTCGTCCTGGGCGTCCTCAAGCTCGACAGCGCGAGAACGTTAGCGCCTAATCAGTTTGTTGTTACCCCTGGAGGCTGTCTTGGGGGTCCTCGAGGGCCGTCTTAGGTCCTCCTGGGGGCCTCGTGGCGCGCCTTGAGATTCGGGCTGTCTTAGGGCTTATTTTGACCGTCGAGGAGGCACATCGTGGCTGCTGTTGGGCAATCGGGCGATGCTTGTGGGGCCGTCTGAGCTACTGTAGGTGTGCGTGCGGCGGTAAGGGGCCATGCAAGCTTTTCCTCGTATTTTGATTTCGGCTACTTCTTTTGCTGTTGGGAGTGCCGGGCAATCTCTCGACTACTTCTGAGCATTTTGGAATCGGTTTTTGACCATTCTTCACCTTCGTCCCAGGATCCCACCTGTCAGGGGGACACTGCCCGACCTGAAGCAGCGACCGAGTCGCCCCGCGGCCTCGCCGCGAGAGAGGGGGGGCGGCGGCCGGGCGCAGGTCGTCCTCCGGCCGGCGCTTCGTGGCCGGCGAGCGGGTGGTGAGCTCGAGGCGCGGCGCGCGGCCTCTCCTCGCCACGGGGGGCTTCGGGCCGAGCGAAAGGACGACATTCGATGCTCGTTTTGGGGACCTTCCTGGGGCCCACCTAATGGATCTGTTCGACTCAGGTTCGACTCAAGTTCGACTCAGGTTTGACTCAGGTTCGACTCAGATTCGACTCAGGATCGACTCAGGTTCGACTCAGGTTCGACTCAGGTTCGACTCAGGTTCGACGCACGAGTGGAGCGAGTGGCTCCAGGAAGGTCCCCAGAATGAGCATCTAAGACGACAGGGGGGGGATAGGGAAGGGGGGGGTCTAAAGCGACGCGAAGATCGGGACAAAATCGTATCGGGACAACTCGAAGTCTCTGAGAGTCGGCGGGCTTGGAGGATGTACTGGGCGCCGCGGCCGCTCCAGAGCGTTCCGGAACGCTCTGAGAGCGCTCCGGAACGCTCTGGAGCGATTTATCCCGATCCTAGCCCTGTTTTAGGGGTCCGAAATCTGCTGCATGCAGCTGGTTGCGGCCCCGCCGCCGGGCCCCTTCCTCGATATAACTACATGGGCGCCTCCCGGCGCCGGGAGGCGCCGGGAAAGTCAGCTACGCAAGCTGATTCTGTACTCTGCCCTTTGCTATCCCCCCCCTTGTGTTCCCCCCGAGGGTTGCAGGTGGTGAGGGGCAACGTTGGTCAGGGGCAACGTTGGTCAGGCCCAGCGGCATGCCTGCCTGCTGGCAGGCATGCCGCTGGGCCTGCAAATGGGGCAGCCGGCCAGGGCCTCCTCTTCACAGGGCTCGTGTTCGGGCCTGGCCTGTGGGGACTTGTGGCGCGAAGCGCTCGTCTCGGCCTCGTAGAGGAGTTTGTCACCGCCCACCAATCCGCCCCAACCCAACTCGAAGGCCTCAATCTGCCCTCCATGTCCAGTTGGGGGGGGGGGTCGGGGAACATTGAGCAATAACGCACATGAAACCCGTACCCCCCCCAACCCGAAATTCAGGTCTTCGGGTTGGGTTGGAGGGTTAGTCAAGTAAGCCAGAACTCGGGTTTGCCGTCGTTTTTTGACGAGCGCGTCCTGGGTTTTGACGGTGCAGTTTTCGTGGGGTGTTCGCAGCGGGAGCCCGCGTCAAGCTTCAGATTGGGTCTCGTCATTTTTATGATGGCCCCAGGCCAACCCGAGTACCCCGCACCCGAGTCGTACGCCTCCCCGACAGAGGCAGGCGAGGCAATCCCGGTCGACGCGGATCGGTCCGCAAGCGGCCGTGGGCGGAAAGCCATGAATTTCGTGCGGGTGACGGGCCATTGACATCGGGCGAAGAGAAATATGCACATGCACCGATCCTGACAACGTCCATCCTTGACCCAGGATCGGTGCATATGCCTTCCTGGCCAAGGTAGGAGGGCATATGCACCGATCCTGGGCTCAGGATGGGTCTGGCCAGAATCGGTGTATGTGCATAGTTCTTTTTCCTCTATGACATGCAGCAGGGTTTCCAGAAAGGTCCTTGCCCCCTCGCAGGCAACCCTCGGCTCACTGCTAGTGACATTCGGGGCAAAAAAGCGATGCCTCCTCGCAGGCACCCCCTCGCCGTCTCCGGCGGCCGCCCCCTCGCAGGCGTCCTCTTGTGCGCAGAGGGGGATGGGGTGGGCGAGGAGCGTGCGGGCGCGGTGCTCACCTGTCGGGGGAGCGTAAGACCCGGGTTTGCCAGGACTCGGGTTCGCCATCGTTTTTTGACGACCGCGCCTCGGATTTTGACGAGGAGGAGTTTCGTGGGATGTCTGCAGCGGGAGGCCTCGTCAAAAGGCAGGCTCGGCCTCGTCATTTTTGTTGACGACCTCGTCGGGGATCTCCGAGTCCCCCGTACCCGGGTCTTACGTCTCCCCGAACCTGGACCTCTCAGCTGTCATGAGGGGCAACTCGGAGGTGGATAGAGACCACCCTGACACGTCGATTCAGGAATCGACCGCTTTCGGTTCGCGAGAGGGCGTCGCGGCCGTCACTGCTGCGGGCCCAGGTCCATCGGTTTCGGTCCCAGGCCGTCTTCGCTGCGGGGAGGTCTACGAAAGGGAGGTTTGTCCACCGCCGAGCAGCGTTCGGCGACCACAAAGGGCACGGTTGCGCCGGGGTGTGATTTGCGATCGGCACCGTTGGGGCCCGGGGAGCACGACGCCGTCTTCGTCGGGCCTCCTCGAGGCGCGGCGGAGAGCTCAGGCCCAGGCCCTCGCCCGCCCCCCCAAAGATTAAGTCGGGCCTGTCCCTCTACAGGGGGAATGTTCAAAACCAGTTAAAAAATAGCCTGGGGACGATTTTTTTGACATTTTTTTGCCATTTGGGTGTATTTTTGGAGTATTTTTATTTTTTCGTGCCCGATCTGACCCAAAGGTGCCCCCCAGGGTGTATGGGTTGCAAACCACACCCTTTGCAAACCGCGCCCTTCGGAGTCGCCGAAACGTTCGGGGCGGGGCGGGCCCGACCCCCAGCCGCCCATTCCCCGATCGCCCAATGGAGGCCCCGTGGCCCACACCGCCCGGGTCCGCGGGGATTCGCTATCCGGACCTGTCGCCGACCGGTCGGCGGTGTATCGCCGTCTCAGGCTCGACATTTTGCCCCTGATCTGGTCCCCCCCTAACGTTAAGTCGGGCCTGTCCCTCTACAGGAGGAGTATTCAACAATAGTCTAAACATAGTCTGGGAACGATTCTTTTTTGTTGTTTCCATTCTTTGTTTGAAGATTTGTTGTGCATGTTTATGTTTTTCGCTCAGAAACCGCCTGTAGGGGGACATGCCCGACCTAACCCTGACGTTGCCCCTCCAGCGATGCGATGATTTCGGATCCGCAACAGGCTTCCCACCGGCAACCTGCACGACCACGCGTTCTGCTTCGAGTGCGGGGTGTTCTTCCAGCTAGGCGCGATGTGACTCCCCAGAGGTCTGCACCCCTTCGTGGGATCGTTTTTTCATTCCGAATCGTTTTTGACGGTTCCCGCGTCCTGTGAGGGCCCCCAGGAGCCGAACATTGCCCAAAGCTTCTTGTCGTCATTCTCTCATGGCTCGAGGATGTCAGCTGCAGTTGAGGGACACAAGGGTTAAGTCGGGCATGTCCATCTACAGGGGGAATATTCGAAAACAGTCAAAAAATAGTCTGTGGACGATTTTTCGACCATGTTTGATTCTTTCTGGGTTTTTTTGGATATTTATATTTTCCGCCCAGAAGCTGCCTGTAGGGGGACATGCCCGACCTAACACAAGAGGCAGGACGACAAAGGGGGGAACCGTGGAGGGGAGGGGGCAAGCGACGGGAGACGCAGCCAGGCCTGAGCTGCAGCAGCAGGCACGTGCCAAAAGCGGGAAGACATGGACGAATCAACAGCACACGCCCATACCCACAGTGGGGTCGGGGAGGGCTCAGCCGGGCTGCTGAAGTAAGGAGCGCAACATAAGGAACGGAACGAAGCCCCTCTGTGGCTTCAAAAGAGCCTGGGTGCACGAGAAGGGCTTGAGGAACAACCACGGAAGGACGTAAGGAACATCGGGCCCCTTCCGAATCCAAACTGTTCCTTCTTTCAGCGTCTTGGCTGTATGGGTGCGTGTTGTCGGATGGGGGTCCCCGCTCGAACGGGAGCGTTCCCCAGGGTCCGACAGCCCGCACCCATACCCGTAGCCAGTCTTCTTCCCAACGACCCCGCTATGGGTATGGGTGTGTATGTGTGTGTGTGTGTGTGTTGTTCGCTCGTCAGACGTAGGACGAGGGACAAACAGACGTCGAGGATAGCATTTGCCCTCGCGGCCGACGTCTACACTAGCTCTCGCCCCCGCTCTGATCCGAGCTTGCCCCCTACAGTGCCTCACGCAGGAAAGCAAGCGCCATGCCTCGAATAAGAACGCTGCACAAACGTCCACTTTTTGAGCTCCGCGCGGATTTCTCGGATCGGCGCCCGGGCCCCCTTTGCAGCGCCTCCCCTGGGCCCCGGGCGCGGCCCCTGGGCGCGCTCCGCGCGCCAGGGAGTGGGGTCCAGCGCGGATCCCAGGAATCCGCGCGGACATCCAACAGTTAATGTTTGTGCTGGTCCTCCAAAAAGGTTGTGCCGTTTGAAGTTGAAGCGGGTAGATGCCCATGTCTAAACCCAGCGTCTTCTGCGACTCAACACTCACACCTGCATATATGTTCCAAGGATAGCCCCAAAACTCCGAATCTACACCCAAACCTCGACCTCTACTGAGCTGCGCGCGCGAGGTTCCTACATTCCGGAGGATTCCAAAGGGGGTTTTTGGGGATGGAGTTTTCCAGCATGGGGTCCCCCAGGGGCTTCGCACCTTCTGTTTTGACGAGGTTCCGAGGCCCCTTGGGGGGCTCTCTGGAAAACCCTCTCCCCCAAACCCCGTTCGGAACCCTCCAGTACTCTCACTCTCTGCCTGATCCTGAACCTGTATCGAACACCGCAGCGGAAGCCCCAGCCCCTGCCCGGCACGTGCGCCCAGAGACCGCGCGCGCCCACGCTTATGATGTCTGGGTCCGGGCCGTGGGCTCGGCGGGAGCGTAGGGCGAGGCCCAACCCGTGCGCCTGGCCTGCAGCCTCAAACTAGATTCAAGTCGGGCGCGTCCCTCGACAGGAGGCGTATTCAAAAATAGTCGGGGGACATTTTTTGGGCGTTTTTTATGAAGGTTTCGCCCAAAATCCGCCTGTGGGGACATGCCGGACCTAAAACCAGAACCAGGTCCAGACCTTCAGCTGAGCCCGCGTCTCTGCCTAGGCAAATACTTGCCCAGGCATATACCCTGGGCCCGGACGCAGTGTTAGACCCATCCTTCATGATGCTCAATCCTGGACGCGACTGAGGCCGAGCCCCAGACCTGGGCACAATACTCCTGCCCAGTCCTACACCTATGCATGGAGCTCAATGTAATCCTCCGCCTACGCCTGGATCTGGCCCAGACTTGCTCGCACCGGTAGCCTAACCAAACTAGGCCGATCCAGCCCAACCTGACCGAACCAAATCTCACCCACGCTGCCAACCCCCGACAGTGAGTCAAGCTCGTGTGAAGACGTGGCGCCTGACCGCTCATTCTGCAGTGTGCGGTGCATTCTGTTTGTTCCACCTCTCCTCGCGCGCTCTCTGTTTTGTTTCTCAACATCAAAAACTTGGTGGCCTCCACGTCGTGTCTTCTCTAAGTCGTGGTCAGCAGTGGTCTGGACCCTTTCACCCAGACCGGCCTTCCTTTCTTGTTCATCCCGTTTCGTGTTCTGACGACTCTGGGGCGTGGCAAGGGTCTTTGAGGCGAAAGCTAGCCAACACATTGCAATGGCTTTTTGCACGATGCGGGGATGCTGAGCAACTTGGACCAACCTCGCCCTCGCCCTCGCGTCCTCGCCCGCCCTCCCTCCCTCCGTTTTTCTTCTCCCCCCTCCTCGTCCTCCTCCCGCCTCTGGCCTCTGCCCCTCCCATCCTCCTTCCTCCCCCCTTCCGCCTCCTCCCCCCCCCATCCACCCACCCTCTACTCGCTCCCCCCCCTCCCTCTGCCCCCATCCCGTCCCTCCCTCCTCTGACTCTCCCCCCTCCCACCTGCGCTCTCTCTGCCCCTCCCCCCACCCCTCTGTTCCTACCCACCCTTGCCCTTCCGCCTCCCCTTCCCCCCCCCTCCTCCCCCCTTCCCCCCCGGGGCCTCGAGACAGCACCCGCCTTCGCGCCTGGCGGCGGCGTGCCCGACCGACCTCTCGGCTCCCCTGGAGGGAGCCGACAAGCAAGTGGCTGGCCGCCAGAGTATCCCGCCATCCCACCAGAGTTGGATCAGGCGGCTGCGCAGCTTTGGCGGATGGTATGAGCCTGCATATTGCGAACTATCCTCCTCCTCCTCCTCCTCCTCCTCCTCCTCCTCCTCATCATCATCATCATCATCATCATCATCATCATCATCATCATCATCATCATCATCATCATCATCATCATCATAAGCAGCATCATCATCATCATAAGCAGCATGATCATATCAAGATCATGATAATGATCATGATCATCATCATCATCATCATCATCATCATCAGCAGCAGCAGCAGCAGCAGCAGCATCATCATCATCATTATCATCGTGATGCTGTCTGATGCTGCGGACTTCGACGCCAGGGCATGGGCCGCAACGCGCATGTCACGAATTTCGGCGCCAGTTGTGGGAGGAAGGCCTAAGACGCAACGACAAGTTTCCGAATTCCGGCTGCAGATGCTGGGACTAGGAGGGCAATAACGAATGTCATTGCCAGTAGGGAGCTTCGGGGGTGGTCTTGGGCGGCATTAGATATTTACCGCGTTTAGTTTTGGCATCGCTCGGACCTGCGTAGTTTTCTCGGCGAGGGCCAGTCGAGGGGAATCGTGGGCCATCTTGCGCACAAGTACGTTCGCCAGCGTGGGCCCCATCAGACATTGCCCACGATGGCGCACTGGTCCCCGGGAAGAGGTCCAGACCTCTGGGGAGCCCGTTGTTCGGGGGCCCCAAACTGGTGTGGTAGTCGGTGGGGATTCGGGGTCACCGCACGGTTTTGGGACTCGAGTCCCTCTCCGAGGATGTCTCGGGCGACTGGGGCCTCCAGGGTCCCAAAACCGTGCGATGACGGACCGTGCGGTGAGGTCTTAGGGGATTTCGAGGTCACCGCACGGTCTGTCACCGCACCGTTTCGGGACTCCAAAGTTTTGCAAAAGTCACGACGTTGGATGTCTGGGTCCCGACGCATCGGCGATGTTGCTCGAGGTGGAGCCCAAGTTTGTCCGCGCCGACGTCGATGCGCATGCGGTGCGGCCTTCCGATCCCATCTACTCGGACCCCACTCGGGTACCCTCCGAGCCCATCCACCTGCTGTGACTCTAGTTTCAAGTCGGGCCTGTCCCTCTACAGGGGGACCATTCCGAAATAGTCAAACAGTAGTCTGGGGACGAGTTTTTGACTAGCCTTGACAACTTGGGGGTACTTTTGGGGGTATTTGCATTTCTCGTCCAACATCCCCCTCTATGGGGGACATGCCCGACTTACCTCTGCTCGGACCCCACTCGGGCACCCTCGGAGCCTGTCCACCCACTCCGACTCCAGCTCGACTCAGCTTAGACTCCAGTTCGACCCACGTTCGACCACAGACATGGCCGTCGTCCACCGCCCCCTCGGGTCCGAGGGCACTGGCGCCCCGGGCGGCGGGTGTGCATCACCAGCCCCGCCAGGTCTTGCAACCTGCGTAGTTTGTGAACGTGCGCTGCGTTCGCGCGTGGCCGAGGAATCGTTCTCCCAGGATATCCGGTCTGACTTGGGGGAGGGGGGGGATGTGCATGTGCGTAGCGTTCGCTTTCGCGCAGTATGCATTTGCATTGCATGTTGGTATCTTGCGGCCGCAGCGGGCGCGCCGGCCGGCGCGAGCCCCGCGGGGGTCGGCCGCCGCCCGCGCCCCTTCCACAGAGGCAGCGCCAGGGGCGATAGGCTCCCAAGGGGGGGACAGAGGCTCAGGGCTTCGAGCTCCGAGCTCCGAGGTCACCGAGGTCCTCGGGCGTTCTCGTGGGGCTTTTGGCAAGGGCTCCCTCGAGGGCGCGAAGTTATTCGCGCTTCGCGCTTCGCGGTCCTCGTTCCTTCTCCCCCTCCTCCTCGTCCTCCTATTCTCCCTTTGGGAGGGCGGCGCGGGAGCGCGAAGTTATTCGCGCTTCGCGCTTCGCGCAGCGCGAAGCGCGAACTTAGGAGCCCTTGTTTTGGCGGTCTGCCCGCCTCGAGGGGCAGTTCTTCTTCATTGGGCGCTGTTTGAGGTTTCTGCCTGCGCGGAGGGGAGAGGGGGGGGGGAGCGGCTCGAGGCCCGGAGGGAAGCTTTTGGACTTCGCGCAAAGTCAGGGCGAACTTGCACGCCGTGTCTGCCCAGCGCTGCCTGGAATCAGGAGGGGAAAAACACACGCACAGACACAATTCATCGTCGATCCCCCAAGAAAATATGGGAATAGATGGGAATTGGGCGGGAAGACAAAAAACCAGAAAATATATGAAAAAATGAGGAATCTTTTTATTTGTGTGTATTTATTTGTGTGTCCCAGGGCCCCTTCATTCACGCAAGGCAGGACGATCTTGCACACCTTGTCTGCCCAGCGCTGACTGGCAACCGTTTTCTGTTTCCCCGTCGGTAGCGGGCGTGACCAGGGCGGGGAGGGAGGGGGGGAGGGGGGATCTACTCGACGGGGGGGCATGGGGGGTGCGAGGGCCGCGCCGATCGGCAACACAGTGCATAGAAAAACGACCACCTCCCTCGAGTGGTGACGCCACGCGACGGCAAGCGTTTTGCTACTCTGAGCTCTTTCTGGGGCCCTTTCCGGGGCTCGGGCCTGTGAAAAACGACTCGGAGCGTGTCATTGTCTAGATTCTGGCAAGTTCATTTGCATGGCGGTTCCTCCCTCCTCCTCCGCCGCCTTTGCAACAACTAATTTTTTGCTCGCGGTTCGTAACGCCCGCGACCAGCCCCGCCCCCCCTTCCCTCCCCCCTGTCACGTCACAAATTGCGCTGGCGCCGTCTGGGAATTAGCTTTTCTTAAACATTCCCTAACGGCGCCAGCGCGAACCGTGAAGTGACTGTGTGTTGTTTGGCGCCTGTTTCGAGCGGGTGGAGTCCCTACCCCAGAGGACGCATGGTCCCAAACAGTCGCACTAAGGAAAGGTCCGGAGCCAGACCCCCCCCCTCCCCCTCCCCCCTTCCGCCCAATGCCGAAACGCCGAATACAAAAATAGCGCTCACTTGTGTCACCACTCGAGGAAGTCTATCCTGTGGGGCGAAGGGCTGTACAAAAAGAGGAACTGCCCCTCCGTGGGAGGCGCCTGTCCCAGGCCGGCTGGGAGTTCGCGGGGTCGCAGGTGGGGGTATGGATTCTCCAGCCGCCCTGGGGCAGGCGCCACCGAGCACAGAACACCGAGCATGTGTTCCTTGTCGTTCCTCATGCGTTATTTGTTATGCATCGTTCCTTATGCGTTATTCCTGGGGAAAAAAAGGCCTCCGTTCCTTAGTTTTCATTTCTTAGGTCAGGCCGATGACTGTACCAGTTTGAAACTGGTCCTTATCCTTATGTTTGGCATCATCTCAACTCGGTGCCGACCTCAAGGATTCCCTCAGCATTTGAGGGCGCATCCCTGAGACTGTCGTCGTTTTTGGCTCGCCGACCTCAGGGATAGGGATGAGAGATCGTTTTCAGATTCATTGTTTTGCCGACGGGTGCTGGCCCTCGCACCCCCTCCCCCCCCCCCCCATGTAGTAGATTTTGGTTGTTTTTGGCGCCTGCTTCAAGCAGGTAGAGTCTACCCAATGGGACGCACTGTTGCAGACAGTCATATCAAGCAGAGGTCCGAAGCCAGACCCCCCCCCTCCCACCCCTTTCCGCCCAACGTCGAAGCGCCGAATCAGAAAAGCAGCCCCCACGTTCGAGTCCGGCTGCACCGACGGCGGAACACCTCGTTCTGTGCCCTGCCTCGCCCGCTGACGCCCGCTGCCCCTCGCGATCCTCGGGGCGCGGGGCGGCGCCCCCTCCCAGGCGCGACGCGGCCCCCGGCCTGCGCGCGCTGCCAGAGCTCCTTCGTGCAGTTCCTGCAGGGCGCCGCCGCGCGCGCGCGGCGGTCTGCCCGCCCGCCGCGCCGCGTCGCGTCGCGCCGCGTCGTCTCGTCGGCCTCCGAGCCCCTGAGGTGCCCTCGCGTCGGGAACGACACGACACGACGGAGCGCCCGGGCCTCCGACGGGATGCTCTTTTCCTCCGGCCTCCCGGCCCCCTGGCCTCCGATCTCGGCCGCCGCCGGGGGCCCGTCCTCGGGCCCCAGGGGGCCATGCATCGGCACGAACGACATGGGCACGGAAAGGATGGGTACGATGCTCACCAGCAGTTCCTGTTCGTTCTGAGCAGGACTCGCTGTCCGCGCCGCCGAGGCCTGTGGCCACTCGAGACACAGGGCCGCCTGCCCAACAGCGGCCGCTGTGGGTTTGGGACAACATTTGTTGTTGGGCATGGTGCCCTTGTTCCAGTACCCATTTGGGGCGTCCAAAATGCAGAAACGGATCCAGGACGCAGCGCGGCCCTGCGGGAAGGGGTCTGAACGTCTGGGGCCGCGGATCGCAAACAGCACATCGGCGGGCGTCAGGCGGCGGGCTCCGTCCAGAGGGACGCGCTGCGCGGGCAAGCTCTGCCCCGCAAGAGCGCGCTGCGGGGAAGGCGATGGCGAAGGGCGCTGGGCGGTAAGAAACGCTTATGGCCGGTAAGGAGCGTCGATGCGGTGCCAAGGTGACGTGCAAGGGCTCCATGGACTTGGCACGTAAGGGTCGAAAACGGCACATCGGCGGACTGTCGGGGGGCGGTCTGTTTCCGAGGGGTGTGCGAGCGCTCCTCGTGTGGTGGTCTCCAGCAGCCGTGCCTCTTCCGTGCGGGGGGGGGGGCCCAGAGCGCCCCGAGGGGCCGCCGGAGGCCCGAGGTATGGGCCGAAAGGGCGTGCCATTTGAAGTGGGGCATGCCCCTCTACAGGAGGAGTATTCCAAAATAGTCAAAAACTAGTCTCCGACGAATTTTGTTGTTGTTGTTGTTGTTGAACATTATTACTTCTAAAGAAATATTATTGTTGAGACCCCTGGTGCGCGACCCCCCTCCAAAACCTAGGCCGCAGCCTCATTTCCTTCATTTTCTAGCGAAAGCTTCAGAAAAGTGGATTGTGTCCGGATCCGGTTGTTTTGTTGTAATCCGTTTTCCCTTGCAAAAAACACTATAAAATGAAAATTCTTGTTCTTACTTGATCAAATTTCAAGAATCCCTTGCAAAAAATAAGGTAAAGTGGACATTCGCGCGCGCAAGACGAAATCCTTCCAAAACCTTAGTGTTCGGAGCGATTTTAACATAAAAACATCAAAAAACCAATGGTTTTTCAACAAAAAAATGTCAAAATCTCATCCCGCGCGCTCTTGCGGATTCGTAGGAAACCCAACACTTTTTAAACATTTCTGTCAAACGGGCTTTTGCGAGCAACTTTTTCGAACTTCTGCGACAACGGTTGCGCACCTGCCAGGGCCATCATCCCTGTCAAATAATACCATGCGGGACACATTCGTTTTTTCTTCGCGCGCGCACGCCGAAATCTCCAAAAACCATTGGGCTTCTTAAGAATTTTAGCACCGCGCATCATAAAATCACACGAATCGCACCGTAGGTCCTCGAAAAACACCTGCACGACTTTTCAAAATTTCTACCCGCGCGCGCTGTCCGAATCCTAAAAAAACCAATGGTTTTCCAACATTTATGTTACATGAGCTCGCGCGAGCTACTTTCGCACGCTCTTGCAACGGGGTTCGCGCGCCTGCCAGGGGCCACAATCCCTTGCGGTTGCGCCATAGGTTGCGCCCTCGGCCGCCGAGAATAAAACGTCCCCCTATTGGTTGCGCCATAGGTTGCGCCCTCGGCCGCCGAGAATAAAACGTCCCCCTACTGGTTGCGCCATAGGTTGCCCCAGGAGGCCTTCAAGAGGCCCCAAGAGCCCGCCGTGAGGACCCAATAAGCCCCCAAGAGGCCCCAAGATGCTTCCAAGATGCTACTCCACGCCAGTGTAGTAGCCACGGTCGTCCGCAGGCCACGAAGTGAAGTGTCCGAACGTCATAGGGCGGGAAGCTGGGTGTGGGTGGTGGCGAAGAGTCGTGTGGATATTTGGTAGAGCTTGCACTGCCCCCCCACAAAGTGGGGGTATTGGCTGGCGTCGCATGAAAACCCTGGCACTGGTGAGAACACTGAGCGTTCGGGTAAAGTGATTGTTGTTGTTGTTGTTGTTGTTGCTGTTGCTGTTGTTGTTTTCGTTGTGGGGGATATGTTGGAATATTTTGGCGTATGTTTGGAGTGTTTTTTCATTTCACGCCCAAGATCCCCCTGTAGGGGGACATGCCCGACCTCAATCTCGCGTCGTGCGAAATACTGCCGTACCGGGCTTTTGGTTGTTTTCGGCCTTCACCGGGCCCCAGGGCAGTGAAAGAACGTCCCAGGGCTGGGGACCATGCTCCAGGGCAGGTCCCCGGGGGAGCGGTCCTGACCTTCGGGGCGACGTTGCAAAAACATCGCGACGTTGGATGACTGGGGTTGTCCTCGAGGCCAACGCATGAGTAGCACCCGGCCTCACCGTGTTCAGTGGTCGTCTTTGGATGAAAAGTTAGGGGGGACCCAAAAAGATCCCATAGTTAACTATGCGGGACGCTGGGGCGAGGTGCGCTACGCGTGCCAGGCGCGCCATGCGCGTCAGGTGCGCCGCGTACCCCTGTGGCCAACGCGTTCCAGGCACGGCTGGTGCGCCAGATGCGCTGCGAGTTCCACGTGCGCCATGTGTGCTGCATGCTCTAGCCACGCCAGGTGCGCCACGTTCGGGGCACGCGCAGCCGTCGTCGTCGTCGTCGTCGTCGTCGTCGTCGTCGTCGTCGTCGTCGTCGTCGCCGCCGCCGCCGCCGCCGCCGCCGCCGCCGCCGCCGCCGCCGCCGTCGCCTGCGTCGTCGTCGTCGTCGTCGTCGTCGTCGTCGTCGTCGCCATCATTACCGCCGTCGTTGTCGGTCAAGGGTCGGTGGTCGAGACGTTTGAGGGTTTTGGCCTCAACCTCCTCGTCGCATCCCCTCCCCTTCCTCGTCATCTCCTCTTTCTTCTCCATCTTGTCCTCGTCACCTGACGTAGCGCCACCTCATCTCGTCTCATCTCGTCCCCTCCTCCTTCCCCTCCTCCTCCTCCTCCTCCTCCTCCTCCTTATCCGCGTCCTCCTCGTCACCCTCGCCCTTTCCTCGCCCTCTCCCTCGTCCCCCGTATCCCTCCTCCTCCTCCTCCTCCACCTCCTTCTCCTCCTCCCCCTCCTCCTCCCCCTCCCCCCCCTTCTCGGGTTCCTCCTCCTCATCCTCGTCTTCCTCGTTCTCCTCTGGCGGGGCTCGAGTGGAACACATGTTCGAGCTTTAATGCAGTATAGTGTTTCCTGTTTCTCCTCATCATCGTTTTCCTCCTTTGGCAGGGCTTGGGCGGACTTGGGCGGACTCTTTTTGGAACTTTAATACAGGATGCCTAATTCGCAGAAGTTTAGAAAGCTTCGGGGCCATCGGCACGCCAGTTTTACAGAAATTCATGAGGTTCAGTAACCTCATGAATTGATGATGTGTGCTTCCTCAGGTTGATGATGATGATGGTGGTGGTTGCGATGGTGATGATGATGAGGATGCTGATGACGAGGGTGATGATGGTGATGGTGACAAACTTCCATTTTGAAAATGAGCCGTCCTCCATCCGTGTTGTTGCTGCACAATTCGGATTCCCAGTTCGTGGAATTGAGGAAGTCCCCATCCAGCTAGTTGTCGGGAACTTGTTTAAACGTGTGCGCAACGCGAAGCATTTCAAGAACTGCGGGACCGCAATGCATGTACCTGCTTGCAACGATTGAAACTGATGTGCGCGGTGCAGGGGCGAGAACAGCATTTTGAAAACGACCGGCCCTCAATGTTCGTAGCGGTGTGAATCTTCGAAAACGCGACGTTGAGGCGAGTTTTGACATGAGACGACCCTACATCTGTGTAGCTCTCTTGCAGTTTGAGCATCGTACTAGAAAGGCGCTGTAGCCAACCCAAGCGAAACGCCCCACCTGGCCTACGGGCACGTCTAGTTGCGGGAATCATTTTATGAGGAGGAGGGACCAGGGACGAGGGATGGAGGAGGAGATGGAGGAGGAGGAGGAGGAGGTGGAGGAGGAGGAGGAGGAGGAGGAGGAGGAGGAGGAGGAGCAAGTGCAGGTGGAGGAGGAGGAGGAGGAGAAGGAGGGGCAGGAAGAAGAGTTGAAGGAGAAGGATCAGCAGGAGGTTACCTGCTCAACCTTGGCTCCCTACCCCCCGCCGGGGCCCGTCCTGACAAGTCTTTGAGTCGCATACAGCCCTTGGCGACGAGTCCCAAGGGACAACATAAGTGAGGAACGCGAAAGACCGTGGTAGGGGGACCGGTCGTCCCACGGACCTCTCTTGGGGTGTGTGTCGTTTCAACCATGCGTTCGGAGGGAAACCAACCGTTGCAGGAGTCCCCCAGAGCCCCCCACCAGGGGCGAAACGCTTCCAACAGCTTGAACTTCAACGCTTCCAACAGCGCTCTTCGAACTTCGATCGTTCTTTCCTCCTCATTCTCTCCTTCTTTCTCCCTCCGCCCTCGTCCTCGCTCATCCTTCCCTTCTGCCCGTCCTCCTCTGCCACCCTTCTCCGCTTCCTCCCCCCTCTTCCCCCTACTGCATCCCTTCCCTCCTCATCCTCGGTCGTTGATCCTCGATCGATCCTTCTCTCCGGGGACGAGCACGATCGACGATCCTCGTGGGTGGCCAAGGGGGAGGGATGACACGAGGGGGGTCGTCGTGGCCAGCCGGGGCAGTGATCTCTCTCAGATCTCACAGCGCGCTCGTCTGTCTGCGATGCGTTCCGTGGCCTCCTTCTCGCCCGCGCCTGCGGAAGCGATTCGCGAGCCTCTTCCCCCCTGGACACCCCTTCCTCCAGACGCCCCGGCCCCGGGATCCTCGATCGATCCCTCCTCCGTGATCCCCCCTCCTCGACGGCCGATCCTCGATCGTCCCTCCCCAGTAAGCCCCTGGCACCCCCAGGCGCCGGCGACCGACACTGGATCAGCGCAGACAGCCACGTCGGCGCGCTCCGCGCCGCCCCTCTCACGCCCCCTCTAGTGGGAGGGTGCTCTGCCAGGTCTCCGCCCTGGGATGAGGGCGGGGGTGGGGGGCAGAGGAGGCAGGGAGGGGCGGAGGGAGGAGGAGGAGGAGGAGGAGGAGGAGGAGGAGGAGGAAGTTTGCAGAAGAGAGCTGGGAGGAGGAGGAGGAGGAGACGGGAGGGGGGAAGACAGAACCTTAGAAAATATTTGAAAAAACGTAGAATATGGTTATTTGTGTCTATTTGTTTGTGCGCCCCAGTTCCCTTTCAAAAAGCCCTCCCTCCCTCCCTCCTCCCGCCCCTCCTGCCCACCCTGCTCCTCTCTCCCTTTCCTCCTTCCCTCAACTCGAGGAAGGAAAGGCCATCCCTCCCTCCTTCTCACCCTCCTTCCCACGCGGCTCCCCTGTTCGAGGGAGACAGCGGAACAAACCTACACTTTCGGCGCTCCGCGCGGATTTCTTGGATCTGCGCTGGCCCCCCCTGGCGGCGCCTCCGGCGCCGCCCCTGGCACGCTCAGATCCAAGAACCTCCAAATTTTATGTTCATGTCATTGTTTCGTCTCTCCTGAACGTTAAGTCTCTCCTTACAGGAGGAATATTCAGACATAGTCAAAAAGTCGTATGGGTACCATGTTTCGATCATTCTTAACACATTGTTGAACATTGTTTGAGTCTTGTTTATTTTTCGTATAAAATCCGCCGGTAGGGGGACATGCCCGACTAACCTGAACGTCCTTGTTTTTGCTCCCTCCTCCCCGACGGGATCAAGGCGTAAGCCTGCTTGAAACACTCTAATTTCCTCGAAGTAAAAGTCCTGGATACCGCACCACACAGTCAAGTGCAGCTACGTTCTCCAAGAAGATGCCCAGGCCGAGCCAGATACTCACCCAGAGGGCGGACCGGTCGTCCTCTGCAGAAATCCGGAACCGCGCGTGGAGGTGTCGATCCAGTCCCTTTTTGCCTGGCCGTTCTTGCTGGGCCGATCGCTATCAAGGCAGCAGTGCCGGAGGCCGTGGGGCAGCGGAGCCTTCCGCTCTTTTGTATTGTTTCGACGGCGCACGGACAGATTTAACTTGGGCCTGTCCCTCTACAGGAGGATTATTCAAAAATAGTTTAAAAGTAGTCCGGGAATTATGTTTCTACCATTCTCGACTATTTTTTTGTAGTTGAATCGATTGTGTGTATTTTTATTGTACTTTTCGCCCAAGCTGCCTGTAGGGGGACATGCCCGACTTAAGTTTATATTCTTTCGACGGCGCCGAGGGGAGAGTGGCGGAGCTGCTGCTGCTGCTGCTGCTGCTGGTGTCCAGACTTGCCAGGTGGACCTCTGCTGCACACTTCGGTTGGGGCTCGATACGTGTGCACCACCTCCTCTGGCCGGCCAGAACGCCCAGGAGCTCCACGACGAAGGAATCTGGTGTACAGACGCGATCCACTCGACGCTGGGGTATCGGACACCCCCGCTGGGGCGCACCTGGCTGCAGACACCCTTCGGATTCTGAACCCCGCCCGTGTTTTCAGAAATCTGACCCGTTAGGGGTAGGGCTCACCTACGGTGGCCAGCATGCTGGAGGCTCCCATGCTGGAGCAGGAGCTGCACGGGAGGTCACGGCCGAGCCGCGCCACAGGGACGCGTCGCCTTCCAGGGGTGCCCTTGCCCTCGTGCCTCTCGCCGAGCTCGGCCCGCCCGTAGCCGGGCCCTCGGCCCGTAGCCCAGGCTTCCAGCTTCGTCTTCTAGCTTGAGCGTCCGTGGGCCTCGTATGCTGGCCGCGAATCGCCGTTGTCGGGTCGCGCTGTGCCTCGGCCGCCGCCGTCCGCGCGGCCCGGGCAGCTGCTCCGCAAGACTGCGGGAGTCGTGTGGCGCCTCGCGCGATTCCAACACGGAGACCGCCGGAGGCGGAGAGGACGGAGGAGGTGTACGAGGAGGAGGAGGAAGAGGAGGAGGAGGAAGAGGAAGAGGAGGAGGAGGAGGAGGAGGAGGAGGAGGAGGAGGAGGAGGAGGAGAAGCAGGAGCAGGAGGAGGGGGGGGGGCGGGCAGTCGGAGACTACTCACGCCGCAATCAGGAATCAGGAATCAGGAGGAGGAGGAGGAGGAGGAGGAGGAGGAGGAGGGAGGAGGAGGGGAGGAGGAGGAGGAGGAGGCACGGCCAATGCAGCGTCACCTCTCCCGCTAATTGCGGCGCTTCGTCGTCGTCGTCGTCCTCCTCCTCCTCCTCCTCTTCCGTGTCGTTCCTCCTCTTCCTCCTCCTCCTCCTCCGTCTCATCCCTTCTCCTCTTCGTACGCCTCCTTCGCCCTCCTCCTGCCCCATCGCATAAGCATACACTCTCGAAGGTCCGCGCACATGTCTTTGATCTACGCTGGGCCCTCCACCGGCGCCGCCCCTGGCGCGCTTCGCGCGCGCCAGGGAGAGGGGCCCCGCGCAGTTCCAACACATCTTTGCGGACCTCGAGAAGGTCCTGTTTATGCAGATCTTCTTCACGTGAGCTCCTCCTGCTCCCTCCTCCCTCCTCTCCCTCCTCCCCTCCTCGGGGCGAGCGCGAGACGGAGGAGCAGGAGGAGGCGGAGGAGGCGGAGGAGACGGAGAAGGAGGAAGAGATGTAAGAAGGATTCGATGGACGAGGAGGGAGGGAGAACCTTTTTCCATCACCTGCCCACGAGGCTCGGGATTCACCTTCGACGATGCCCTGGACACCTCCATTTCCGCGTCGCTTGACGAGGCCCCTCTGCATAAGACTCCCACGCAGGCGGCGCCGCCGCCCTGCAAGGGGGGTTGCGTGGGGGCGCTGAAGCTGGGATACGGTCAGGACGCTGAGAAGAGGCCCACCCTGGGTTCGGAAGGGGTCCCCTTCTCCTCCTCCTCCTTCTCCTCCTCCTCCTCCTCCATTCCTTTCCCAAAGGAATGATTTCTCCCCATCGCACCCCGGGGCAAGTTTTTAGGGCGGGCTGGGCGTTTCGACTCTGAAGTTACAAACATGGCGACAGCTTCACACATGGAGGGCGGGCGGTTTTCAAAATGTGGCTCTCGCCTTAACGCCGCGCGAACTGAAATAAACAAAACAACAACAAATGCAAGAGTTTCACGGATTCAGGGCAGGTGGTTTTCAACACGTGGTTCTCGCCGTAGCGCCGTGCACATTTGTGAAATACATTTGCAAGAGTTTCGCGGATTGAGGGCGGGTGGCTTTCTAATTCTGGCGCTCGCCTTAGCGCCGCGCACATTCGTTTCATACAATTGCAAGAGCTTCACGGATTGAGGGCGGCTGGTTTTCAACATGTGGTTCTCGCTTTGGCGCCGCGCACATTCTTTTTAACATTTTGCAAGAGTTTCACGAATTCCCATCATCATCACTTTACCAGAACTGGTAGTGTGGAAGGAGGCAGGATTATGCGGGCGCAACAGTTGTGTTGATTCGCGGTTTGAAGTCCCAAGTAGGGCGTTCTGGTACGGTTCCAGTTCGTCGGAAAGCAGCAGTCAGGTTGATCCGCGGTGTGGAAATCCCGAGAACAATGTTATGGCATGCTTCAAGCGGTTGTCTTTCAACGACGCAGTTCCCTCAATGGAAATGAACCGTTGCAGGGGCCTATGAAGAGGGAGCTTGGAGGGCGGGTTCATTACAATATCGTTGATGACTTGGGTTTGCACTAGTCCTCCCCCGTCTCCTCCTCCTACTTCTCCCTGTCCTTCTAGCGGCGACAGGTTATATGAAATGATGCTTGAGACACGCAATTTTGATGCAGTGGCGTTAGCAGGGACGAAGAGCGTGGATCATCATCAGCAGGGTCTTCGAGTCCTTCGCCAGCGGTGTGCTGGCCGTTTTGTGTTGGAGGCCCCCTTCTACCCGCCGCCGTACAGTAACAATAGCTGCGGGTGTGCCATCGGCTTTGGTAGCCACATTCGTGAACAACAGATCCTTCGCACCTGGCCGAGCCCTTCGTCTGCACGGGGGAGATCTTTAGCGGCACGTGCAAAGTGTGGACCAATCGACATTTGCCCTATTGTGCTCTACTTTCCCCCGCGCCCGGAGTATCGTGCTCAGCGACCCCAATAATTTGCGACGGTGAAGGTCTTGGTGGACTGGGTCCCTCAGGTGTTGAGTGAATTGCCGCATCGGTGCACCCCGCTGATATATTGTGATCTGAATGATGGGATTGGTCAGACTCGTGGTCCCAATGGATGGGAAACGGTTGAGTCTTCTGCAGTCATGGATGCCCCCACTCAGGAACAGCTTCCACGAGGTGCAGGGCAGTCGTTTCGTGAATGTATGGGGTCTCATTCTATGGTGGCTGGGAACACGACTGGACATATTCAAGACACTTTTTTTGGTTCGGAAGGAGCTTCTATCATAATCGATTATGTTTTTTGTTAAAGAAATAAAAAAAACCTTTGTCGATGCAGTATCTTGTGGGAGGGTGCTTTCCTTTACCAGGACTGGGGGCGAAACTCCAGGGGATCCGTGGACTTGGGCCTCGAGACCACCTACCTGTGATGTGCTCCATGACTTACGACAAGACTGGTTTTCTTGGGGGTCCGTCGGCCCAGAACATCCGCTGGAATCGGGATCTCATGATGGCTTCTTTGCGGAAACGCGTGTGTCGTGCTGACTATCCGACGGCGGCCAAGGAGGAGATTGATAAACTACCTTTTGCATTTTTGAAGGATCAGGCGTCTCCAGACGAGTTGTTCGAGCGACTGGAGGATGCTGTGATTGCTGCTGGGGAACGTGTATTCTCGGACTCCAGCCGTACATGTCCCATTTACAAAGAGAATGC
Organism: Prorocentrum cordatum; assembly: GCA_963575745.1. NCBI lineage: Eukaryota > Dinophyceae > Prorocentrales > Prorocentraceae > Prorocentrum > Prorocentrum cordatum. The sequence goes on along the minus strand of CAUYUJ010001933.1, from coordinate 12,227 downwards.
TGAGCGTCGGCGTCACCTTCTGGCTGAGAGAGTCCGTCTTCGTGGCTCTTAAGTTGGAATGGGTGAAGCTGCTGTTGCGGAGGTTGACAATGAGCTTCGCGTTCTTTCTTCCACTCTTGCTGCCGAACGACGGCGTGCTGCACGCGCTCTTCGCTCTCAGTAGGTCGAAGAAGCTTCTGAGCAGTGGCGTCGGAGGTTTACCTCAGAGGCACTTTCATTATCCAGGCGCGCGGCTCGTTGTAGAATGGGCCCGAAGAACAGAGACGGGCGTCTGGTGCAGGGGGCCCCTCCTTGTCGGGAGGAATGGCTCCAGGTCTGGCAAGCTCCTGGGGGTGAAGGAGGACTGAAGGTGCAGGAGGCAGACTGGGTGGCTTGGAGGGCAGAGAGAGAGGGGGAGGTTTACGATTGGGACGTGACGGAGGAGGGGCTGGAGCTTGCTAAACTGGACTTGCATGATATTAGGTCTTATATCAAGCGAGCGCCTAAGCGTAGATCGGTTCCAGAAGGTAGTGCGCCACTTGAACTATGGCATCAGCTGCTCTATCCTAATTGGAGGTCTCAACAGACGGGGGGATTGGGATATGATACTAAGATGCCTAAAGTTCCTGGGTTCTTGTGGATCCTCGCGGTGGGCCTTGCAAAAGTCAGGCACTTCCAGCTGATCCCGTTGCATTGGCATCGCAGTCGTGGGGCGGGGCCCCCCAAAAATGCACAGCGCGGACCCAGAGGGAAACGAGTTGTACATGTTTTACCAGTTCTGGGGAAAGCTTATTATAGTAAGATGTTGCAGATTGTTCCATCCCAGCAAGATCGCGGCTTCATCGCGCATTGGCGAAGAGAGGCCGCCATTTTTATTGCGCAGGTGTACTGCTGGCGTTTATGTCGGGTGCGACGCTCCTGTGTGATGGGTTTTAAAGACATGGCGAACGCGTTTGGGAGTTCTGACCGGTCTGACTTAGAGGTCACGGTCGCCCGCGCCGCCTCGGAGGCGAACCGTAACTTGTGCTTGCAGCGCTACGGGAATAGCATGGTCGAATTACCTGCGGAAGAGGGGCCACTTCTTGTCAAACCGTTTCAAGGCGGAGTCATGGGGGGCCCCTTCACCGTGGCCGCGTTTCTGGGTACATTCTCTCGGGCATCTTTACAGTGGGCCTACCAGTGGGGCCGAGAAGACCCGATGTATGTTTTTTTTTTTTGTTCTCGAGGTGGCTCGATTTCCAGAGTAACTCGAGCTTTTTGAAGTATGCCGATGATGTAAACAAAACCGTCGTGGCCTCGGATCACATGACCTTGGGGGGGCCTTTTTGGAAAGGTTAAGAAGATTGACGCGGTTTTCGATTCCGTCATGGAGCCTTCCGGGTACGTCCAGAACCTCGGTAAGCAGGAGTTTTTGACGTATCTCGCCTCCCAGGGGAATCGAGCTCGCCAAGCTAGTCGTCGAGGTGCCGGGGTCCAGGGCAAAATCAAGGACAGCGCGCGGTACCTGGGGCCCCGCATTCGAGTTCGAGATTCGAGCCGCCAGGAGGTCACTCGCAGGTGTTCGGCAGCGAGGGCTGCATTTTATCGTGTCGGCGGCATCTGGTCGCTGTCCATTCCCTTTAAGGTGCGCAAGTGCTTGCTCGTGGGCAATGTGCACAACGCCCTCCTCTCAGGCATGGAGGCGTTTGTCCTGGGCAAGGCTGATTGTCGCAGATTGGACAGTTGTATTGCGTCGTTAGCTCGGATCGCTATGCTCGGCCGTGCGACGAGGACAGAGGAAAACGCGACGAGGTCCCTCTCTCACTCCAAGGTCTTGCAGTACTGGCGTATCTCAGATAGTGAAAGTGAGTTGCGCATTCGCCGCTTGAAGTGGTATCAGCGTTGGGGGGAGAGACCCGATCATCAGATTCAGCCTTTGTGTGCTATGTTCGGGGATCTCGAGGGCGAAGCAGCAGCAGGTTTCTCTCCGCAGTTGGTGGGTGGTTTGCCCTCGGAAGCGGCCTCTCCGCGGTTGTGTCAGTTAACTGGAGATCTCGAGTTCGCGGCGGGGGTGGTCGACAGCGAGGCGATAGATGTTCTGCTGGGGGACTTGAATAAGTTCGGTTCTAAGGAAGATCTGGAGGACTTTTGTATGTTGGATATGGGTGTTCTCAGAGCCGCTCAGGGTCGGGTTCAGGATCCCCCACCAGGCTTTCTTCCGGCGCCAGCTGCGTTCGAGGGGCCTCCTGAAGCGCTTGAAGGGGATTCACAGTGTAGGTGTATGGCTAGCACTTCTACGGGTACATGCGGGGCCTCCTTCCACACACGCAAGGTGCTCATGAACCATTACAGGGCGCATCATAACGTACGAAGTTCAGCGCGCGTGACCACACCTACAAATATATGCGTGCACAGCCGACAGATATTTTCGACTAAGATTGCGGCATCTAGGCGCCTCCTGGGCCCCCTTATGAGGGGGAGTTGTTGTACCGCGGACCCTTGGTCGCTGGGGGAATTGCAACAGCCTCGGAGTCTGAAGTGTTCGGTGTGCACATATGAAGCAGCTGATTTACCCGATCTATGTAACCATTTGGCTTCTGAGCATATACCTTGGAAGTTGCCTCCATTCACGAGTGCCGAACGTACACAGCAGAGATTTGTTCCTGATGGCAGAGCTGATGATGCCATCCTGGTTCAAGAAGAGAGACGGACCCAGCGGGGGAGGACAGTCAAGCGGTGGCACAGGCCCCAAGGCACACAAGACGGACGACAAAGGCAAGGGCGCCAAAGGAGCCAAGGACATGATGCGCGTCGTGGAGATGATTGTGCGCCTGCTGCTCACCGCCACCCGCGAGCTCGCGGACGTGGCCAGCTCGGTGTTCCTCAGGTGGGACATCGCCCTAGATCGAGGCCTCCCCGCACAGCTGATCGTGGCGGGCAAGGGATACGACGAGGAGTCCAAGAGTATGAAGGCCAAGCAGGCCGCGGGCGAGGATCAGGACTTCAAAGGGAGAGGGCCGCCACACATTCACATATTCGTGGCAGCGATGAAGTATTGCGCGTCGAGAACTCCTACAGCGGGGCCTACTCAAGGCGAGGAAGAGGTGCTTCTCCAGCATGCGAAGGGCTGGTGGCAGTAGTACATGAGCGAGGAGACGTCCCTGAAGGTGATCGGCAGAGCGGTTTCGTACTTCCGCTGCAAGCCGCTCAAGAAGGAGAAGCGCTGCATCACCATGATGAGGACGGACTTCAACAGGCCTCTGGGAGTGGAGGCATCGAAGATTCTCGAGCAGGTGATCGAGGCAGAGGGTGGCGAGTTTCTGATGGGATCGGCTCCGAGGGGGCCCATATATATAAAGAGAGAGAGAGAGAGAGAGAGAGAGAGAGAGAGAGAGAGAGAGAGAGAGAGAGAGAGAGAGAGAGAGAGAGAGAGAGAGAAAGAGAGAGACAGAGAGCTTATGGCCTGGATCAACAAACAAGGCGAAGCTTGAGTACCAGTTCGCGGTTACAGCAGCTGGTTGGACGGGGTGTGGTTGCCCCAGATGTCTTGGATCGTACTGCACGGAGTGCATCATCGTACCGTGACCCTGGGCTGCCGCCAATTCCGACAGTTGTGCTTGCTCGTAGTAAGCCGCAGGCTAGAGGGAGGGGGCGGGGCGGTAGGTCGGAGCGTGGGCGGGGGGGCCTGTGGGCTGGCCGCCTTCGCGCGGGATGCGTGCCCGCTTGGTGTGCCAGACGTGGCCAGTGCTTCTGCTAGGCCTTGGAGAGTGATGTGGGGTCCGTAGTGACCCGCCTCAGCGTCCTAGTGCGTGCAGAGTGGAAGTGCAAGTGTTCACGAGGTATTGCATTGATGCAGATAGCACAGTCAGGACTCCGCGAGTGTTCTATTCTATTCTATTCTCCTCCTCCTCTTCCTCCTCCTCTTCCTCCTGCTCCTCCTCCTCCTCCCTGTCCTCCTCCTCTCCTACTCCTCTTCCTCCTCCTCCTCCTCCTCCTGCCCCTCCTCCCCGTCCTCCTCCTCCTCCTCCTCCTCCTCCTCCTCCTCCTCGTCCTCCTCCTCCTCCTCCTCCTCCTCCTCCTCCTCCTCCTCCTCCTCCCTGTCCTCCTGGATTTTGGGCTGCTCCTCGCATCTGGGTCGGGGAGCCCGTTCGTGGCCGCTCTGCTCCTTTGCACCCTGCTCGGTTTTGCTCGTGCTCGTTGGGTGCCCTCGTGCATCCCGGGGAGGGTACCTTCGGATGCAGTTCCTGGCAGGTCAGCTTCTGCTCTTGCCCTGGTCCGAAGTCCCGCTGAATCCGGCTTGACCCCGCTGACTCCGGCTTACTCCTGCTTGATCCGGCTCCCCCCCAACAGGGCTCAATGCTCCTCAATTTTTCCGACGGAGACCTCCCAGTAGTTGCCTCCTAAGGTACCCTTGGAGGTTCTGTGCGTTTTGGCCGACGGAGGGTCTCATGCTCTTGGAGGATGTTACTCTGGCCTAGGTCCAACTGCATCCGCGCGTAGACTGCCCGCGCAAGGTCGCGCGCAAGCGCCCTTGTCTCCAGATCCTCGTCCTCCTCCTCCTCCTCCTCCTCCTCCTCCTCCTCCTCCTCCTCCTCCTCCTCCTCCCCCTCCTCCTCCTCCTCCTCCTCCCCCTCCCCCTCCTCCTCCTCCTCCTCCCTCCTCCTCCTCCTGGTCCAACTGCATCCCAGCGTCTCCACCCTTCAGCTGGCCTGCTCCTGCGCCCCTCGGGAAGGTCGCTCCAGGCTGCCAGCACTCCCCGGCTGTTGTTCGAGCTCTTCCTGCACGGTCTGATGCTGCTCCATCTCTCCAGCCTGCAGCCTTCGCCTCACGCCTCTGGCCCTGCATCTCTCTCTCTCTCGTTTGCCCTCGCCATTCTTTTGTTTTTGTTGTCTCCCCCACTAGATTCTCGCATCTGCTGGGATGCAACTTCTGAGAGGTTACATTCTGAGTTCTGGTCGAATGCTGGCCTGATCCGGCTGAATCCCACTTGCTCTGGCTACATCCCGCTTAATCTGGCTTCGTCTGGACCGATCCGGCCAAATGGCTTCTTAATTTTGCTTACTAGCCCTAGATCGTTCTGACGAAGACCTCCCAGGAGTTGCCTCCCAACCTCCATTTCCTCTCCAGCCCACGCGCTCTCGTGCTTGCCGCCCAGCCCTTCAGCTCTGCTTCAACACCTCCGGCTACGGCCGCTTCTGTCCCCCTTGCACGGGCATGCCGCCCTTCTCGTGCACCAGGAAGCGGCAGGTCCTCTTCGCGCACCTCAGGCGTCTCGCCTGTGCACCGGCACAAGAGCGACGGAAGATCCAAACGGGTTTGCCTGCGCCGACATTCGCGCGTAGACTGCCCGCGCAAGGTCGCGCGCAAGCGCCCTTGTCTCCAGCGTGGCGTTCCGCGATGGCGGCATGCGTTGTAAGCCACTTCCGTCTCGCATTAAGTCGGGCCTGTCTGTCCCTCTACAGGAGGAGTATTCAAAAATAGTAAAATATAATCAGGGGACGACTTTTTGAGTACTTTTGAATATGATTTGGGTCTTTTGAGTATTTTTTATTTTTCGTAGGGGGACATGCCCGACATAAGTCTCGCATTAGACCTGCTCCTCTGCAGAAGGTCGTCGGTAGTGAAGCGAGGCTGCCTCTCCCCCGGCAGCGCCGACGGAAGGCCGGCGGACGCCAGCAGAAGTAGATTTCGGCCTCCCGAGAGAGGGCAAGATTCTTCTCGCGTCGCGGGGTGCACGTCCAGAGCACGTACAGTCCAGTCGTTGCGGGGCCTCTTGGGGACTTCCTTGTTGCCTCTTGGAGGTGTCTTGGGGGCCTCTTGGGGCCTCTTCTGCCCTGGGCCTCTTTGAGGCCTCTTTGGGCCTCTTGGGGGCGTCTTGGGCCGTCCAAGAGAGGGCCAGGTTTTTGGGCTTACGCCACACCGCCCGCCCCCTTGGGGAATTGGCGGTCGTGGTGGGTTGCTCCCGAGAGCCTCTTGGGCGCCTCTGGGGGGCTTTTCGGTGCCCTTGGGCGCTTTCCGGGGCGCCTGTCGGGAGCCTCTTGTAGCTCGTGGAGGGATCTCACGGGTCTCGGGGGGCCGAGGAGCCCTCTCGGAGCGAGATGTGGCGTGTGTGTGTGTGTGTGTGTGTGTGTGTGTGTGTGTGTGTGTCGGGGTCCTTTTGGACAATCTGCCGCGTGCTCGCCAAGGCTTCCTCCCCCCGGCTTCCTTGCCGGGGCCCACGGCAATCGCGGCACAGTCCGCATCGGCAGCAGTTCTTTCTGCGGCTGACATTGTCAATGCTCGCCGTGCACGCATAGGGGAACGGGCGAGAACTGACGTGCACCAACGGAGGCCACGCGGATGGCGGGCGAAGTCTCGTGGGAGGCGTCTCGGGTGCGTTGTGGAAGCAGTTTTTGAATCTTTTGGGGGTCTCCTGGGGGCCTCGGAGGAGCTTGTTTGGGGGTTCGCGAAGCTCCCTGGGAGCTTGTTTGGGGCTTCTTGGGACAACCGGGCGGCGGTTCGGAGTAGAAGTCTCGAAATGTCAGTGAGGGTTCCCACGCTGTATACATGGGGTTTCTTTGAGCGGTCTTGGGACCCTCTTGGGTCGTCTGAGAGCACTCTTGGGGGCATCTGCCGTCTTGGGGCGACCCAGGAGGCTTCTTGGGCTGTCTTGGATGTTGTGATCGCAGGAGAGGCAGATGTGCTAAAAATGCAGATGTTCCCATGGGATGCGGCGATTTTTGCTTTGGAGGCCGTCATGGGACGCCTCTTGAGGGCTTCTTATTGCGTCTTGGGGGCCTCTTGGACCGTTTGGATGCAAGCGTGGGCGTCTTCGATCGATCTCTCGGCAGCTCGTGACCCAATGGACCGTCCAGTGGGCCTCTTGGTGCCCTCTTGGTCTGTTTTGGGGTCCTCGGCCCCCCCGTTGTGGTTCAGGGTTTCCGAAATTCGCCGCGTGGGACCCGCTTCTGTTCGTCGCTCACTTGCCGCGCCTGGCATGTTGGCTCGTGTGTCGTCCCCAGCCTCGTGTCCCGTGAACGACCACGACCACGACGACGACGACGACGACGGCGACGATGACGACGACGACGACGACGACGACGACGACGACGACGACGACGACGACGACGACGACGACGACGACGACGACGATGGCGACCACGAGGACGACGACGACGACGGCGACGACGACGACGACGTCGACGGCGACCACGACGACGACGACGACGACGACGGCGACGTCGACGACGACGGCGACGTCGACGACGGCGACCACGACAACGACGACGACGACGGCGACGACGACGACCACAACGGCGACGACGGCGGCGACGACGACGACGACCACGACGACGACGACTACGACGACGACGACGACGACGACGACGACGACGACGACGACGACGACGACGACGACGACGACGACGACGACGACGACGACGACGTGGCGGCGTCGCCGCTGCCGACGACTCGGGCTTCTGGCCGGGACCAGCGCCGCTGCACCGGGCGCTGCCTCGGGGCTAGCGTCCTCCTGCGACTCCCTCTGGGGCCGCGGCTTGGGGGCAGCGGGGGCGTCCGGCTCTCCGCAGCGGAGGACCGCCCCCTCACCTGGAGGAAGGGGGAGAGGGAGGAGGAGGAGGAAGGGTAGGAGGAGGAGGAGGAGGAGGAGGAGGAGGAGGAGGAGGAGGAGGAGGGGAGGAGGAGGGAGGAGGAGAGGAGGGAGGAGGGGAGGAGGAGGAGAGGATGAGTGGTGGAGGGGAGGAAGGAGGAGGAGGAGGATGGGAGGAGGTGGAGAGGAGGAGGAGACGAGGAGTAGGAGGGAGGAGGAGGAGAGGAGGAGAGGAGGAGGCGGAGGAGGAGGAGGAGGAGGAGGAGGAGTGGGCGGAGGAGGAGCCCGCTTCCAGTGTGGGGCGTGCCGAGAGCCGGTGACGCACGAGGTGCTCCGTGGGACACGAGGCTCGGCAGGCTGCGCCTACGAGTCAGAGGAGCAGGAGATCATGATAATGATACGTTCTAGTCCGAGGCGGGAACTTATCAGTATCCACCGCCTGGAGGGTCAGTTTTCGGAGCCTCGGCAGGCGGTGGATATGGACGTATTCGGGCCCCCGGTGGCCGAAACATATCCATATCCACCGCCCGCTGGGGTGCCAGGACGTCGGCTCCCAGGCGGTGGATATGGATAAATCCCCGCCTCGCACCCAGGCTCTCCGAGGTTCCCAGGATTCCCGATAGGTTCTAATCAAGGGCTCCCAGGAGGGCGCGAAGTTATTCGCGCTTCGCGCTTCGCCGTCCTTCCTCCTCCCCCTCCTCCTCGTCCTCCTCTTCTCCCCCTTGGGGGGCGGCGCGAGAGCGCGAAGTTATTCGCGCTTCGCGCTTCGCGCAGCGCGAAGCGCGAACTTAGGAGCCCTTGCTAATGCTTTTCACGGGCTACAGGCACGAGGGCCGCAAGGCATGCCGGAGATCCTGGAACGCACCCTGAGCCAGTCTTCTCATGATCTGCAGTGGAGGCCCATGCCAAGAGACACCCTGCTTGCCTCCAGGGTGCCCTGGGTTTCGCCCGTGCCCCTCCACCTTCCCCCCTTCTCCCTGGCGCGTCACGTGCCTGCGTCCGACCGGCGCGGTCCTCCCTCCTCTCTCCGCCTGCTCTTCCTCATCCCTCCCCCTCCCCCTCCCCTTCCCTTCCCTTCCCATCCCCCTGATGACCCTCCCCTCCCCTGCCGCCGTCGCCGTCGCCGTCGCCCTGGCCGTCGTCATTGTCGGCGGCGGCGGCGTCGTCGGCCTCGTCCTTGTCCTCGTCTTCGTCGTCGTCGTCGTCGTCGTCGTCGTGGCTGTCGTCGTCGCCGTGGCCGTGGCCGTCGCCCTTGCCGTCGTCATTGTCGCCGCTGCCGCCGCCGTCGTCGTCGCCGCTGCCGCCGTCGTCGTCGTCGTCGTCGTCGTCGTCGTCGTCGTCGTCGTCCTCCTCCTCCTCCTCCTCCTCCTCCTCCTCCTCCTAGTCGTCGTCGTCGTCGTCGTCGTCGTCGATGCGCTGTCGTTTTCGCCGTCGCCGTCGTCGCTGCGCCGTCGCTGCGCCTCCGCTACGCCGCCGCTGCGCCGCCGTTAGGCCGTCGTTGGGCCGTCGTTGGGCTGGCGTTGGGCCCTGCTGTGGCGCCGGGCGGCCGCGCCGCGCGCCGGCCCTGCTGCGCGGCAAGGGCGCGTTCTTGCGCGCGCTGCCCGAGCTGAAGCTGGCGGAGGAGGACCCGCTGCAGGGGCACCCTGCGGAGCTGTGTACGGTCGGGGGTCGGATCTGAGGTCAGTACCGTCTAACCGATCCCCATCCCCATCCCCATCCCCATCTCGAGCCCCACCGACTCACCACCTCAGTTGGGGATCTGCCCCTCGAAACCCAAAGAAAGCAGCCTATATCCCCATACAGGGTGGAACATCGGCCAGTGGGGCCCAGCCTACGCTAGTGGGGAAACGATGCTCAACGGGGTCACCCTGCGGAGCTGTGTACGGTCGGGGGTGGGATCTGAGGGGCAACATTGTAGTCTCAGCGGATGGCGAGTTGCGACAGCCATAGTTGGACTTCGGAGCGGGCCCTCATCGTCACAACTGGACGCAGCTTGGGAAACTGGTGCGTTTCCCTGGAAGGGCCCGGGGACCGATTTCGAGCTCCCGTTGTCTCAACTCGCCCTGCTCCAACAGACAGGTTCGAGGTTCCGGGCGGTCTTGTCGGCCCTCGGCGATCTTCCGGCCTCGAGATATGTGTTCCAGCAGCTGCGCCTCGCCGAGAGCGTTCCGTCGGTGTACGGATTGTCCCGAGTGGTTGCCGGAGAGCTCAGTGATGACCCGATTATCGGGCCGGACGAAAGGGGGGGATTGGGAAAGGGGGGGTTACGAAATCTGCTGCATGCAGCTGGTTTCGGCCCCGCCGCCGGGCCCATTCCTCGATACATGGGCGCCTCACATGGGCGCCTCCCGGCGCCCAGAGGCGCCGGGAAAATCAGCTGCACGAGCTGGTTCTCAAACCCCCCCTTTGGTATCCCCCCTTTCGCCCGGCCCGATACAACAAGGGGGCAGCGCTTCGGGGGGCAGGCTCCCGGGGAGGCTCCGGGGGCGAAGCATCGACCCCCAATCGTTCACTGGTCGCCGAGAGGGGCCCGATAGCCCCAACTCGCCGAGAAAAGTGCGGATTCGCTGTCGGGGGCCTATCGCCGATCTATCGGCGATGCATCGCCGATTCCAGGTCGATGCATCGCCGATTCCGGGAGGTAGGATCCCGGGGAGGCTCCGGGGGCGAAGAGCATCGAGCCCCAGTCGTTCACTGGCCGCCGAGGGGGGCTCGACGGCCCCGCCCCCCGCCCCGGAGCGCGGGGATGCGGCGGCGCGGGGCTCGTCGCCGATCTGTCGGCCGTGCGTCGCCGACTCCAGGTCGATGTCTCCCCCCCTCCACCCCCTCCTCCTCCTCCTCCTCCTCCTCCTCCTCCTCCTCCTCCTCCTCCTCCCCCTCCTCCTCCTCCTCCTCCTCCTCCTCCTCCTCCTCCTGCCTCCTCCCTCCTCCTCCTTCCTCGCTCCTCTCCTCCTCCTCCTCCTCCTCCTCCTCCTCCTCCTCCTCCTCCTCCCCCCGTGAGGCAGGGCTGGACCTGAACGGGGTTTGGGCGATTCCGTGGGCCGTTGTCGTTTCGATTTCGTTTTGCGGCTCGGTGGCGGCAGTGGTGCCCAAGCGCCGTGCCAAGGGCTGGCGCATGGCTTTTGTACTTGACTTCGTTTTGCGGTAAAGGCCGATTGAAGATAAAACGAGGGAAAGCGAACACAAAACGAAAACGACAAAGACGGTTTAGGTTCAGCCCCCCCCCCCCGTGAGGCGGTCTGGTCCCCCCCGTGCCGTTGCCCCTCACGCCCTGCGGAAGCAGTTGTAATGTCGGGAAAATCGTCGGAGGTTCGAGGAGGGGTGGGGGGGGGCGAAGGCTCAAGGTTCGGGGATCGATCAGGGGGACATTAAGTATGTTCAGGAGGGAACAAAGACACACAGACACAATTCATCGTCAATTCCCCAGAAGATATGGGAAAATACGGGGAGTGGGGGGGCGAAGACAACAAACCCAGGACATCTTGGGAAATATGGGGGATCCTGGGATTTGTGTGTGTGTGTGTACATTTGCGTGTCCTTGGGCCCCTTTACATGTTCACCCTCTGCGCTTGCTCCAGGCTCGGTGGAAGGCTGCGCCGCGCTCCTTCTCTCCTGTCGGGATGCAGCTCCTGCGAGGCCACATTCCGCATCGGCGCGGGTGTATCCGAGGTCGAAAATTGGCCAAGTCCGGCATCATCCCGCGCCATCCCGCGCCATCCCGTTCAATCCTGGCGCCTTCCCGCATGCTTGTGGCCTCGCTGTGGGCTGATGCGGCGACACGACCCCAAACACACTTTTCAGTCGGGCCTGTCCCTCTACAGGGGGAACGTTCAAAAATGGACAAAACATAGTCTGGGGACGATCTTTTTTTTGTTACTTGTTGTTCTCATGTTTGGGATTTTTTTTGTTCCTCCACAATCGGCCTGCAGGGGGACAGGTCCGGCCTAAGCCCAATCGCCCTCGAGCGTTCCTGCGAAGACCTTTCAGAGGAGTCGCCTCCTCACTGTTGCCTCCCGCGCCCACCCCCCCTTCGCCGCACGCCGCGTGCGCGAGGCTGGAGGCCCGGGGATCGGTCGGCGGCGCTCTGTCCGCCCCTCCTCGAGGCAGGAGCTGCGCACGAGCACGGCCCGTCGGAAGCCGTGCGGCGGGCTTCCCGGATCGGCGTCGGAGGGTCCGCGTGCCCGGGGCAGCGCCGGAGGCGCCCCCCAAAAGGTCTCGGCATCGCTCGGACGAGTGCATTTTTCCTCGGCGAGAGCCATCGAGGACCATCCTGGACCATCGAGCAACAAAAAACAGGCACGAAACCGGAAAGTGTACGGGAAAGGGACGTCCGAGCGACGGCAAGAGGTGGCCCAGCACCGATCCAAGAGTTAAGATGTTCCAGCTTACTTTAGCCTTGATCGCCAAGAAGAATTTCGAGCACCAGACAAGTGCCGAAACTTGAGGGTTTTCACACGTCGGGCCCTGGGAGACACCTGTCTGACACTGTCTCGACGCTGTTTCGAAACTCTTTCGACACTTTTCCGGGTGCTCGATTTTTTTTCAGGAGTGGTCCGTAAGCACGACGGGAGCAACATAATCCAAGAGGTCTGCGCGGGTTTCCGACGGTCTGTGTTTGTGCAGTTTTCTGCTCCTCGGCTTATGGTCTCCCGGCGGCGGTCGCGGCGCCGCACTCTTCCTT
>CAUYUJ010001932.1:67500-95381 GCA_963575745.1 Prorocentrum cordatum | reverse complement strand
CCTCCTCCTCCTCCTCCTCCTCCTCCTCCTCCTCTACTCCGACCCCATGCAGGAGGCCTGGACCCTCACGAGCGGACGAGGCGGCGCGCCGCGGACGTGGGGTGGTGGGCCGCCCAGGGAGCGGCTGGCTCCGCGGCCCGTCCCAGTCTGCCCACGGGGCACGGCCAGAAGGGGCACGGGCTAGAGGAGGCACGGGCAGAGGCGGCGCCGGAGGCGCCGCCAGGGGGGCCCCAGCGCGGATCCCAAAAATCCGCGCGGAGCGCCAAAAGTTCATGTGGACAGCAGGGGCCCGACCACGAGAAACCTCCCAGAAGAAACCCGACCCTGAAGCCCCAGGACGCCCATGGATGTCTGGCGTGGGAGCGTCACGCTTTCTGTGGCAAAAACCACTGAGCCCGAGACACTCAGGGCACCCTGGAGGCAAGCGGAGTGTTTCTTGGCATGGGCCTCCACGGTAAGGCGCGCTGGGTGTGGAACGAGAGGGCGTTTCTGGCCAGGCCCGGCCTCGCCCGCGGGTGGGTTCCCTGGCCCCGGAACCACGGCCCATCCTGGGCCCGAGCCGGAGCTTCTTTCGGAGTCTTGGCTGTAAGATTATGTCGGGCGTGTCCCCCTACAGGGGAATTTTCGACGACCAGAAAAATACCCCCAAAATGCTACAAAAAAGGCAAACAAACAACTCAAAACATAGTCCCAAGACTATTGTTGGACTTTTTTGTTGTTATATCATTTTTGGGGTATGTCGTATTTTTCGTCGAAAATCCCCTTGTAGGGGGACACGCCCGACATAACTGTAAGACGACGGAGCTTCAGACACCCTTCATGACTGGCACCGCTCGCCTTGACGTTCTTGGTGCCCTTTTTTGACCGGATCTCGCTCAGCTGCGCCTTGGCACTCTCCAGGAGCATGCTCAGCTCCAGCGACGCGGTCTGCAGGTCAACGCGGCGACAGGGGGGAGGAGGGAAAGCGGAAAGCGGGCCACCGCCATGGCAATGGGCATGGGACACCCGTCTGAGAATCCTCAATCGTGTCAAAATGCGATTCCTGGGGCCCCTGAGCAGCGAATGGACATGCATGTTGCGTCCTGGCAATCCCCAATCGTGCCAGAACAACTCCGGGGACTTCAACACCGCGAATCAGCGTGACCCTTGCGTCCTGGTCGGGGCCCCCAAAGGCCGACAACAGCGAAAAAACTCCCGTCGTGATTTTGTCATTGCTCGATGGGGGTCTGGGCAGCACGGTGCGCCAAACCTGCGCCCAGCCCACCTCCGCCACCCTGGATGTCCCACTCCGCCTCCACCTCCGCCTCTGCGTATCCCGCCTCCGCCTCCAACCAGGGGGCTCCGGCTCCGGGCCCGATGCCTGGAGGTGCCTCTATTTCTCTGTCCCCGGCCCCAGCGTCGCCCAAGGATCGTGTTCTATCCCCAGACATGCGACATTCCAGATTTTTTCCATGCGGGGCCCCTGCAAGTCACTTGGGCCTGTCCCTCTACCGGAGGAAAATTCAAAAATAGTTTTTTAAAAAATGATCCGGGAATCATTTTTGGAACATTTTTGAATATTTTGGGGTATGTATGAATTTTCGTCGAAAATCGGTCTCTAGGGGGACATGCCCGACCTAATGCAAGTCCCGACCCTTCCGGGACCAATTTTTCGACCTGGGTCGTTTTCTGACGCTCCCGAGGCCCGGCGAGGGTGTCCCCCCGAGGCCGCACATGGCCCAAAACCTGCCGTCCTGACTTTGCTACGACGCGAGCACGTCTGGGTCATTGAGGAGGAGGAGGAGGAGGAGGAGGAGGAGGAGGAGGAGGAGGAGGATGAGAGGAGGGGAGGAGGAGGAGGCGAATGGAGGATGAGCAGGAGGAGGAGGAGGAGGAGGAGAGGAGGATGGAAGGGTGGTGGGGTGGAGAATGGGAGGAGGAGGAGGAGGAGGAGGAGAGGAGGAGGAGGAGGAGGAGGAGGAGGAGGAGGAGAGGAGGAGGAGGAGGAGGAGGTGGGAGGAGGAGGAGGAGGAGGAGGAGGAGGGAGGCGGAGGAGAAGGCGCCCCGCGGCACTGGCCCACGCGTGTCCGCGGCGCCGCGCCGCCGTGGGCGCCCGGCGCGCCGCGGCTGCGCGCCGGGCGGTCCCGGCCCTGACGGCCGCGCGGGCGGCCAGGGCGGGCGGTCGCCGACGGCGCGGCAGCACGCGAGCGGCCGGCCCGCAGGATCAGCCCGTGGGAGCCCCCCCAGACCCCCGACGTCGTGTTTCTTTTCGCAACGTCGACCCCCAGAAGTCTGGACCCTTTCCCCGGGACCGGCTTTTCATCCCGAGTCGCTTTGGACGGGAATCATTGGTCCTCCCCAGAGGAAGGTTTGGCTTCTGGTCTTCCCCTCCGGGGAAGGCTTTCTTCTCCCGAGGAAGGCTTCTCATTCCAGCAGAAGGCTTCACCAAGGAGAAAAGTGTTCCTCCTCCTCCTCCTCTCGTCCTTCTCCTCCCCCTCCTCCTCCTCCTCCTCCTCCTCCTCATCCTCCTCGTCCACCTCCTCCTCCTCCTCCTCCTCCTCGTCCTCCTCCTCCTCCCCCTCCTCCTCCTCACCCTGAGGGAGGTTTTCCCTTCCTGGGGGGGGTCCATCCCGAGGGGGGGTTCTGCAGGATGAACTCACGGTCGTGCCCGACACTTTGACGGCCGTCTTCGAGGCTCCCCGTGTGCGGTGAGACAGGGGCGGCCCATGACGCCGACAGCTCGACCGACTGCGCCGCAACGACGCGGCTCGACGACCAGCCGAGCCACATACTCCCCACGACGGTGCGCGACGGCCCTGCCATCACGACATGGTCATCGTGGCAGGTAACCGTGGAGCTCTCTCCAACAGCCTCTCGCGTCTGGACGGGCAAGCGGCGATAAGCCCTCGGTGCATCATCACACCTGCATCCAGGGGAGAGGAAACTGTTGGACGAACCACTGCGAGCCCTACGTCATCTGTGCGCTTGCGTATTCGATGCGCAACGAAGCACCCCCACCGAGCAGGGGTTGGGGGGAGCAGTGCACACTTGAGGAATATCCCCCCGACGACTCCAGACGCCCCGAAATCAACCGCACCTCAAATATCGTAACGAGCCGAGCTTTTAGCTCCTGGAGCGCTGAACAAACAAGTGCCACACATACCAAGTCGGGCTCATAGTTTCTCGGTGGAAACTCGTGCAACGTACGCGCCATTGCAATCAACTGCGTAGGATCCATACGAGGCTCTTTCATTTACAAGCCCGACAACTGGATTCGTCGGTCACAGTTTGAACTCGCGTGCCGTTCTTCAGCCAGCGTCTGGCCATCTCCACCTCCAATTTCAACCTCGATTCCGTCTCCTCCCCCTGCACCTCTCCCTCAACCTCTGTCTCTCCACCTCCGCCTCCACCTCTCTGTCTGCCTCTCCCCCCATCTCCACCTTCACCCCCACGCCCGCCACTCCCTCGTCACCCTCCCCGATCACGTCCTCGTCCTTCCCCCGTCCCGTGCCAACATGTCTTCCCACCCACCGTCCGTCGTCCTCGGCTCCATGCCTCGCCGTCTGCGTCCCCCATTACCCCTCCCCCTCCTCACCCACCTCCTCGTTCCCCTTCCCTCTCCCCCCTCCTCGTTCCCCCTCGTTCCCTCCCCCCCTCCCTCTCCCTCTCCCCCCTCCTCGTTCCCTCTCCCTTCGCCGTCTTTCACTTCCTCTCCCTCTCCCCCCTCCTCGTTCCCCTTCCCCGCAACTGCCACGATGTGTAAAGGGGCCCAGGGACACACATATACAGATACACAAATAACGAGATTACCGATCTCTGACCATAGTTTCTGGGTGTCGGTCTTCCCCCCCACGTGCCAGATTGTCCTCCCATATTCTCCTGGGGGTCGACGTCTGATTGTTGCTGTGTGCTTTCCCCTCCTGATTGTGGTTATCAATGGTCATGATCAGGGGAAGGCTGACGAGCACGAGGGGGGGCAAGTGGAGTGGCGGGGCGGGGGCAGGACTCGGAGAGAACATGAGGCAGGTGCTGACAATACTCATGATGCGGATTACCAGGAAAAGAGGCAAGAGGAGGGTGAGGAGGATTAGGAGGAGGAGGATGAGGAGATCGTGGAACTCGGCCTGTAGGCAGGAGGAGGAGAAAGAGGCGGCGGAGGTGGCGGATGATGAGGAGCATGAGCGTGTGGATCACATCTGGCATGGCCAGGACCAGCAGGAGGAACATATTACAAAGGCAGCGCACAACTGTACCGCGGACGAAGGCGGTGCGGGTGAGAAGGCGGGCGGAGAGCAACGGCGCTCTGACGATGAGCGGGAGAATGGGAGGAATGCTGGGGGGAGGCGGCGCCCATGGCGGTGCGACATGGGATCCACGCCCGGGGGGGGGGAAGCGATGCCCGCCCCACGGGTCCTCTAGTCTCTCCAGCGGCTCGTAGAAGTCCTGCTGCCAGGCCCTGACCTGGTCCTGCACGGGAAAGGCTCCCCGCCTGCCTCGCCCCCCCCCCTCCCAGATCGTCTCTCGCCTCGCCTGGCCCCAACCCTGGCCCCGATGGGCCGTCCGCCCACCGCCAGCGGGAGAAGAATGGTGACCGCCCCCCCCCCTCCCCCCTTATCAGAGCACCATATAGTACAGTCAACCCGTATAGTAAGGATGCGCGATGAGGATGGAAGGGCCTCGCCCGCCGACTTCGAAGCTTTCCGAGCGCGGGGCGGCCAACGAAAGTGGCCAAGGATGGAACGAGGAGGCAAGGAAGCAAGGGTACCCTTGGGAAGGTTCCCCGTCCCTGCTATGCGGGGTGACTGTAGCAGCAGCAGCGCGGCCACGCGCACCTTTGAGAGCAGCAGCCAGCGCAGGACTCCAAAGAGGTCGGACGACTGACATGCAGTGGACTGGAGTGGACCTGTAAGCAAGCAGAGTGGGCTGGGAAGGACTGGACTGGACTGGAATGGGCTGGACTGGCCTGGACAGACTGTATTCGACTGGCCTGGGCTGGAATGGACTTGGGTTGGGACAGACTAGGAGTAGGCTCAGGAGGTGGAGAAGTTGGTCGCCGGTCGTCTTCGTCAAAGGCTATCCTGCTCGGATGTAGTCCACCCCATTATACTATGTTCCACTCTGCTCTCCTGCGTTCCACTCTAATCTAGTCTATTCGAACTGGCTCCGCTCTACAATCTACCCTGATCTGCTCTGCCCTGCTCTACCCTACTCTACCCTATACAGTACCCTGCCCGAAGCTGTTCTAGCTGACTCTACTCAACTCTACTCTACTTTACGCTACTCTACTCTACCATACTCGACTATAGTCTACTCTACTCTACTCTGATGATGATGATGCCGATGATGATGGTGATGGTAATGTTGATGATGCTGCTGCGGCTGATGATGATGCTGATGATGAGGAGGAGGAAGAGGAGAAGGAGGAAGAGGAGGAAGGGAAGGACGAGGAGAGGAAGGACAAGCTTAATTGCAAGCCGAGGGCTCTTCGGGGGGGAACATTCAAGACCCTCTGGGGCTAACTTTAAGAGCAATGGCCCGAAGCCACCCGAAATCACCCGCCCCCCGTCGTCCACCATCTCCACAGCCCATCCCGCCCTGCGAAGAAGATGAGAGCTCCGAGGGAACATAAAAAGGTCGAGTCGTCGGTGCACAGCTGATCTCCGAGACATCAATCGTCTGGCCTCCTCCATCCTCCTCCTCCCTCCTCCCTCCTCCTCCTCCTCCTCCTCCTCCTCCTCCTTCTCCTGCTCCTTCTCCTCCTCCTCCTCCTCCTCCTCCTCCTCATCCAAATGATCAGGCACTCGGAGACGCGGTGCGGAGGAGGGGCCGGGTCTCGAGGATAGGGGGGGATAGACCAGCAGCAAACTGCCCTGGGCCGAGCCGTGGCTCCCGCACAGTTCGAGCGGCGGCCTGAAACTGCGGCGATACGACTTCCCGGCGCTCAGCGTCCCCAGGCTGGACAGTCGAAGCGCTGGGAGGAGGAGGAGGGAGAGGAGGAGGAGGAGGAGGAGGAGGGAGGAGGAGGAGGAGGAGGAGGAGGAGGAGGAGGAGGAGAGGAGGAGGAGGAGGAGGAGGAGGGGGAGGAGGAGGAGGAGGAGGAGGAGGAGGAGGAGGAGGGGGAGGAGGAGAGGGGAGGAGGAGCAGGAGGAGGAGGAGGGGGGAGAGGAGCAGGAGGAGGAGGAGGAGGAGGAGGAGGAGGAGGAGGAGGAGGAGGAGGAGGAGGAGGAGGAGGAGCAGGAGGAGTGAAAGAGCGTGCCAGGGCCGCCCTTGCAGAGTCTGCAAATACCCTGTGTCTGAAAACTGCTGTCTGCGCAGACGGGCCTGGGCCCAATGGGCACCCGAAACCGAAGCCCCGAGGGCACTGGCATGGCCCGTGGTCCAGACCTCCGAAACACGATGATCAAACTTTCGAACGGAGCCCTGAACATCGGCCGGGCTCCACCCGAGGATCTCTCGCGAACTTCGAGCTCACGAGCGGCATATATGTCGCGAGTAGCGTCGGGAGCAAGCCGTGTAACCGGAATGGGGGATATCCTAAGCAAATCCAGGACTTTCCCGGAGGCGAGCACAATATTCCTGGCAGAAGTGGCCAAGCATCCGAGATCCCCGAGAGCTATAACACAGTCGTGGGCAGGGCAGGTGGCCTTGGTCCAAGGCCTGGAGGTTGCCGCCAAGACTCGCACCACATCTTCAAAGGCAGCCCACGAAATGCGAGGCTGCGGCGTGGCGTCTGGAGGACGAGGGGGACAACGAGAGGAGGAGGAGGAGGGGGGCCAGGAGCAGGTGTGAGGATCGCGGACTTCGGCGCACGAGAAACAGGAGACACCTCGGAAACGAAGGCAGAGGAGGAGGAGGAGGAGGAGGAGGAGGAGGAGGAGGGCGAGGAGGAGAAGGAGAAGGAGGAAGCGGAGCAGGAACAGGAGCAGGAGGAGGAGGATGAGGAGGAGGAGGGGGAGGAAGAGGAGCAGGAGGAGGAGGAGAAGGAGGAGGAGGAGGAGGAGGAGGCGGTGGAAGGCTGTCCTCCTCGCCAATGGACGCCGCCGCACTGCCGCTGTGTTGCCGGTCGAACGTGTTGTCCTCGTCGATATATGGCGAGCCGTGCCTCACCTCGAGCATGTGCTTCCACCACTCCTGCTCCATGGGGAGGGGGGCAGAGGAGGGGCGGGGTGGAGGACAGGAGCGCGCGAAGTGTGCAGTGGTCCTCCTCCTCCTCCAGCTCCACTTCCTCGTCCTCCTCCTCCTCCTCCAGCTCCACTTCCTCGTCCTCGTCCTCCTCCTCCTCCTCCTCCTCCTCCTCCTCTGCCTCCGCCGGAGGGGCAGAGGAGGAGGGGGGAGGACGGGGGCCAAGGGAGGAGGGGGGCGGGAGGGGGGGGGGAAGAGAGGAGGGGGGAGAGGAGGGGGAGCGAGAGGAGGAAGAGGGCGAGAGAGGGGGGGGCAGAGGACGGGGGGGGAGGGAGGCAGAGGAGGAGGGGGGCAGAGGAGGGGGGCCAGGGGGGGGGGGCCAGAGGAGGAGGGGGGAGAGGAGAGGAGGAAGGGGGGCAGAGGAGGGGGGTGCAGAGGAGGAGGGGGGCAGAGGAGGAGGGGGGCACAGAAGGCGGGGGCGGCAAGGAGGAGGGGGGGGGGGGAAGTGTCGCCGAGCCACGGCAAGCGCGCGCCGTGACACGGCTTGCGCGCTGGCTCCCGACACCGCGCGGGTCGCCCAGCCCTGGACGGCCCGCGGCGCTTCGACGCGAGGGGCGAAGCGGGGGAGCCAGGGGCCGGGGGGGGAGCAGGGGCGGGGGGGGGGGGGCGGGGAGAGAGGGAGATCAGGGGGGGGGGTGCCTCGTTGTTCCCCCCAAGTTCTAAGATGGGGCTCGCGTGGTCACTCAGAGTGCGCCTGCGCCTGACCCTCCTCACCTCTCCTCCCTCTTTTCGCAAGCTGACAACGGAAGACACGCCTGCAGCGCCGCCGCCCCCCAACCCCGTCCACTCCTTCTCCTCCTCCTCCTCCTCGACCTCCTGCTCCTCCCCCTCCTCCTCCTCCTCCTCCTCCTCCTCCTCCTCCTCCTGCTCCTCCAACTCCTCCTCCTCCTCCTCATCCTCCTCGACCTTCTCCTCCTCCCCCTCCAGCTCCTCCTCGTCCTCCTCCTCCTCCTCCTTCTCCTCCCCTCCTCCTCATCCGTAGCCATTTTGGCTCAAGATGTCTGACTGGGGGGCTGCAAGCCTCCAGGCAGAAAGGATACCGCTAGTCCGCGGCCAGCCTCCCGACCTTCTGTGAGCTCCTGGGGGAGCGCCATCCGCTTAATCTACTTGATTGCCGCGGCGGCGCTAGGGAGCTGTGCAGGATGGCGACCAGGCGGCCCCCTTGGGCGGCGGGCAGCAGCGGCGGGAGCAGGACGCCACACGGCGGTCCAGTCGGCAGCGGCTCTGCGCGCGACAAGCCCGACTGGTTCTGCTGCAAGGACGCCTGCAAGAATGCGAAAGGCGAGCGCTGGTGGAACCCTGGCTCGTCGATGCGGTGTACAAAATGCAAGTTGCACAAGGGCGCCTGTTTCGGCAGCAATCGTCCTGCTGGTGGAGGTGCCCCCTCGACACGCGCGCCCAGCGTGGCTGACAGTCGTGCCGAGGCGAAGTACAAGAAGTTCTACGAGGACAAGATCGCGGCGCTGGAGCAGGAGCTGCGCAGCAAGTCCTCGCAGGACGGCGACATGGAGACCGACGGCTCTGCAGTCGAGGCCCCAGCTGCAGGCGCCGCCGCGCTGCGGAAGCGCGCCGACAAGCTGGCGGCCGAGATCAAGCTGCTCAGAGGCCGTGACGACGTGGGTGGCATCTACAAGGGCGTCATCGACTCCTTCCAGACAGAGCTGGACGAGCTGCGGAAGAAGCTGCACGATGCCAAGCCCGCGGACGCCAAGCTCCAGATCGCCCGTCTGGACGTCAAGAAGAAGGAGGCTGCCCTGGTCAAGGCAGGCGACAAGCTGGCGCAGCAGGAGGAGGCCGTCGTGGCAGCACAGCTTCGCCTGGAGGAGCTCAGGACCCAGCGGGAGCAGTGCGAGGCTGATCTCGGCCGTGCCAAGGCCGTCGTGCACGAGCTGGTGGCTGCTGATGCTGCTCAGGCTGGCCCAGCCGCTGACGGTGGCAGCGAGACGGGGGCGGTCGCCCACACGTTCGGCATCAACAAGGCAGCGCTGGTGGCCAAGTGCGGGGAGCGCGGCTTCGGAGACCACGCTGAGGCGGTGTCCAAGCTCCTGGAGGAGTTGCTGCCGCAGCTGGTGGTGCCCGCGGAGCGCCCTGCTCCCCCCCCCCCTGTGGGCGCGGCGAGCGCAGCAGCCGCCCAAGCCGTGCCCAGCACCGAGGACCCCATCGGCAAGGCGTCCGAGGAGGCACTGCGCGCCGAGTTCAACGAGCTGTGGCCCGCCGGCACCGCGCCCGACATGCCGACGGACCTGGAAGGGATGCGCGCTATTTCTGCTCGCCTTGCCGCTAGCCCGCTCATCGGGGCCGCAGCGCGCACGCGAGCTGGACCGTGCTGACCTTGTCATCATGGCGAGCCTGGGCAAGAGCAACAGCACCGACGCCGCGCCCGACCTGGTCCAGCAGGACGCGTGGGAGGCGGAGGACGAAGCGGCCCGTCACCTCCTCGGCGAGGAGGCAGCAGCTGCAGGCAGCCGCGGCGCGGCAGTCACCATCGAGCGGGGGCTCAAGTCCCCTCGTAGGGGCACTGGGTCCCCCCTCCCACTCCAGGTCGACTGCGCCTGGACTGCCGTGGCGCTGGAGCAGGTGAGGCCAGTGGAGCAGGTGGCTCCGCGCCCGCGCGGCCCTGCGGGACATGTCGTCTCGCGGCCGCGTCTGGAGGTCGAGACGGCGCTGGCTGTACTGGCGAGTGAGACGCTGGAGCAGCTGCGGCCCGCGGGGCAGGTGGCCCCACGTCCGCGCGGCCCTGCAGGACAGGAGGTCCCGCGGCCGCGTGCGGAGGAGGCGGCGCAGGCTGTCCTGGATGGAGCCGCTCCACCTGCTCTTCGTGCGCCACCTGTCGTCGCCGCAGCTGCAGACGGAACCCGAGGTGCAGTGCCAGTGCCTCACGGATCGGTTGCTGTCGGAGCTCCTGACCAAGGGCATTCACTGTTTGGGGTCCAGGCGGGGATTGGCTATAACGACGGGGCTGCGGCCCTACATGCCACCCCAGCCTCAACGCGTGAGGCGACCCGTGCCGCACCGCCCTACGAGGCACTGGACGGCGCCAGCGTGCCCGCAGGCCTAGTCTTCGCCAAGGGCATCGTCAGGGAGCCCCACGCGGCACAGCAGCGCGCACAGACGGTGTCGCAGTTCGTGGACCTGGTACTCGAGCTGATTGGCGAGATCGTGCTCTACTTCAAGAGGGTCGGCCTCCTGGCGGTGGAGGATCACGGGTCAGGCCAGCACTCCATCAAGGACGCCATACAGCAACGGGTTCCTGGAGGTGGGGCAGGACGGGCTACTTGACATGCAGGTCGCGTCGGAGGAGGAGCTACGCAGGGTGCGAACACTCACGGCCCCCATCCCGATCCTCCCGGCCACGCTGGAGCGGCGGAGGGCTATGCCCGAGGTTGCGAAGGTGCATCAGGTGGCGGAGCCCGCAGCAGAGGGTACCGACCCTTCGGGGCACGCACTGCTCACTGCGGGCCGAGCCACCTGGACGGCAGAGAGTGCCGACCCCTCGGGGCACGCACTGCTCACCGGCCGAGCTGCACGGCGGAGGGCGGCCAAGCCGAAGCAACCGAAGAGCGAGCACACGCTAGCCATCACGGCGAACGGCACCACTTGGTCGAGCCTCACCGACCTGCTGCTGGATGAGGAGGGACGCCGAGCGGACATCTTCCTGGGCCAGGAGACCCACCTGTGTGGCACCGAGGCGTGCGCGACGCAGGAGGACTGGGCGAAGCGGGCCAAGTGGAACCTGCAGCTGGACCCAGCAGTACCCACAGGACGTGGAGGCACCAGCGGCGGCTTATGTATTGCAGCGCAGCCGTGGCGAGGACTGGCGAGCTATCCTTGCGTGAGCACGAGGTTCAGCATCGCACGCGGACGAGTGCAGCTGAGATGTTGGAAAGGATGGCTTCCAGGAGGCGTGGTGGTGGCCAACGTCTACCTGCACCACAGCGAGGGCATGACGGCCAGGAACAGACTCCTGGTCAACCTCCTCGCACGAGAGCTGAAGCGTCTGGCTCGGCCTTTCATCATTGGAGGCGACTTCAACATGCACCCCACGGAGCTGGCCAAGTCGGGGATCTTCGAGAAGCTGATGGCCGAGCCGATCTTCACCCAGGAGGCAGCGCTCGGCGACTTGGCGGAGGGCTCCGTGCTGGACTACTGTACTGGGTCCTGCCGAAGGCCTTCGCGTCGAGGGTCGAGTCCTGCTTCGT
This sequence comes from Prorocentrum cordatum, assembly GCA_963575745.1. NCBI lineage: Eukaryota > Dinophyceae > Prorocentrales > Prorocentraceae > Prorocentrum > Prorocentrum cordatum. The sequence goes on along the minus strand of CAUYUJ010001932.1, from coordinate 84,021 downwards.
GATTCACACCACCACCATCAAGGATCACCGCCCAGTCGGGCTCCAGCTGAAGAGCGGTGTGGTGGAGGACTTGATCACGGTCCACAAGGCCCCCGCCAGTTTCCCAGCTACACGGCCCATCGGGCCTGGGCGGGAGGTGGTGGCTTCCTGGGATGAGGCCATGGCGGCCTTGGGGGAAACGGAGGGCTGTCAGGAGGCCTTGGCGAACGGATTCGCGGCCTTCATGCAGGGAGCTGAGGAGGAGTTGGGCAGCTTGTTCCATATCCCGCAGGACGACATGCCGAGATACACAGGGCGAGGGCTCGAGCCACGCTCCGTCAAAGTACATCCCACGAGGCGGAACAACGCGGCGGTGGCCAAGGCATCCCCCGAGGCGCGCCAGGCTCTTTGGCTGCATGACCGTCTACGAGAGCTCCAGCGCGCGTACGAGAGGGATGAGCCGAGGCACCGTCAGGCAGCAGAGCGGCTCCTTGCCACTCTGGAGCACTGGAATGGCTCCCTCAAGAAGACACAGGACTGGCACTTCTTTGAGGCGTACTGGCAGCGGCTGCGCAAGCTCACGATCGACGACCTAGCCAAGCTGGCGGATCAGGCCCAGGACGTGAGCGTGCGCCTCTCCAAAGACTTCGAGAAAGCACGTTGCCGATCATTCGACGCCTGGGCGAAGCAGGCTACGTTGAACGGAGCGGGCCTCGCCCGCAAGTGGACGCGTGGGCCCACGGGAGCGGGGCCAGGGCTGCTGGCCAACGGCGTGGCAGCGGACGCGCAGGACGCCGCCGACAAGTTCTGCGCCGACTGGCTCCAGCAGGTCTGGAACGCCCACGGGCCCATGAAGGTCACCAGCTGGGGCGAGATCAAGCACCACGTGCTGGACGCGCCCTCGGTTGGAGCCATCAGGACCGCGAGCAGGAGGTTCAAGCATCGGACGGCCTTGGGCTCCGACGCGTTCCACCCACGGTGGTTCGCGATGCTGTCCGACGAGGCGCTGGAGTTCTTAGGCCAGCTCATGGTATACATGGAGAGGGTCGGCAACCAGCCGAAGCAGCTGACCACCATCATCGTCTTCCTCGCCAAGAAGGAGGGCGGGGTGAGGCCCATCGCCCTGCTAGGCGGATTTCTTCGAATATGGACAAAGGTACGGCGGGCACAAATGCAGCAGTGGGAGGACGAGCATGACCTGCCGTGCTTCCACAACGCAAGCGGTAGGACGGCCGAGCGGGCCGTCTGGGACCAGGCCGTCTACCAGGAGTGGGCCCTCAAGGTCGGCATGGTCACGGCCTCGAACCAGCTCGACATGACCAAGGCCTACGAGAGGGTGGGCCACCAGACGCTCTGGGATGAGGGCTGCGCCAGCGGCGCCAACCTGGTGTTACTGCGCACTAGCATCAGCATTTATGCAGGCCCACGGCGGTGCAAGGTCGACGGCGCGATCTCGTGCGTGGTCGAGCTGGGCTGCAGCATATTGGCGGGCTGCGGCTTTGCGACATCATGGCTGAAGGTCCTCATGTTCCGCAGCCTGCGGCTCTTCGGCGACAGGTACCAGTGCATCCAGCTTTTCGCCTTCGTCGACGACATCACCATCCTCTGCATCGGGTCACAGCGCTTCCTGCTCAAGGTAGCAGCGGACGGCTTGCAGTACCTTATCGAGCTCCTCCGCAAGCTGGGCTTTGAGATCAACGGCTCGAAGTCCACCATTGTGATCTCCACGGCATACGCTGGCAAGTGGATCGCAGACAGGGTGCACACACACACACACGGCGCAGCGGCTCCAGGTCAGGCAGCACCATCGCAACCTGGGCGTGGACTCGATGGTAGGAGCGAAGCGGCGCACCAAGGTCATGGACGCGAGCTTCGACAAGCAGAGGCGCCGCCTTGGACGGGTCACGTGCCTCAAACGCCAGGGCGCGGAGTCGGGCAAGGTGGGCAGGATGGGCATGCAGCCCGCCATGACGTACGGCGCCAGCGTGCTCGGCCGAAGTGACTCGCAGCTGAACAGGATCAGGGCGGCGGCCGGCGCAGCGATGTTCACCGACACGGCAAGGCGCTCGCTCACGCTGGCCTTCATGTTGGAGGGGGGCAAGCAGGACCCAGCCTACGCTGTCAACGCGGCGCCGCTGGTTGAGTGGGCAAAGGCGGTCTGGACTAAGCGCATCCCCACCCACATTCTTCAGGGAGCCCTGGACCGAGCAGAGGCGACTCAGAGGAATAAGCTGCACCCATGGGCCGCCGTGGTCGGGCCAGCGGGTGCGATGCTTGCCACGGCCAGGAGGATAGGCTGGCAAGTTGTCTCCGCCAGCAGGTGGATCTCCCACGACGGCGAGGAGCTGGAGCTGAGCGAAGGCGTGGGGCCACGAGCGATCAAAGGATTGCTAGACCGTGCCATCGAGAGGTGGCAATACACTCAAATAAGTATGCATGAAGGGCTGGAGCACCTCAAGGACGGCATCCACCTGGAGCCAGTGCGCAGGGTCATCCGCAACCTCGAGAAGCACGGGCTGAAGCAGGAGGCGCGCGGCCTGCGCTCCACCGTCATCGGAGCGCAGTGGCCCCAGCAGCAGCTGCATGACGCGGGCCTCGCTGACTCCCCACTGTGCCAGCGCTGCGGAGAGGCCCCTGGCACGCTCCCCCACCGCCACGGTGCTTGCGTGGCGTGGGCGCGCGAGCGCAGGGAGAGCGAGATCGGCCAGGTCCACTTCCCCGAGGGCGCGCTCACCGCGCTGCAGGAGGCGTTCTGGGGCAGGTGCATGCTGCCCAACTGGAACGCAAGGCCGAGGCCGTCGAGAGCGTGGCACACAGTATGGAGCATAGAGGTCCCAGGAGGCTTCTTCATGGACGACGGCTTCGTGGACGGATCGGGGCGTAGCCTCGCAGGCCCCGACGGCATGCGGGTTGGCTTCGGCTGCGCTTCAGTGGACCACCTCGGGCGGGTCACGGGGGCCTGCCACGGGCCATCTCCTGGCTGGCTGCAGGAGGTGGGAGAGGGCGAGCTCTTCGCGGTGGAGGTCATGCTGCAGCACGCCGTTCCCCCGTTCACCATTTACAGCGACTACCAGGACCTGCTCGACGGCATCGCCGCAGGGCCTACTGTGTGCTGCGCGCCTGGCAAGGCCTACGCCGAGCAGTGGAGGAGGATCTGGCGACTCATCCTGGACATCGGGCAGGACCAGCTTCAGTTCCGCAAGGTCAAGGCCCACCAGGTCATCACCCAGCTCGCCTACGGCTCAGTGGAGCGGCGGCTCGCGCTCGGCAACAAAGCCGCCGACACCGAGGCCAAGATGGGGGCGGCCTGCCACCCATGCAGCTCTCAGGTTGAGGAGGAGCGCTTCGCCTCCCAGCAAGGGGCGGTGGGACGCATGGCGGGCTGGGTGGCCCAGGTGTGTGCGGTAGCCAACGGCGGCCAGAGGGGCACCGCGGGCAAGCAGCTGCTGACGAGGGCCCCGCGGCACGAGGAGCAGCACGGCATGGTGCGTGCTAAGCGCCGCCGCACCCAGCCACGCGGGCAGCCCAGGCCCGAGCCCGACAGAGGAGTCGGCGCGAGCCTGAGCATGGCGCACGACGGCCAGGACGGCGACAGCAGCGGAGGCAAGTCGCCACAGCGCGAGCCTACGGTGCTGACGGCGGCGGCGCTCGCGGCGGCAGCCTGGCGTGCAGGCCTGGCGGGAGGCTCCGGCGACGAGACCGACGGCGAGGACCTGGCCCAGCGTGGTGGCGCTGGCAGCAGGGACGAGGCAGACCCTGCTCCGCCCCGCTGGGGCCAGCAGCTGACAGCGAGCCAGGCTAGCGGCGGCGACCCCGACGGCCTGGAGGACGGTGGCAGGTCACCGACGCCAGTGGGCGGCTGGGCAGCGCTAGACGGCCCGATGAGCGGCCAGGGCAGCAGCAGCCAGGCCATCCACGGTGGCGAGGACAGCGACGACGCGCCGCTGGTGCAGCCGCGCAGGAAGCAGGCGGCCCCCCGCAGACGGCAGCTCTTCACGGCGAAGGGCGCGCTGGCTCGAGGCGGCGACAAGCGGCCTCGCGAGGCCGAGGCGCGGCAGGCAGCGCTGGAGGCGAGCAGCAGCCAGGCGGACGGCAGGACTGCCAGCCTGGACGGCATCGGCCGCCGCGTGGCGGCACGGCTCCAGCGCGAGCGCGGGCCGCAGCTCTTCATGCCCGACGACGTGGGCAGCGTGGTGGGCCTGCCGCTGCGGCACCGCGCGCAGTGGGTCGGCGGCGCCAGCGCGCTGCCCTTCGCATGTGACCGCTGCGGAGTACGCTGCAGGGACCGCGCCCAGCTGGAGGCGGGGCTGTGCCGCGGGGCGCCCGCAGCCGTGCTGGCGGCCGACGCGACGCACCGCCTGATGACCATGGGCGACGTGGTGTTCTGCAGCGCCTGCGGTGCAAGGGCAAGTGGTGGAGCGGCCGTCCTGCTGGCGGCGAAGTGCCCGGGCAAGGTCGCCAACGCCACGGCTGGCACGCGGCTGAACAGGATGAAGGCGGGGAAGCACCCGATCAAGGGCCACCTCATCGGCGAGCCCGTCCCGCTGGAGGCGCGCACCGAGGAGGCCCCAGCGGAGGAGGTGCCGACGTCGGCATGAGGATCGAGGGCGGCGCGCCGCCCAGCCTGGGCACTGCTGCGGCCGCTTGGCCAGCTGGGCGGCGGCGGGAGGGCGCTGGGCGGCGCGAGGCCACAGGCGCAGCGCGGCGGCGGCCTGCGCCGTGCCGCGCATGCGCTGCGGAGGGCTGGCGGCTATGGCCGTAGGCCCGTGCCCGCCCGCGCGGCGGCGGCGGTCGGCGACGTGCCGCGAGGGCGTGCCGCGCCCGCGGCGGCGAGGCGGGGGTCGCCGCGCCGCTCGGGCGCTCGGGCGGCGCGCCGAGACAGACGGCCCGCCGCGCAAGTGGGTGCGGCTCCCCTCCTCCTCCTCCTCCTCCTCCTCCTCCTCCTTCTCCTCCTCTTCCTCCTCCTCCTCCTCCTCCTCCTCCTCCTCCTCGCTGACCTCGCTGACCAGCGCTGACCAGCGGGCGCCTCGTCAATCTCGGGCCGGCGGGCGCCCGACCGCAAGAGAGAACGGGGGGCCGCGAGACTGGAAAGGGCCCGAGGCCAGAGCCGAGGAAGGGCACGCGGGCAAAGGGGAAACAACAAGAGAGGGGAAAAAAGCAAAGCAAAGGAGGAAAAACAACAAAGGGGGACAAATACGGGAAAAAAAAGAAAAAAGAGAGGGGAACAAACAGAGAGGGATAATCAAGACCAAAGCAAAGGGGGAACAACATGAGATGGCAAGGCAGGCCCCAGTCTGCAACCAGTCCCTGGAAGGAACCACTCTTACGAGCTTGGAACTTTCCGAGCTCCTACGCGGGGGCTCGCACGGATTGGAAAGCCAATCGGAATTCATAGCCGACGCAACAAATTGCTGGCACATCTGTCTCCACCATTTTGGCCCGGTGCAGCTTGTGCCAAGGCCCCCCCCCCCACCCCGAAGGAGAGACACCGGCGTGGGGCACCCAATTGTGGTTTCAAATGTCTAAAGCCAAAGACAACGCCTGCACCTGAGACCCGGTCCATGCGGGACGGGGTCGCGGGCAGCACGAGGCACTTTGACCCTGTGAATCCTCCGGGCGCTGGCGTTCAAGAAATGTTGCTCAAATGGAAGCCGTGCTTGCAATGCAGAGATCAAGCCTAAGAGCGAGGCTACGATATTCAATCTCTCCTGGCTCGAAATCATCTAATTCCCGAGGGCTTAAATCGTGAGACTGGGCTCTTTTCTTGGCCCGAGCATCTGCTGAAACCGATCCTGTAATGGCATTCCGGTCGGCATCATCAACAGCACTGCTCAGACTCCTGCGGGCTTTGGCCGTGTCCAGGCGCGGCCAGACAGGGTCCTGAACCGCAGCTATCTTGCGACTGATCTCGCGCCAGAAGAAGCTGAACCTGCTCGGGTTCCGCTCTCCTCCGGACAATGCATCGCAATCGTCGGTGCGAGGCGCGGGCACACCTGTCCCATCTTGCCGAAGGGCGCTGGCAGCGAGAGCGGCATGCTCACGCAGCTTGCTGCAAGAGTCTGCAAGAGCTCGCTCGGAAGAGGGGGCCGCAATCCTCGCGCGAGTGCGTCTCCTCGCGCATAGGCGACAGAAGGTCCAGCTTTCGAGATCTCAGGCGCATCTCCATGAAAGCAGGAAGCGCCCGAAAACAAACGATTTTCGGACTGACACCAGAATGACGGGCACAGGCGCTCATCGGGTCCGAAAGAATGGTCCCAGTCCTTTGCAAGACGAGGTGCATCAGGCCACGGGGCCCATGCTTCAGCAAAAGGGGCGCACCCTGGCCCGGCTGCAGTAGCCTGATCGATAGCTTCCTGACACCAATGCTCGTTCCTGCCTGATGAAGATTCTGGCGCCGAGCAAGTCCAGCACCAATGCAAAAACGTGTCGCGCTGGCTACGCAGGGGGCGCTCTTCCGACACTACGTACCCCTACATCTGCATGGGGGCTCCAGCCGGGATGGCCCCGAACAAAATTCGCTGAAGCAGACGAAACTGGCCAGGGTTCAGGGCTTTCGCGAGACGCTGGGCGCCAGGGGCCCACGAGCCTCTCTGGGCCACATCCCGATCCCCAGGGTGACCAGGCACTTGTTCACTGAGGAAGCAGCGAAGCAAGCTGCCACTGAAATTTGCTTTGGCTGCATCTGCCGCTTGACTTGGCGGCCGTTCAGTTAAAATCCACGTGGAACCTGACTTGTCCCAATGCCATCCGCCGGCTTCTAGCCGCGTCAACATTTCTGAGACAGGGCCCCGAGTCCTATGCAACCGCGGCTTTCGCTTGGTGGTCCTAAGGACTTCTACCGCGCTGTGAAAGCTCCAACTCAGATGCCCAGCGGTTAGAACACCATGGTATCGAGACCTTCCGAACGACGACCGTTCACACATGCCGCCATTCCCAGGCATGCCGTTTACGAGCACCAGCGGCAAGATGCAACGGGTCCCCCTGGTACTTTGCGACAGCCCACATGATGGCCGAGCTGCGCCATCTCTTGCTGATGCCAGAGGCCCGAACTGCAGCTCGCCGAGCGCGCGTGTTTTCCGACCTCGAGAATCCCGGGCCTTCCACTCCGTAAGGTATTGCAGAAGGGATCCTCGTTTTTAAGCGCCTCGCCTTGACCTTCTTTGAAACCTTCAGGGCCCGCCCAGACGCGCCAGACGTTTCCGAATCCTTCTTTTGGCGCGTTTAATTCTGATTGCTCTGGCCATGGGCGCTTCCCGATGGCGGCCCGCAGCGATGGCAGCGCCGGGGCTCCCAGGGGCCCGAGCTCACCTGCATCCGAGATCTTCAAAGGCCTTTTTGACATCTCGACGAACGGAGGTAGGATTCGCGGCGACGAGCATCTTGCGCTCCGGCAGCGGAACTCGCAACGTCGTGGACATGCGATGCGCCGGTGCCGTAGCCAGCGCCTTCAAGTGAGCAGCGCAAGCCTTCGGGCACGCATCCCGCGAGTGAAGCGATCGATCATCAACATGTAGACCTTGTTTGTCCCGTGCCAGGAATGTCTCTGTTGGAGCGCGCTGTCGGGCGCATGGGCACTTTCGCCTCATGCGCAGCTGCGGCGCTGCCTGCCACGTTGCCTTGGCGTAGGGCCAAAGCCTGATAATGCGCCCCATCAAGGAACGCGCACCTTTACCAAGGACATGTGGATATCGCGTAGATGAGAACGCGAAGGGGGAAGTCACGCTGCACACCTTGATGCGCCAGCTCCTGTTGGCCTGTGAATCCATAAAACTACAGGAAGTCCCACGAGAGGGTAGCGTAGGGCATGTTGGTACCAGACGCGGGCTCAGCCTTGACTCTCTGCCTCCAAACAGTATCTAGACTGCTGAGTCTTCCCCTGCAGCCCCTCGAACCCACTGCAGTGGCCAGTGGGTCTCCTGCATTTTCCTGGACGGCCCATGAGGGGCACGGCAAATTTCTGAAGCTGGGGAAGGAGCTTGACATGCTATCTCCATGAGATGGTAGAGGCACCACTTCAAACAAACCATCAGACAGCGTGGTGAAGTGGCGCGGGTGCACTCCAATCGGCGCGCGCGTAAATTTGGCGAACGTGGAACTGATCATTCTCAGCGCCGCTGGCTCAACTGCTGCTGGAACGGGAATGGCAGCGGCTGGAATTTGAAGCGGAGACAGCAGCCAGTCGGATGCTCGCCACGCTTGGTCCACATGTCAACTTCTTGCGAGAGACGATTCGGGGGCGAGCTCGAGAAACTGCCCGGCATAGAACTGATTTCTTCATGCGCAGCCTCTCCCGCGCGAAGATGCGCGCAGGCCTGCCTGCCACCGTCGCTGGCAGCTTCCCCGCGCCAGGTTTCCAGGGCTCCCGTGCACGGCTCCTGTCTTCACGGTGAGCAGTATTGAGAGAACTCTCTACGAAAGCAATGAAACTTGCCCATGAGGTCCAGATCGCTGTCCTTGGTCCCTTCAATGAGTTTGCCAGTAGTGGTAGCTAATGAAGAACGCCGGGATTCACAGCCACCACGCCAGAAGAACCGAAATAGGCCGCCGGTACCGGGTAGCTCTTGACATGGGCGAACAAGCCTGAGGAGATAGAGCTCCCTGCCCTCGGGGTCCTCGTGGGGCCTCTTGGGCCCCTCGCAGCTAGAGCACGTTCATCGGACAGCCCTTCCAAGGAAAGCACTGGCGGTAGCCTTGGTGGCCAACAGAATCCTGGCGAAGGCCTGCTTGAAGACGACGGGGCCCGCTCCTTCGAGCCCCTTCTTAGTCTTACGCTGGGTGACCTTACTGATCTACTCCCATGCCCTAGACGCCACTTGTCCATGCACCTCCTGGAGCCGAACCCCCTTGTTCACGAGCAGCCCCGTGGGTCATGTAGGAGTTCCCGTCGAGGCCCTTCAGAAGGTCCATAAAGTCGCGCAAAGCGTCGCCTGGGTCGGCAGCATCAAGGGGGGGAACTAAACCAATGCCTGGCTTAGAAGGGAGCCTCTGAGACTCCTTAGGTACAGTGACTATGACGTCTTGGGAATTCTGCTTGAGATTCAAAGTGGCAGGGCGGCGGGGGCTGAACGGTCCACTCAAATCTGCCGAGACACCACCAGGAATATAATCCAGTCCTTTGCTCAAAACAAAATAATACATGGTGGGGCTCCCATCGACTCCAACGTAGGTTGCACATTCAGAAGCCCTGGTAACTGCGCCAACCTTGAACAGCGGAGCTCCTCCCGCGATGACCTCGGGAGTAACGTTGACGTATCCTGCTAGTACGAAGGGCAATCCATGGCCGAAAACATCAGCCCATACTGAATCCAGAACTTTAAGATTGATGCCTCTCATGCCTGTTGAATCTGGAGATACATAGAATACAACGCAATGAGACCAATACCGCTGCTACGTAGAAAACACCGGAATACACGACCTTCGAACATCTTCCCATCCGAGCTGGGGGGGGGGGGGGGGATCCACGCGTCCAACTGATTGCCGGTCGCGATCATGGTCCCAGCCGGCTCGTTGCCAGTCTCAGTAAGGATGCGCGGGCATCCATGGACCTTCCCTTCTCTTAGCGCACAAGTCACCATGAAGCCGATTCTCCTGCAAGAACAGCATATCTGCGGTAGTGGTCCGAATCGAGTCGTTGAATCCCATGCCTTTGCGAACTAACGGCTCGAGCTCCTCGGGGAGAGCGCGATCCACCGCCGCTTTACCGAGGAAATTCCCCCCCCGCCCTCTTCCTTTGGAGCCCGCCCCCCGCGCCCTCCTCCGAGCCCCCCCCCCAGCTCGACCCCCCCCCCCTTTGCCCCGCTTCCCTTCCCCGGCACCCCCCCCCCCCCCCTCCCCCCTCCGGGAAACCGGGGGGGGGGGGGGGGTCGGTTCGGGCCCCCTTCCTCCTCCAGAACATTGCGGTGGGGGCCACTGCCAGTTCGCACCCCCCCCCAATCCCACCGTATCACCGTCAGCAAACGACTCCTGGGCCCCCGCCACCGTCTTCGCCACCGCCGTCACCGCTGTCCCCAGCACCACCCCCCCCACCACCATTGTCCCACTGTCCCCACTGTTCCCACCGCTGCCCCCACTGTCCCTACCAGTGCCCCACCGCTGTCGCGCTGTCCCCGCTGCCCTCTCCCCACTGCCCCCGCTGCCCCTACAACTGTCCCGCTGAGCACGCTGCCCCCGCCGCTGTCCCACTGAGCTGCCCCCGCTGTTCCCACCCCTGTCCCCGCTGTCCCCGCCGCTGTCCCCAGTGTACCACTGTCTAATTTTCCCATCACTGTCTTCGCCGCCGCCCTCGCCGCTGCCCCCGCCACCCTCGCCCCCGCCACTGCCCCCCTGCCCGCGCACCACTGTCGCCGCCCCCACCGCCCCCACCACCGCCCCACTGTCCCCGCCACTGTCCGACTGTCCCCGCTGTTCCCTCAATTGCCCCAATTGTCCGCCAGTGCCCCTGCCAGTCTCACTGTCCCCACTGCCCCCACAACTGTCCCCGCCACGGTCCGACTCTCCCCATTGCCCCCGCCGCCCCCGCCGCCGTCCCACTGTCCTCGCTGCCCCCGCCACTGTCCCACTGTCCCCACCGCTGTCCCACTGTGCTGTCCCGCTGCCCCCGGTGTCCCCGCCGCTGTCCTACTGTCCCCAACGCTCTCCTCACTGCGCCACTGTCCCATTGCCCTTCCGCCGTCCTCGCCAACGCCCTCGCCGCTGTCCCCCAATGCCGTCCCCACCGCTGTCCCACTGTCCCACTGTCCCCACCGCTGCCCCAATGTCCCCTCGCCATTGTCCCGGCCACCACCGCCCCCGCCTCTGCCCCACTGCCCCCTCCATTGTCCCACTGTCCCCGCGCCAGTGCCCCCGCCGCCGCCGCCCCCGCCATTGCCCCAGTGCCCCTACCGCTGTCCCACTGCCCCGACGAATGGGAATTTTCTGCCGGCGGCGAGGAGGGAAGGGGGAGATCGAACCGCTAGTGGCCCCCCCCCGCGTTCATGATGGACTGGGGGAGGGGGGGCGGAGGGGTTCGAACCGGTAGTGGCCCACTCCCGGTTTTCGAAGGGGGGGGGCGCGTTGGGAACCCCCAGTGACCCCCCTCCAGTGTTGCCAGCAGCGGTAGAACGCGCCCTTTCACTCCTCGCAGTCTTGACACTCCCTCCTCCAGCCCGAACCATTGAATGTCAGAAAAACCAGGTCGGGTGCATGACGACTGCGCCCCGCTTGGACGGTGATCCCGAAACGGAAGTAGAGCACTGAGTCAGACAGACACCGCCACCATCCACACAGCAATCCAAACACACCGACGCCATCGAAGGAGTGGAAGTAAGGCGCGGACTTATACTGCAGCCCATCCCAGATGACGCATCCGTCTGAGAGACCAATGCAGCACGCTGGTCCGAAGTAACCGTGATGATGCTGTCCCAGAGACATCTCGCAGGTCTAGCAGTCGTTCTGGTAGGGCTGGAGACCAGACCCATGACTTCAGTGCACGTCCGTATTGGCTGGGATGATACCAGCAGCAACTCATGCAACATATTCGCTTCATCATCTCAACCTGCAGACTACCACTCCTGGCGCGGATGGCTGAATCCGAAACTGGCGGCAACTCCAGCACTCGGCCGCCCATCAGGACCCGGGCTTCGGAAGCGGGGCTTCTTGGCAGCCGTCTTGAGCGCCTCGTAGAATGCACCCTTAAGTCGATCGTCCGCATCGCGACTGCCGACTGCTTCCACCACGTCAGCCTCGTCCACCTCCATGACGGTGGCCTCATTCAGGTGTGGAAAATGCGGTGCCGACTCTGGAAAGAACGAATCACACGTCCCAAACGTTTCTCCAGCACGTACTTCATTAGCTCCCACTCCAGCAAGCGTAGCCTTGAAGTCGTCCACCTGCTTCTTGAAGCCATCCATGCTAGGAGGTGCTGTGGCGTTGGCGGCCAGCTCGGCAGCCAACTTCTTCTCCCGTTCGAGGGTATCCTTCTCAGACTGTATGGCGACGGTGAGCTCCTCATTCCTGGCGACCAACTCACCCATCTGATATTTAATGGCGCCGTCTTGCTCCTCCATGCTCTTGGTCTTCCTCTGCCTGCACAACTATGCCTGCTCGGCACAATACTGGACCCTCGATGATGGATTTTACTTCTGCTTGTCCTGCTTGGCCTCCTCATACGCCGTCGCAGGAGCATCTCGCGTCCACTGTGGTAAAATATCCATGGGCCTGCCAATATTAGCCATCTGAGACACATGGTGGAGCTCGCTGAACGCATCAAAAGAATATGTTTTGGCAGCGAAAAGTGGCGGAGCACCTGCAGCAAGACCTCCACCGCAACTTCCACCTCCGCCTCCAAGCCGCTTCCGTGATTCACCACCCTCATGTCCAACTGTTTTCCGATGTCCACCTTTGCCACCACCTTTTCCACCTCCATTCCCATGCGCAGAACCCCCCTGCTATCGCAATGGCGGGCTCGCACACCACCCACTCCGAGCCGAATTCTCCTCTTGCTGGGCCTGCGGTGGGGAAGCATCTGGTTCCCCCCCTTTGCCCCCTTGCGCTGCCGCCATCGGCCTCGCCCTCGTCGCTGCAGGAGGGGACCTGGCCCGAGAGAGCCGGAAGCGCCGCTCGAGGGAGCTCTCCCTGACTCGGGGGCACGCGCGCGGCCGATCGCGAGATCGCGGCCGATCGTGAGTAGAAGGGAAGGGGTCCCTGACTGCAGCGGGTCCCGAGGCTCTTCGCCGTCTGCGGTGCCTCGGGAACCTCCACGGGGCCCCCGGGGCCGCCCAAACAACGGCGCAGGACGAGCAGCTGGTCCTCGGAGAAACCTCTCGGTGGGGAAGAGCCACCTCGAGGGGGGCCACTGAATGGTGGCCTGAGCTCGTCGCCTGGTTCCAAGACCCCCGACGTCATGACTTTTTCATGACGTCGACCCCCAGCGGTCTGGACCCATTCCCCAGGACCGGTTCTTCGTCCTGGGTCGTCTTCTGACGATCCCGAGGGCCGGCAAGGGCCCCCAGAGTCCAAGAATGATGAAACACCTCCCGCCGTGATTTGTTCATGACTCGAGGGGTCTGGGTTCGTCTCCAGCGGCCGGCGGGGGCGATCTCAGCACCCCCCGGCACGCCCTCCGCGGGGCGCAGCGGCCAGGCCAGGAACCCGCCGACCACCGGCGAAAACGCCCGAAAACCCCGAACCTGCAGCCCGTGTCGTCCGACCCAGAGGAGGAGGAGGAGGAGGAGGAGGAGGAGGAGGAGGAGGAGGAGGAGGAGGAGGAGGGAGGAGGAGGAGGAGGAGGAGGAGGAGGAGGAGGTTCGAGAAGAGGGAGAGGTTCGAGGAGGAGGAGTAGGAGGAGGAGGAGGAGGAGGAGGCTCGAGGAGGAGGAGGAGGAGGAGGAGGAGAGAGGAAGAGGAGGAGGAGGAGAGGCTCGAGGAGGAGGCTTGAGGAGGAGGCTTGAGGAGGAGGAGGCGGAGGAGGAGGAGGAGGAGGAGGAGGAGGAGGAGGAGGAGGAGAGGCTCGAGGAGGAGGCTCGAGGAAGAGGAGGAGGAGGCCCCGTGGCGCGAGGCCCAGAGGGCGGCGCCCATGGGTCGGAAGAGGCGGGCAGAAGTGCGGCGCAGGGAGGCGTCGAACGCAGACTGGGCTTCCGCCCGCCCCCCGAAGAGGACGGGCGCCGACGCCGCTCCGCGCGCATGCGGTCGTCCTCGGCGAGGTCGCCGAGGTCGCCGCCGCCGCCGTGGTCGTGGTCTGCGCCGCCGTGGTCGGCGTGGTCGTGGGCGTCGGCTTGTCGCTCGGCGCGCGGCGCTCGGCCTCGTCGCTCGGCGTCGGCTGCGGGGGCCGAACGCCCCCCCCATAAGAATCACCCCGGCAAGCGAAGCCGCCTCGTGAACGCACCCAGGGAGGGAATCGACCAGCGCAAAGCTTTCGGTAAACGCCCAGGGCCGTCTAGTGGACGCCAATGGTCTGGTCCGGGTCCGGGTGTTTTTTCCCCCCTTGATGCGGGGAGCGCCTGCTGCGTAGGACGGCGGTGGGGAACAGTATTCGGCCTGACGTAAGGAACGATACATAAGGAACGGGGCCCTCTTTCCAAGTAGTTCTAGGAAGTCTGAAGGAACACCAGGGGGGGTCGCCGCCAAAAAGGCAGCGGAACGCATGCGGTAGAGGGCAGAAAGTCCCCCCCCCCATAAGAACCACCCCGACAAGCGAAGCCGTTCAGTAAACGCACCCAGGGAAGGAACCGAAGAAAGCAAGGCTTCTGGTAAACGTGCCCAGGGCCACTTAGTCATCGCCAACGGTCTGGTCTGGGTGGATTTTCCCCCTTGGATGCGGAGAGCGCCTGCTGCGTAGGACGGTGGCGGGGCCGTGGCCCCTCAGAAAGACATCTTGTCAGTCCATCGCCGTCGAGGACCCATGACTTCGTGTCGCAGTCGAGGACCCGTGACGTCGTGTGGCAGTTCAAGAGAAACGTTGAAAACATTGAAGCTAATATGAAAACATTGGGAAACCTATATCTTCAGAAAAACATATATCCAAGTTGGCGAAGATCCCGGCCTGCTTAACGAAATCGAAGACCGTGCGGGCGTCGCTTCGCCAACATCACTCGTGACCTTCCCGATCCCGGAAGAGAGCTCTGTATGTCCAGCCTCACTCCCAAGGCCAGGCTAACGGCGATGTTGCTTCACCGTCATGTGGGGAACCAGGGTGTACAGTATTCGGCCTGACCTAAGGAACGATACATAAGAAACGAAAACCCTTTTTCCCTAGTAAGTCTACGGAATCCGAGGGAACACCAGGGGGGCTCGCCGCCAAAAAGGTAGCGGAACGTATGCACACCTAAAGAACGACCGAGCCCCTTTTGAAAAGTAAGTGTTCCTTGTTCTTATTCGAGCCGAACCATGTATAGGAAATCGCGAACTACACTTTCCTACATTGCCTATCTGCGATTGGATCGAGCGAGCACGACACAGCGAATTGCAGGAAAGCGAGAGCCACGCGCTTCCGCACGACCGAAACCTACATCGCCGTTGCCTACGTCGCCGTTGGCACGACTGCGGCACTCGCTGAGCGAAGCTGGAATGCGCCTGAAGTAGACTGGAAGCTGGAATCCCGAATATACCTGCTTTCAACGACCGCTGGGCACAGTCGAAACGCTGTCAGAAGGAACCCTATAAACAAACAAGGAGCGAAACCCTGTATTTTTCAAGAAGTTCAACTTCGACTCCCCAAAGAAAGCATAAGGAACACACATCATGCAACTCGTAAAACAATTAAGGCACACTGAGCCCCTCCCCAACGAAAGGGTTCCTCCTCCTCCTCCTCCTCCTCCTCCTCCTAAAGGGTTCCTTCTTCCGCGGCCCGGCTGTACCTCTGCGGGGGGGGGGGAAGGTCGCCCGCGTGCCCTCGGCCCGCGCTGTCCTGCGTGTTGTCCATGACATGGCGCATCAGGTCCACGCCCTCGAAGATGTCCTTGTCCCTGCTTGCGAGCGGGCGGCTGGATTGGGGAGACGTATGTGAAGGGGCCTTGGGACACACACATAAATAAACACAAATAACAGGATTCCCCATACTTTCCTATATTTTCGGGTTTTGTTGTCTTCCCCCCACTTCCCATATTTTCTTGGGAACCGACGATTAATCGTGTCTGTGTTTGTACGGGGGACTCGGGTTGGCCTGACGGGGCCTTCCTGAAAATGACGAAACCCAATCTGTAATTTGACGGGAGCTCCCGCTGCAAACACCCCACGAAAACTGGACCGTGAAAATCCAGGACTCGCTCGCCAAAAAACTTCGGCAAACCCGAAATCTGGCTTCCTCGAGTCTTATGTTTCCCCGACTGGAGGTGGTGACGATGATGACGAGGATTTTTTATCAGGAGCAGACTGCGTCGAGGGTGCAAGCCTCGCCTGCCACCTCGCCTACCGCCGCGGGCGTCGGCGAGCTTGTCGGCGCTCGGCGTTCCACGCGAAGCGTTCCAAGCCCGACCTGGGCCAAAGGTCCATGGACAGCATGTAGGCAACGCCGTGCTCCCACACCTCGTGACTGGCTGCCCTGGCCTCAAACACGGCTCCCGCTGCGCCCGCAGCATGCCTACCTCGGGCGCCATGGTGACGACGTTGATGATGCTGATGATGATGGTGATGATGACGATGATGATGATGACGACGATGATGATGATGATGAAGATGATGATGGTGATGCTGATGATGACGATGACGAGCACAATGACGATATCGGTGAAGATGGCGGTGATAATGAGGATGATGAAGACGATGACCATGGTGACGACGATGACGACAAATTGTGATGATGATGATGATGATGATGATGATGATGATGATGATGATGTGAATTACGATGATGACGATGATACTGATGATGATGATGATGATGATGATGATGATGATGATGATGATGATACATATCATGATGATGACGATGATGATGGTGGTGATGATGATACTGATTATGATGATGATAGTGATACTGATGGTGATGATGATGATGATGCTGATGATGATGATGATGATGACGATGCTGATGATGAGTGAATGAATGAATGACTGAATGAAGATGATG